>QOZY01000065.1:0-314811 GCA_003351005.1 Cystobasidiaceae sp. HBUAS51001
GCAGCCACACCGGACATGGGGGTGATCGGGACGCGTCGGAGAGACTCACTGTGGCCCATGGACTTCACAAGCACTGCCGGGCAGTATCAGCCTCATCATTGTGCACTTGAGGACGCAGGGAGTCGAATTCTATGCTTAAACTCCCTGTTTGGCCAGTTTCTGATAAGACAGGCGTTCCACAGCTGTGGTGCCGAGCTTTCTGGCAGCCGTTGGCAGACAGGCTGTCGAAGTCCCGTGGCTACAGCTGTGAGGCATCCACACAGCTCCGCGCCTGACTGCTGTCTGAAAGCCTTTCACGGCTGTCCCTACGGCTGTATCACAGATCATTATAGGACTGCCTGTACACAGCTGTCGCTACTGCTGTGAGGTTGGACAGGCCGTCCACACCCTTCGGCCAGGCGGCGGTGTAGACGTCGGTGCCGAGAGTTTCGAGAGTTGGCTGCAGACCAGCACCAACACCGCCGAGTCCAAGAGCAGCGGTGAGCGCAGTCACGTCCGGTGCTGATCAGCAAGCGTGCTGTAGACTGGCGCTCAGCTGAGTCACTGACGATTCTGTCATCAGCACGCAGGTGCCTCGAGATGATCCTGCGCAACAGCCTGTCGCTGTGCTGCGACTACCGCATGCGCGAGCGGCATCTTGCAGTACTGGGCCCTCAGCTCACATCTGGTTATGCCATACCAGATCAGAGCCATGTTTCATTGCGTTGGCACCCACGCTGTCCATACAAATCTCTACGACTCTGTGCGCCAAAGGAGCCTGCTCGCTTTCGAGGTTCCGGTCGGTACAGACGCAACCTATCGCGCTCTGTCAAGAGAAAGCAGCAGCGTGGCTGTGCATCTGCAGAAGAGCGAGCGCGGTCTACCCTGCTGAATGTCCGCTTGCACAACGCGTCTCTTGCCGGAGCTAGTCCACTGAGCTCGTCATCCGTCCGACCTGTGTAAAAAAGGTCATCCGTCCTCCTAGTAGCACTGCCCAGCCATTGCTGCAACTCCCCAAATCTGTGCTGTCCACCCCCAGTGCAGGCCTCTCCCCAGGTATCCTTGGCAACCTAAACAAAGCATCCCCTCCTCGCCTCCGCTGCCCCTCATCACCTTGACGTACAAGACCTCAAGTACAGAACCCAATGCCGAATGTGTCTCCACTGCCTTGCCGTCAATGGTAGGTCCCGTTACCAATCGAGCTTTGCAGAGTCAGGCTCTAATGTACTCGTACCCGCCGTCCTTTGCGATTCCGACACTCGGTCCTGATCATGTCTGGTTACCCCTTCCTTTACTCTAAGCGGCCATCCATGGGCGTACCATTATAGAGCGAGTAAAAGATGCTTGTTTCCAAACCACAACTACAGCCTCTACGATGACAGCCAACTCGACCGGTACCTCCCGCAAACACCCTTCTACGAACAGCGTCTGCGCGAAGCTGCTTCAAGACAATCGACTGAACCCAACAGGAGTGAAAGTCCGCGGACCAGTCTAGCTGCTCCCCACAGATCTTCGACCAATTCTCCAGGTCCAGTTAATGCAGGCTCACCGGCCGCACCAGGATCGAACAGAATTCACGTGGCCGGTTTCTTTCCCGAGATACCAGAGCAGACGACCTATGAGCAGCTCATGCCCGATCAGAGGAGGAGAATCGTAGCCAACTGCTTCGTGCGAGGAAGGCGTGGTCAGCTCTTGTGGGTTTGGCCACCCGCCACTGCGAGAAGCTGTGCTTCTCTCCCTCCTGTCCATGCTCGCTTCTGACCCTGCTTTTGAAACCGTCGCTGCCGCGTTTGTGTAGCTGCAAGGACAGCCAGTGCAAGGATAAAATCTTCTGGACTGGTGAGGAAAGGCAAGTCCGACACTGGCTCTCCCATCGGGCAGGCAGAACACACGATGTTTGCCACTTCGACCCCAACGCGGATCCAGACTACGAAGAGACCTCGAAAGGCAGAGAGTGGAGGTGTGTCTGTCATTCGCAAACCTTTGCCGGAGACTCCTGCTACATGGGCTGATAACAAATTGACACAGGTGTAAGATCTGTTTACGAAATATCAGAGGGCGACGCGCAGCCGAAGCACACCGCGCTGCATGCAAACGAGAGGACTGGCTTCGCCGTTCTGCGTCACCGCCCACGACAGGGGCGCACGACTTGGAGAGACCTGATTATAGCTCATCGAGCGTTCCTCGCCGGTCTCCAGGTATGTCCACCACCCTACCCACCACCGAGCCCATCAAGATATCCAAGAAGATCACCCAAACGACGAACGGTAGAACCAATGCGTTTCTGATCAGACAAAAGGACCCTGCCTGGGCAGTCGGTTGCATCCCTGTAGCGGAAGGTGGACGAATCAAATTCCAGTTGGTCATCTGACTCCTGCAATTTGGGCACGGCCATATACTGACAAAATTCTTCTCTCAAACGATATTCCACATGACATCATGCTGCGTACCTTGCTAATCAGGTGCTCCGTCCAAAATTGTGGCAGAACGAGCCTTTTGACCAGTCTGAGCAATGCGACAGCCCATTGGAACGAGCATTGCCGATTGGCCGCTATGAATACCTGAAGGTGTTCGTCATCCAAACTACGAGACTTTTCTGTTATACCATTCTGCGATTTCGCCGGCGTTCTGCTATGACTGAGGCAATGATCCTTGAATAGACATTATGTAACTGAGACTTGCTGAAATGACTAGGCACGCGCTTAATATCGAGTCACTGATGCTGCGCGCAGAGGCTCGTGAAGCTTCCTTCCAGCTTACTTCGATGCTGCGCGCAGAGGCTCGTGAAGCTTCCTTCCAGCTTACTTCGTCTTGTCCACTCTGGCCTTTTCCTCTTGCCAGTCTCTAGATTCGTCCTGGTGCAGCCCAGACCAAATTCCCTCACGTACGAATGGGTGAACAAAGCCTTAGTGCCTGGAGCCTCCAGATCGACGTTGATAGATTAGCGCATTGGTTTGCACCACACCCGTGGGCGTAGCTCAAGATAATGCACATCGACCGTGCCATTCCGAAACGAGATGGCCGAGGGAGACCTGGGTAGCACATCAGTATACCAGTACGAGATCCGAATTAATAGAGCATCGCATCTGGCCCATGCCAAGTGGAGTGAGGGTCAGTCTGAGCGCGGTGCAGAGTCAATTGTGCACCAAGGAAGATTGCTCTCATTGATATCCATATCATGGCCTCTTGCCACCACCTGCCTTTCCACCGGTGCCCGCGTGTCTTCTCTGCTTCTACTGCAAACCCGCAAGCACATCTTAGCCAGCTTGATGGAAGCACCTGAGACTGTACAGCCCAACGCGGGTGCTCGTGCCCGCGCTGGGCCTTCAACAGCAGTTCACGACAATGCAACAGCTGGCAGCAGCCCAAGACAAGATGCAGGCAAGCAGACCTCTGGCGCATGTATGGAATGCCGCAAGGTCAAGGTGAGCAGCAGTGGCTTCTCTCGATGGACGAATGAGTGCCCTTGCTTGAGCTGACCTGGTCATTCATGTTGCCCACCGCAGATGCGATGCATCCTTGATGCAGACCAGTCTGTCCCATGCAGGAGGTGTAAGAAGACTGGACGGCACTGCGTTGTGCCTGTTCACAAGCCTACGGGGAGGAAGAAAGGTACAAAGGCGTCCTCAGCAGCCAAGACGACCGACTCTGCTGCTGTCGAGAGGATACTGCGCGCGATAGTCGAGGATCACCTCAGCAAGAGGCCGCGGAGAGACGGCAACAGCTCAAGCTCAGAGGACCGCGAAGACGACGAGCAGCATCAACAAGCATTTCTTAAGAGGCAGAAGAGAGGCCTCCAGCAAGGCAGCCGCGATGACCCGCTCGCCGGCAGCATTGCAGACCAACTTGCACGTGCTTCGCCGCCAAGCGGTTCTACTATTGCGCCCCGTCAACTCGAGCAGCTTCTTCCCATAGCTGATGCCACTACGTCTACGGGCGCTATCAGTACTGTCAATGAAGTCGCTGGTCAAGGTAATGATGACTTCCACTCATTCCTCAGCAGTCTCGCCACTTGTCAGCCTCATTCGGAACCACAACAAAGCGCAAGAGCCTCTCAGTACTCGCTAGACCTACAAACAGGATCTGGTCATGCAGAAGACACATATACGGTGGCACATTCTCAGTTTCTTCTGCCGTCGTCTTCGGTTACCGCAAGCGCGACTGCAACTGCACCTTACCTGCCTGCAACATCTGGCATCAGCTGGGGCACAGACGCTCCGCTGCCGTCAGGGTCAGCAAGGCCAGTCCGTCCTTCCCCAGTATCGCCATGTAGTGGGTCAATTGCGAGTAAAGGAGGAGGCAGCATCAGCAACCCTCTTGGCTTGCTCGCAGATGCATCGGAGGACACACGGCCGAAGCCTTTGAGCCCCTGTCCACCGGGTGACACAGCTGCGGGCGTGTTAGGGACACCAAGTGTGCAAGCCAATGCCAGCACTATTCTGCAACAGACCGATAGCTCCCTTACGCCTCTTTCGTTCACTACTGCCTTGCACAGAATTCAAGCTGGGCTCGAGTCACTGCTTGAGCCAGAGGACGACTACGATTGCGAACCAGCTATAGCATATTTCGACAAGCAGGCTTGCACACTGAAGCGTGACATCGGACGGGATTTGGATCCGATTGATCTCGGTCTTGTCACCATGGCAGAAGCGCAGATTCTCTTCCCACGCTTCATGGAACAAATCAACCCTATCATGGGCAATCTCGATCCTCGCCTGCATACGCCAGACTTCTGCCGCCATCGTTCTGCTCTTCTGTTCACTTGGGTCCTGGCGTTATCGGCGCATACAATGGCAGAACATACAGTACTCGCGAGAAGACTGCGTTTGCACGGACAACACCTTGCTCGCTATGCCTTGGAGCATGCTTGTCGATCCGTGGAGATTGTACAAGGCTATTATCTGTCCCTCGTCTTGGAAAACCCTGCGAAGTCAATGTCGGAAGAGCGGACCTGGCTATACACGTCACATGCCATGTCACTAGCGACCGATTTGGGCCTCAATACCAAATGTTCTACCTCGAGTCACAATGCAAGTCATGGATCCAAATTCCCTTCGCCTGAAGCAACGCCCGAACCTGAATTGCCTGCTTATTCTACGGCGCGCTCAAAGACGCCCAAGATCGTCAAGACTCCTCCACCTGTGTGGCTGCAAGATGATCTGCGACATACAGACCCGAGCGATCTCATGATACTCGAAAGGATGGCCCGCAATCGGGAGCGAACTTGGTTGCGTTTGCTGCTCTGGGACAGGGCATTTGCCGCTGTCAGTGGCCGAACTTCGCCTTTTCCGGAGACGGATCTTACCACTTCCATCGATTCGTGGTGGATCCACCCACTCGCCTTGGATTGTGACCGAAAGACGTGCGCTTTCATTAACTTAAGACGCTTGCTGGTATGTCGGCTTGTCAGTACTGCAGCACAAGCCTTAAAAAGGTCATTGACCTTTGCGGGCGTCCTTTTCGGCTTCTCTTGCAGGCAATGCTTAGCGTACAGATCAATAACGATTTATTCAAGAGTAGCAGCCTTGGCGGCGCGACCTGGGTGCGAACATGGATTGACAGTGTTCTCGATCCTTGGCGTGCTGTGTGGCTGGGTGCGTTTCCTACCGGTAAGCAGCTTGGTCGTCCGCGATGCCTTCGCCTCGTGCTCACTGTGCGGTCGTTGTTTTAGGTGCCGTCAACTCACCAGAGGCAGTCGCTGATCTTCACATGCACTACGTATACCGCCACGGAAGGCTGTGGACCATGTCTTTTGCTCTACATCATGGCGTGCTTACAGAAGGTAACCACCACACTGATAGTATCAAGCAAGACTGCTTGAAAGCCGCTATGGAATGCTGTGAGGATGCTGTGGGCCACTTTGCGTCTAGCGGAACATCGTAAGACCCTCATGAGCTATCGTCAATAGTCAGATAGCTAAATTTTCCCTGATATAGGATCATGCACGTCGTGTCTTACACCATGATCGCGTACACTGCTATATTCCTACTTAAGCTTTCTCCATTCGTTTGTGGACCGAAGAATTTAGGCGCGCAAGCACGTATTCTAGGCTTGCTGGCCCTTGTCTCGCAAGGCCTCATCAAGTCAGGGTCCGAGAGTCACTCTATCGGCCGAGCAGGTCTTCACGGCCGACAATTACGATCCATACTCAAGCAGAGAGCCAAGGTGCTGCAGTCAATGATTGCAAATTCTGCATCTAATCCCAATGCTCAAGGTCAGCCGTTACAGATCAAGGGCAACGACTATGCTGGCTTCCAGGTCGACCCTGCAAATGGCTTTGATGCGATGGATCACATGCAAGACCCAATGACACAATATATCAATCTAGACTATAATCTCGGCGATCAAAGTTCTTTTGCATCAATCTTACGAAGTATGCAGCCTGCAGAGTCTGAGCACATATACAGATTCTAGAGTCTGCTCTTCTCGATTAGAGCATCTGCTCCAACTTCTTCCAACTCTGCATGGCTCTTTTCGCTTGCTCCACAGGTACGCCACTCCCGGCTTCTCTCGTCTCGTAACTGAAAGTCTCGATAGACCAGTAACCGTCAAAACCGGTCGCGGCTATAGCTTTTGCACAGACTTCTACTGGCGCATACCCCTCGAACGGACTGCATTGAGACGCAAGCACTTAGCAAAAAAAAGAAACTGCGGTGTGCAATTGGCTGAACAACTTACAAAGGTCGACCCTGGCGTGACCACATATGTAAAGGTCCGAACAGAGCTTCATCGTAAAACGGGTGTTTGGCCGTAAAGGGTTCTTTGGGGTAGAGGATATCGGAGAGCTGGACGTAAAGAATCTGATCGCCAGGCACTGTCCTGGCAAGTTCGTCCATAGACTCTTGTAGGCGGGCGTCGGCTTCTTCGCGACTTCCAAGGATCCCGGTGGAGCTGGTAGGATCAGCCCACAATTTCCCCAAAAGCTAGCGCACAGGGAAGACAGTGTCAAATCAGTATAAAATTTGCCCTCGAGAAGTAGCACTCGAGACGTAGGGTCGAGAGGTCGGCTTACGTGATACGTATCAAAAAGCAAGCCTAGATTGGGGTTTTTGGCAGTTTTGATAACTTCATAAGAGCGTTGCCAGGTATTGCTGTACGCTCCCCAGGCGATGGTCTCGTATGCCACTTTAGCACCGACCGTAGCTGCCATGTCCGCTAGCTTGCCGAGGTCTTTGGCAAGCACCTCGACATCGCCAGTTGTGCCGTCTTTTCGATAATGGCAAGTCACTTGAAAGATCTTGGCGCCCAACAAACCACACAATTCGATGAGTAATTGTGCTTCTTTCCATTTCGCTGCTTGTTTCTCTGGAATAAGCTCCCCCTCGACTATAAGAAGAGGAAAGTATCTGCTCAGCTTGATTGATCTATCAGTAGAGTGACCTCCACGCACAGTGCTGAAATGGTTGATACACTGGAATTTCCAAGCCAATCTCTGAACAGAGCCGCTTCGTCTCCTTGGCAGCTACAACCAACTATGGTATCGCAGACCTGTCAGTATCTAAACGTTTTGACGTTCTTCTTCCGCGATACTCACTTACCTCATCTCGACTTGGTGGGTTAAGAGGGTTGCCCGAGAAGGAGGAGCTGAAGGGGAGATCACGCTTGTCGCCCAGGTCGTGTGCAAAGGCCTCAAGATCCTCTATGAAAATCTCAACGCCTTGGAAACCAGCATCTTTGATAGCTCGGAGCTTGTCAGGCAGCTTGTGACCTGCAAAAGACCGGCCGACGCAGCAGGAAGTGATGGCCGTCTTGCGACTCCTCGACTCAGAATGCCCATTAGCCATCTTGTATCGCACTCAACACCAGCGATGCAAGTATCAGGTATAGTGATGGTGCCGGAGAGTCGGCTGGCAATCTCGCATGGATGCACTGCTTTCCAGAGAGTGGCAAGATGCCGCTCACTTTCTCCCGTTGCCGGCGTACCACGCTGTCTGAATAGGCCGGTGGGTTCAAGCCCTCTTGAAGCTTGCCGAGCAGCTGGCACAAGTAGGCCACAAACCGCTGTACGTGTTTTCAGACCGTTCAGAGCTCCATACCCAGCACCAACCTCTTCCTGTGCCTGCTCAGCCCATCTCAGCCCTGTTCCTCAGCCTCCTATGGCCCCTCCACAACGAGGGGCGGTTCTCGCAGAAGTGAGCTTCTCAGCAGTCTCGCATTGTTCATATCAAATTAATTCGGTCTGTTCATTTTCATATGACTCAAGCCAGTAGTATTCCCACTATCGGGCAAGAAGATCCCTAATCGCATCTATAGGAGTGCTCAGAGCGAGTATGCCTCTTCCTACGACCCACGGGACCGTCCTTCTTGCGGCCAGCCGCTCAAGGAGTACGAGGAGCGATACAGAGGTATGCTCATATTTCGTATGTATGATGTCACTTGCTCAATGCTTCTGGAATCCCGCATTCAGAGCTGGCCGAAGGTGGAGCAGGCCTGATTTGCAGCGGAAACATACCCATACACCGCGATTATCTCGAAAATGAAGGCAACGCAGTCTTGGACATGCACAACTCTTGGAATGCAGTCGAAGCTTTTAAGCCTGCTATTCGAGCTGCCAAATCACGGGGCGCTGTCTTCCTGGCACAGGTCAGTATTTGGCTGATCCCGGCAGGGGTTCGCGGTCATATCATTCCCGTGACTGACGAATGGCTCGGTCGCGATAGCTTCAATTTCCTGGTCGTCAATGTCCAGACTTTATCAATCCTAATCCAAAAGCGCCATCTGCAGTTCAGCTCCGACCCTGTCTAGAAAAGGAATACAATATGCCTACACCGCTCACATTGGCAGAAATCCAAGATCTCTACAAGCGGTATGCCTGGGCGGCTAAGCAAATTTATCTGGCGGGCGGAGACGGTATCATCGTGAGTTGTCGTCTATTATAGATATGAACCTTTGTTAGTACGCTGAACATCCTTGTCTTCAGCTGCATGCCTGCCACGGGTACCTTCTCAGTCAGATGCTGTCACCTCTCACCAACAAGCGTACAGATCAGGTGAGATTCAGACCGTTGAAACTCTCTATTGCATTGCTGAACCATTGGCCTATCCACAGTTTGGTGGTAGTCTGGAAAACCGAGCCCGGTTCGTGCTGGAACTGATCGCTGCCATCAAAGCAGAAGTCTCGACGGACAAGTTTATAATTGCCGTCAAATTCAACTGCCATGATTGTAAGTCATGTCGCTCCTCGTCCATACTGATATGTAGATCTGAACATTCTTTCAGTCATTGCAGGAGGAACGACTTTTGCAGAGTCAGCTGTTGTCATGAAATGGCTAGAAGCTGCGGGGGTCGACTTTTTCGACATCTCCGGAGGGACCTATGAGAGTCCTGCTTGGAGAGGGAATATCATGAAGGAACTCATTGACCGTCCTTCTCGAGTAGAGTGGGGTAGCTATTTTTTGGAATGGGCAGAGCAGCTCAAGCGAGTTCTGGTGAGCTTTTTTGCGCCAGTGTGACTCTATCGAACACTGGAAGAAACAATGCACTGACGGCACGTTATTTGTGCTCGTGTCATAGTCGCGAGCCATCATTGGAACGACTGGCGGTTGGCGAGACGCGCATCTGATGGCCAGAGCGGTGCACGAGGGCAGGGTCGACCTGTGCGGACTTGCCCGTCCTCTCCGGGTGGAGCCAGACTTTGTGAACAGGGTATTGTCAGGGCAGTCGAGGGAGAGCCATTTATGACACGATGAGCAGGAGTGTCAGTGTGAGCAGGTCTTTGGTTAGTATTGTAATAAGTGGAGGCAGAGCACGCGTCTGTGTTGTACGCCATGCAGGTCACCGTATTCTACGACAGCGATCTGCGTCATTGATGACACCGACGAGTCACAATGCCAAGCCAATGTAGACGGACAGGAATACAACAGAATACCGAGGTGTCAGCGTGTGCCGTGATAGCGGTGTGAAAATGTACAGCGTGTATACTCGTCTGCTGCCTCCTGCTTGTCCATACTATACATACTATACACGTCCAGCCATGTCCCCCGGCGTCGACCTCGAAAAGCTCATGGACCGCGCGAGCTCGCCCTTCAAGCGCGTGTTCCCGTCGCTCAAACAGCCAGGCGAGCTGCCCGAGGACGAGAAATGGAAGCTCCCAAAAGCACACCACGGCGCGTTTGGCGTGTTTGACAATCCGTGGCCTTCTGCGACCGACGCCGGGTCGAGCAGCAGCAATAATAGCAGCGACGACGAGGGAAAGGTCAAGAAGGGCAAGGACAAGCTCAAGCACAGTGACAAGGACAAGGACAAGGACCTCAAGAGGGAGACCTCGAGCTGGAGGGAGCAGCTGCCCGTCGACGTGGAGGACGACGTGCCGGAGGATGCCAGGCGTGGGTGGTTGCATACGACGTCCGCTGTGGATCATGTGCTGACCCGTGCCATTGCATGTTCACCATCCAGGCATAAAGGTCGTCAAGCCAGACTTTGAATACAGCTCCAGCAGTAACGAGATACAAGCAACATGGCTGGGTCACTCGGTTCGCATGCTACCCCTCTTAAATGCCTGCTCAGTATCGCTGACATTCAGCCACCGGTCCGCTTATCATTCGCGCTCAACAGGGCTACCTCGTTCAGCTCCCTCCCGTCAAGCAAGGCGTCCGCCCAGTCACCCTCCTCATCGACCCCATATTCGCTCAACGAGCCTCACCCATCGGATCTGCTGGTCTGGTCCCGCCCGCATCAATGACCCGCCTTGTGCAGTCGAGGATCTGCCTCAGATCGACTTTCTCTTCATTACCCATAATCAGTGAGTTGCTAGAGGGAAACGAGGTTGGCTGTAAAAATCTGACTGTCTTATCCTTGAAACATTCAACTTATTTCTTGCGTGCCCTCTCAAACGACCATCTATCAAAAACGCACTCGCTATCATTGCTCTACCACCACAGCTACGACCACCTGTGCGCCGATACCGTCTCCAAACTCGTATCCCGCAAATGCACTTCCACCAAATACATCGTCCCATTGCGCGTGGGTGAATTCTTCAAAGACCTAGGAGTATCCCCGAACCAGATTCTCGAGCTCGACTGGTGGGACGAGCAAGTCTTTGCAGACGAATGGATCACGCACGCTTTGCCTGTCGAAGTCAAAGTGACATGCGTGCCAGCTCAGCATCATAGTGCGCGAAAGGGGACCGATAAGAATACGACTCTTTGGGCTGGCTGGGTCGTTCAGCTTTACATCAAGCAGGAAGCCAGTGATGCCGAAGTTGATGCGCCGAGAAAGACGTCCATCTATTTCGCAGGGTGAGATTTCGAAACTCCTGGTGATGGTCTCGCCGGCAGATCACGCTGACATCTTGAACTTGCCCTCGTCGATGACTCGTGCTATCTATCGCACACACAGAGACACCGGCTATCGAGCTACCTCGAAAACTCCACCTTGTCCGATTTTTAAGCAGATTGGTGAAAACCTCGGCCCATTCGACTTCAGTATACTCCCAATATGGCGCGGAGGGACATTGTCTGTATTTTCCAAGCTTGGTATCAAGGTGCGCATCCATACAACCCGAGAGCCAAGAGATGCCATTGGCTCGCAAGCCGAGCCACGAAAAGAATCGAGCTGATTATGCGGCCGCTTTTGTAATCCTGGATTCATACAGCTAAAACCAGACAGCCTGACAAGAGACTCTCACGCAACGCCAGAAGATGCAGTCTGTATACACCAGGATGTACGCTCGTATTCGAGCATTGCCGTACATCACGCCACATTCGTAGGGTCTGAAAACGAGGTAAGCCTCAAAAAAAGGCAGCTGTGCATCCAAGGTCATGCCCACTAAACATATTGACGCACATCTACAAAACACCAGGCCGTCTATCCTATCATGATGCTGGAAGAAGCATGCAAGCAGGCCAAAATACCCAATGACGCGCTGCAGAAAGGCGGTTTCGGAGTCTGCGATATCGGAGAGACGCTGCGGATACCTGTCCTTGACAAGGAAGAGACGTCAATAGCGGGGAACGAAGGGCGGCAGGCGCAACGGCAGACAAATGGCCACGCAGGAGCCTAGTCTAGCACAGGTGACGGTGTAAGGATCGGCTTGCTCGCCTGCAACACATGCAAGGCAGAAAGCAGGCAGGTTGATGCCAAGATCATGCGAAGAGCCCACAGCTCGCGTAATGTTTGCAACCTTTGATGCTGGATTATCAGAGACAGCCCGGTTGCTGTGTTCCAGCCATCGAAAGACAGCCTGGGCATATCCGTTATCAGGCCTTGCTTCCACTACAGACCTGCACTTCAATTTGCTGATACCCACGGCAGCTGTGGGCGCCCGATGTGACAAGCTTAACAATTTCGAAGGTGAAACATGCTCTCCGTGCAGGAGTCGAAGACCACATGGAAGGGCATGGCACCCGGTGCCATGCTCGCCATTCCGCCGCAACGGTTGCTAGAGGCAAACCAAATGCCTATTTCCTTTTGCATACTGTTTCCTTTCTGCGTACACCAATGCTATTCAAGTCTGACAGCCACATCTTCCGGCTACGACTGCGCATACATGTTTTTAATCGTCATTCCGCCCTCATCATGTCACCTTCTCCACTTCACGGCCAAGCCTCTCGAGCAGTATATAGAATTGGGACAACGCTTGCCAGCACCGTATGATACATACTCTCATTCTAACCAGAGTATCGGAAGTGCTTGTTGACGCGGTCAGTGTCGTCCCTGCAAGACAACTACTGTCAGCTTCGGGCGGCTTTCTGTACGGTATTTCTACATACTTCAAGCCAGACAGTTCATCGGGATTGTCATCACCTTTGGCATAATTGACATCTGTAAGTGCCATCTTGTCTCGATGCTTGTTCTCCACCTGCATGGCAAACCAGCTAGCCCACGCCAGGGCGATAAAAATTGACAAGAAAGCCATTACGAAGCAGAGACCAGTGTGGTAGCGTGGGCTCTCTGTTCCCAAGAACACCTATGTTGTGGCTTGAGTGCGAACAGCTCCTCCCGTCGCTGTCCCATTATAAAATACCGTCATTGTAGCGCGATGCAGGACAGCTCCTCCCGTCGCAGTGGTAACGTTCAGACTGAGAAGTTGTCACTGAAGACTGCAGACGTGGTCAACTGACGGTAGCATAGAATCATGCTTGCCGGGGTGGTGTTTAGATGTGGGTAGAGAATTCAACGGCATTCCTTGCAAGAACAGAGACCTCGCTGGGCTTCCACGACGAACTTGATAGATCGAAGGATGGAAGCTCGGTGTACTTCAATGTACTCGTCCTTAGTCCAGCCAGTTCCGCCAGCGCGCTGCCCATCAGACTTTGTGATGACGGTGGTGAGGCCATGACGCATGGCGAGGAAGCATTCTTCGTGCACGAGTCGGGCCTGTGCATTCATTTGTCGGGGCCAGTTGGGCAGAGCAGATAGCAGAGTTTCGACCGATAGAGTCCACAGAGCTGGGTGCTTGAGATGAATTGCTACGCATAGTAGCTTGTAGTAGAGAAAGAGAGCGTCCTCAACGTAGCCGCGGGTGAGATCGCGTTCATCGACGGCCACAGACATGATGCGTCTGATCAGAGTACGCATATCGAGCATGGCGGAGATACCGACATCACAGACCGAATTGTCTGCTCTGTTCGCAGCGGTGTCGGCCCACATGTTATTGTGGCGTTGCAGACGGTCATACAGCTTCGTGATAGCGTGCTTGATTTCGGGTTTCTGGACGTGCTGCTTGTCCTGCTCCCATTGAGGCGCAAGCGCATCCAAAGCTGCATCGAGATCAAGGACAGTGTCATCCGCCTCCAGGAAATGCTCTTGCTGTTGAGAAGCTCCTCCAGGGGGGAGTTGTGCTATGACTTCAGCAGCCATGTCCCTGTCGACTCGTCGCTGGAGACCGACAATTCCAGTTTCCAAAGTATTCAAGTGAGCACGCGTGCCAGTGTATGTGCCTGGACCGTGACTGTACACTGTCAGATTTGTGTGCCGTGAGTCCGCCGGAATGTACCCCTGCTGCGGGTTTGCGGGGAAACAGTCTGCCACAAGCGCAAGCAGAGGATCCAAAAAATTGGTGGGAAGCTTATCCGTGATGACATCGATAAGATCGATAGTCTTGACCGACGTTGAAGTGATGCGCAGAATTTCGCCGTCTGGGAAGCGATACTGGTTTGGGGTTCTGCCGGCAGAAGAGATGCTCTCGTGTAGATGATGGAAGTCACGAAGAAAGGTTGCAGCTTGTAGATTGAGGTCGTGGTCGTTGCTACGGGTCGTGACCGATGTGATAGCAGTGGTGAGCTCGCGGTAGTGTTGGATGCTCGTGAGGATCGATTGCTGAACGGCACTACTGTCCGCCAAATCGGGGAAGAGACAGTGATTTGGCGCGCTGGCCCATTTCGATAGCTGATCATCGTCCTTCGCTGCGATGGCATTGTCGATCTTGTCCTGAACACTTTCGATGATGATCTGACGCATCGGATCTATCCATTTGCACCTGAACATGACCCATGGAGTGTTGGTTTCAGCAGGCAGAGCCACGAGCTCCTCAGTCGACAGAGAAGCATAGAACTCGAGTCCACGTTGCTTGGACGCCATCGTCCTCAATGCTATCCAGTCTGATTGTGGAAGGAAATGCCACTTGATAAAGATGTGGGCGTAGTCTGTGCGTGGATGGCGCTGCTCGGTTGTATAGCCAAAAGCGTATGCCTGCAAGATGACACGCTCCAGTGCGTCTGCCAGAGGTTTCCATATGTCAGAAGTAAGAAGATGATGAGGACGATCTTGTTTAGAAACATGTCGCTCGGCTGCTTCTCCAATGACAATATGAGGAAAGCGCATGATGAGGAAATGCAAGATGTGATTGAAAGTGACACCACCATTCTTCCTGTACTCGGTGATTGCAGTCGTTGAGATCGGAGGACCAACCAAGCCTCGCGACAGAAGACCCAGCAATGTTTCGTTGCTCTCGCTCAGACCGAGTGCACGCAGAAGGGTGAAGTCGCATGTAGTGGGGCGATCCGAGCCTCTTCCAGGAATGAAGTTGTCCTTGTACTTGACGCAGAATTGCCCAAGATAGAGCGCGTATACGCTTGCTTCTTTTGCCCAGTCGTCAGGACGCTCCGACCTTTTGCTGATGGAAATGTAGTCTCTCATCTTGGTGGCAGCTTCGTCAACAGGCATGCCGCTGGCAGTGACCACAGCTTGAGCCTGTCAGAGCATGAGGGGTTTTCAATGCAGTCAGTATGAGCGACCTCAGATAATGATGGTCATGATACCAGCTCTCGAAAGCGGTGCTCACTTTCTCGAACCACTCATCTGTGTTCTGTCGGAAGAGATGAGACTTGTCGGCAACAGTGATCATGTCCGGCTGAGATGGAGTTTGGAAGCCTTGAAGGTCCGACAGGTCGAGCTCATTGAGCTCGGCGAGGCTGAAGAACTGTCCTTGAACGAGCTGGAGATCTGAGAGGTATTTGACTGCGAAAGCACGCATCGGTGCGGGGTAAGCAACGACAGGGACCGATGCTTGGGAGTTGGCAGCGTTGGCAGGGGTGAGGGCTGGGGCAGCGCTGGCGGACGTCGAGTGAGAGGCATGTGAAGCGGCAGAGGTGTGAGAGGCGACTGAAGCATGAGATGCATGCGACGTGAGAGCTCGACCAGCCAGTCCGAGATAGCGTTGGCTTGCTGCGGGGGACAGTCGTAGGGAGCGAAGAGAGAGAGCCGGCGAGCGAAGGAGCGGGCGAGCCGGTGGAGGAGGGGACGACAGACTCGTACGTGGGCTGGAAGCGCTTTGGACTGGGCAGACGTCCACCTGTGCTGCTGCCTTGCGAGTCCTGCTGGTCGTCGTCGCTGTTTCGTTCACGCTTGCCGATTTTTGCAGGCGGGCCCATTTCGTCCGACATTGTACTGACGTGCACAGGAGGGAGGGGAGCAGAGGCTGTCAGCACGTGAAGAGCACCACAGGCTGTTCTAGCATACGTACACGACTACCTGACTGCGCAGGTGCGAGTAGGGAGTGCTCGCTGTGCTGTTGAGCGAAGACCAAGGTGGTACAGTACGAGCGATGCGAGCGACGAATGACTGCAACCACGCCTTTGACGAGCCGCCCAGACAGCCGCGGAACGTCTTGTTCTTCCTTGCGTGATCTCTTCTAGCGTGACGTGACAGCCTTGGGCAGTCAGGGTTTCGTCGGACCCGTATGGCCGCAGTTCATTCAGTTCGGGGGGGCAGAGGGTCAAGGATTGGAGAGGCCAGCGAGCGCTCTGGATCGAGAGCAGCGCCCATCGGTGCCAGTCAGCGCGTGAGATCCGTCTGCTCGTTGTCAAGCTTCGTGCTGGCCAACGGTCCAAGTCAAGCCGTTGGGCGGTCCAAGTTTGGCCAGACCAAGGATGGGCCAAGCAGCAGTCGACGACGACCAAGACGACGCCCGAGGCCGTCCATGCTGCAGCATTAGCGATGTAGTTCTATCGAGGGCCGCCTCTTGCGTGATCCGATGCATCTCGACGTGTGCTGTGATGTTGGCGGCAAGAAGCTCTGCTCGCGGCAACCGGACCAAACAAAACGGGCCGGTGCTCGCATTTTTCCAACGCCACCATCCGGCCGTCAATTCCATGCTCGGAACTGACAACGCAATTCACCTCAGGCCGTGTACCCCTCCGCCATCGAGTACGCCATGCAGACTCACGAAGTCGACGTCCTCGTCCTGGGCGGCGGCATGTCGGGCTTGGCCGCTGCGTCGTTCGCTGCGCACGCCGGAGCACGCGTGTGTGTCTGCGAGAAGCTCGACAAAGTTGGCGGCAGCTCGGTGTACAGCGCTGGCATGTTGTGAGTGGCTCACTTTCTCTGCCAAAGGATTATGCTGATAGTCAAGGACAGCTGGGCGCCCAAGACGTACGAGTCGATTCGTCGCTGGGTCCCTGACGGGAATCCCGTCCTTCAGAAGGCCTTCCACTCCGATTACCTTCGTGCCGTCGAATGGATGAGACAGTCTGGCATACCTGTATCTCCCAGATTTGGTCCCATAATGACGATAGGTGAGATGAAGTAGGACATCAAATAGCAGGCCAGTCTCTGATCTCGTCTATTATAGGCATTGGCTACCCAGTGAAGCTTCCACCTTTGTACGCCTTTCATCGGCAACGCATCGCTCAGAGCGGTACCGATTCCGAGATATGGTTATCAACTTCAGTAGTCTCCCTCATTCAAGAGCACCCGGGCGTGGCCGGTAGCCGAATCACTGGGGCCATCGTGCAGAGAAACACTGCGGGAAGATCCGAATACGTGAGAATCCAGGCTAAATCTACCATACTGGCGACCGGTGGCTTCCAAGGCTCGTCACGACTCACTTCACTCCACCTAGGCGGAGATGCCGATGATATTTTCGTTCGATCCAATCCTGGTTCGGTCGGCGATGGTCTCTTATTGGGCGAAGGCGTTGGAGCAGGGACTAGCAATGGATTGTCCACTTACTATGGCCATCTCATGGCAAGCCCAGTACATGCTCGCGATGTAGACGGCAAGGACTACATTCCACTGGCCCAATATCGTAAGCTCGAGTTGCAATGCGGGAGCACTATACAATGCTTACCGATTTCCTCCTCTCCCAGAAAGCAAATACTGTCTTCTTGTGAACACGTCAGGAAAAAGATTCGCGGATGAAACTCTAGGCGATGAAGTCATTAATCAAGAGCTTGCAAAGCAAAAGGACAGGAAAGGATTCTTGCTCTTCAAGTAAGTTTCCGCTTCTCGAGCTAGCCATTCGTGCGGAAATTTATGCATTTCTTGTTGGTCACCAGTGAAAGCGTGAGAGCTACTCACACTATGACTGCAATGTTCCCGAATGCTGGCGCCATTGACCGACTCGCAAAAGCCCGCGAGTACAATTGCCGAGTGGCATCAGCATCCACGGTACAAGAACTCCTTGGCAAGGTTGCGGCTTGGGGATGCAACGGGCCGCAATTAAAGCGCACAGTCGACAATTACAGACGCGCAATCCGTGACGGCGACAAGGCTGTGATTCTGGATGCTCCGGTCGGCGGAGGAGGTTCAGCGAGGCCAGAGCCTCTAGTCGATGGTGAGGGGCCATTCTGGGCGATGGAGGTTCAGCCCTCGTGAGTATCTCTTGTAACGTGAATCCTGCATCAGCCATCTGACTTTCTTGATATGGATCACAGCATCACATTCACCTACGGTGGAATATCCATAGATGATCAAGCCCACGTTTTAACATCCAGCGGCAAGATCATACCAGGCCTGCTTGTCTCGGGCGTAGATGGAGGTGGCTTTTCCAACAGACAGTACTGCGGTGGGCTGGCTCTGGCTTTCGTTACAGGATATTGGGCGGCCAGGACGGCCGCGAAAGAGCTAGGCTTGCGTGTTGAAGAGTTACCGCAGCCTAGCAAGCAGGATCTGCAATTAGATCAGAACTTGGCCCACCTATAATAATAGAAAGTCAGAAGCATAGAATGGTGTGATTTTGTTGGAGAGCAGCTTCACCTCATCGTCGTTAAGGTCTTCTGGTGAATGCCATTGCCGCACGCCTGGCGTGCTATGCGTCTATCAGTGTGCATGTTCAGGGTTGGTCTTGAAGATTTGCTGCGAATCTCTTATCTATTCGTTCTTTGTCCTTATACTCACCCGCAATACATTCATAGATACTGTAGCTCCCGCTCTCCCTTCCATCAAAGGCGCTGTCACGCGAGGCGGTCAGCGTGCAGGCAAAGCAGAGCAGAGCACCGTCAGCCAGGACACGCCGAGGACGAGATGGGCGACCACGACTGGAGCAGAGCAGAGTCAAGCCATGCCACGCCCATCTGCTGGTCTGCTTGTCCTGCAGTCGTGATCGCGCAGCGCCAGCAAGAGGACGAACGATGAAGCGAGAGCCAGCATCAGAGAGCGCCTGACGCGTCAGGGCAGCCATCAGCTCGAATGATACGAGGATGTGACCAGGCCTGGTCATGCTGACCATGCTACTCCGAGGCGACGGCACAGCTCGCTGATGAGGACAGGACATTCGGAGCAGCAGAGCACGGCGCACGTAGTCTACGAGCACGCTACACGTTTGCACACGACTTGGCTCTGCTACAGCAATGTTCATCACAGGAGACTGGCTTCACGATATGCTACACCCTTCGAGTGTGCAGCTACACTGAGCAGTGAACGCTGGTCGCTCAGGCTGAAGCGCGAGGCGTCAGCACTCGGATCCCAGCATTGCTCACGATGCCAGCTCCGCCGGTGTGAATATGCTTCCTGCTCATTGATTACTGACGGCACGCTGGCACCTCCAACATGCACGCCCTGATTTGGACAGATCCACCTCAACTGAACCCGGCCCCCAGTCGCGCTGCGGTCAACTTGGACTGCTCCTCGCTCTTCAACGCGCGCAGAGGCTGTGCACAGAAGTCCCCTCCGGTTGCTGGACACATGCAAGTATAGTCGGACGAATGAGAAACGCTTGCAAGCCGTCGGACGCGTCCGGAGCACAGCTTTGCTGCCGTTGAACAATGCTACTGCCGTCCGGCTCCCTACGCAAACACGCTGACTGACTGTTCTACGTCACAAGACCCTCTTGGATGCACACAAAGCAGAGTCTAGACCGCAGCTCGACAGCTCTACCTTTGTGCGCCAGTAGTGCTCCACAATCCCACGTGTCGGCAGACTGCCATGCAGTAACCCCGTATCGCAAGTCTGCTCGGTTCTGCTGTGCACAGCACCTACAGCGGAGGTCCAACCAAAATGCAGATCCCCCTCTCGTCTGCTAGAAGGCCTGCCTATAAAAGGCGACGCATCCTGCTCTCCCCTCTTGCCTCTCTTTCAACTCGCACCTCACTCTTCCAATACACGCCTCACCCGCCTCGACATCCACCCAACCTCTAGCCTACATATTCAATTAGCTCTAAGCGGAAAGATCTTGAGATCGCTGAAAACGTATTTGGCTTACAACGTGGCACAGGGAATCTGAACATGCCGGTTAGGTGTACCGAGTGGTGAGGCTTTTCATTCAGTCCCTCCTCATGCTGGCATGTACCAATACTGGTGACGTGTTCGCGCGCCTCTTTGTCCAAAGTCGTGCGACAGGTGGCCACACAGACTCTTGCTCCCAAGCTAAAGGGCGTCGAGCCTATGGCCGCAACAGGTCCGGCAGACCGTACACTGATACTCTCGGCGGAGTCAGCAAGTCTTACACCGTCATACCAAGGGGCCATGTACCTCGCACCTCACGCTCGACAACTCCCCAGGTCGACACTCTGCCGGTAGTGCCTGCCTCTTCTCAAGGACCTCGCACCGCAACCCCAGGCAATAGTAGCCCTCATACTCGCGCCAGTACCCCGCGGCCCCACGGCACTACTGCTCCTTCTGCGCGCTCGGCAACTCCCCAGGTCAAAACTAAGCCGGCAGTGCCTGCTTCCTCCCAAGGAGCGCCGAGGACGAGTACGCCGCTTTCAATTACGTCAGAACTGTCCGTAAGACTTGATGCTGACATTTCCCAATATATCAAATGTACTTCAGGAGATCCCGAGGGGAGGGCAGCTGCAGCAAATTGCACACTAGTGAGAGAAGAGGGTAAAGCCGTGGTTTTTAAGTGCGTTACTTCCTCCTCGCGCTAATGTCGCGTCGTGCTAAACATCTGTACGATTTCCGCCATTCGTAGGTGCAACTATCCAGGCTGTTCAAAAGGGTCGCAGGATGCCACTGACGCTGACAGACACTATAAATCAAAGCATAAAGGACAGAGCTGATGGAGCACTCATGAAGATTCACCTGCGTTCGTAAAGAGTGAGCTCTGGTGCGACCTATGCGACCCTCTAAGCTGACAGTGAGACTCAGCGAGGTGCCGTAACGTCGCCTGATGTCGAAGCAGGCGGTCATGCATCGTGCGAGCCTCGACCCTTCATACATACAAGCTCCCAATCCTCACGCAACGCGCCCATCCTCTGCTTCTATTGCAAAACTATACGATCCGCCTCTTTCCTTGAATCCCATTTTTCTCATTCTCTGATTCCATTCTGCTCAGACTTTATTCAGATCTGCCTGTATATAGCTTCCCGTCTTCTTCCAATTTGCACATGCGCTTTGGCTCGACTTCTTGAAGAAATTTCATGCGGTACTCTCATTGTCCCCTAGTTTCCACCTGCTTCTGCGGTATGGCTTTGTCGCCATCCCCTACTTGACAGCAGCGCCATTTGTATGCGCGCTCAATGCTTAGGTCTAGCTTTTGGGTCTTGATCTTTTCGCGCGTTCGTGGTCGCTTGAAGCAGAGCAAAGATGTGATTGCATCGACTGGAGCAGAGTATCGTCCTTCTACTCGACTTAAGCGAGCTTTGAGCCAAGCAGGTCCCTCCTGTCCGTTTCAAGACTGCTCCACGGGGCCATTCAGCGCTTAGCAAGCGTCTGCAAGCGGTCGCACAGAGATGGCCAGCGTTTCTCCCACATCGCTGACTCCAAAGCCGCCATCTTCAAGCGCGCTCGTACTCGCTCCCACTTCCCTACACGCGTCTTCGAGCAGCACGATGGGATAAGTAGCCTGCCGCCATAGCATGACATGCGGCACGATGGAGTGATCGCGAGTCGTATGCAGATTGCAGTGGAGGGTGAGGAGAGCAGGCCTGAGTACTGCACAGCTCGGTAAGTTTGTGTTCGAGCTCACCTCGTCTTCTGACCCTGCAAAGGTCGCGAAGTGAATCGCCATAGTCGAGCGTGAGAGCACGTCTGAATGCATGCATACCGCATCTTCGGGTGTAGCGTGTGTCGCTAACGTAAGTGCTTCGGGATGAAGCTGCGTACATCGATTACAAGATTGAGGATGAGATCAAGCAACGTCCGAGAGAAGGCTTTAGCAAAGTCTTCTCGTACACTGGTCGCCCTGCCCTTGGTCGGCACGCACGAGCTCCTTACGAACAGCAAGGACGAAAGGATAGCAGACTCGTGTGACAGAAATAGACTTACCCTCACGCCCATGTACGAGACAAAGTTCAAGGTGCCACCTCTCCAAATAGGTATTGCTGAAAAGTCCATTGGTCCGTAGCGACGTCCTATCTCTTCGAATGCCGGACACGTAGGCCCGCCTGGCTCGGCGCGGTAGCCTGTATCTCTGCGCTCGATGACACATCGAGTGAAGCGAAGTCGGAATGAAGGTCAGCGACAGGATCCAATTTTTGCGAAGTCAACAGGGTCATGTCTTCTGACGAGCGCTATATTTCTGATGTGCGCGCGAGACGCCCGCAAATTCGAGGAGAGCCGACTCACCCTGCAAAATAGACCGTCGTCCGACTAGGCGCTATTGAAGGCTTGCAAACGAATTGCTCAATCACAAAGCCCGCCCAGAGCGAAGTGCACTTGTCCAAGCCGGTACGAGCAGAATTATGCTGCGCCGGGACGCAAGATATGCGCACGCTCCCAAGCTTGTTCAGTTTCGCGTAGTCCGAAGAGTTCTCTTTCTCATCGTCTGTTGTGTCGTCATCGTCGTCGTCTGTCGTCGATGTAGACGTACTTTCGCCATTCACGAGCTTGTCTCCTTCTTCTTCTTCTTCACATGCCAAAGTCCGATTCTTGCCTTTGCCTTTGATATCGCTCGTGCTCGCTACGCCTGCTGCTTCTGAGGCTTCGTATATCTCTTCTGGTTGAAAAGTACGCTCTTCCCACCAGTCCATCTCGATAATCTGATCTTCTGGCACTTTGCAACCAATGAACCAAGCTTTCAAGCCAAGTGGAACCACGAAGCGTGTCCCTGGACCGGATGTACGAATGAGCTTTTCTATGGTCGGATAGTCGAGGTGGTCGTAGCTGCAATCATATGGGGGAAGCGAAAGGTCAGCTGTCTGCTTGAGGGGTATATGCACGATGTTCTGTGCTTCAATTGCGATCTCGGTGAAGACAACACTCACTGATTATGGCTGATGAAGATAAAGTCGAGATGCGGCAGGTCTTCGACCTTACAAGGCGCTGGGAGAAAACGGCCTGGACCGGCATACTGGGACGGTGATGCGCGCTCGCTGAATATTGGGTCTATAGCTACGGTGATGGGTCGGAGGCCCTTTTGAAGTGGTGGCAATTGGACCAAAACGCCCTGCATTGCGAGGCAGCAAAGACAACATTAGATGAGAACATGTTAGTTCATTCCACTTTCGAGAGCCTATGCAGTTCTGTGGACTTGCTGCATGACCGAGCCAGGTTGCCTTTAGCTCGTGTGGGCGAGTTTCTTTGTCGAAATCCGGCTTGACGACCTTGATGCCTGCAACGAGCAATCAGCACGCGTGGTCAAGTACGTAGGGGGATTGCATTGATTTCGACGCACGCCTCAGCGAAGCGTGGGGTTGCTGCGCCCATGCGAATGGTATCTGAAACGTGGGCATCCAACGTGGAGCGGGTGCAGCGGATGGCCATGGATTCCTGAACGTGCCATTCCCAACGTGGTGTGGTGGCTTGTCGATGGCGTTTGCCTTGACATTGCTGGAGGCCTTGCCATTGCTGTCACTTGCAGTCTTGCTGCTGCTGCTGCTGCTGCTGCTCGTCGCAGTCGTCGTCGTCGTTGTCTTCTTGCGCAGAGTGCTCCACATGCCAACGGACAAGTACGACGAGGGCGATGTCCGCAAGCATGCGCTGCGCAAGACTGCACGGATGCCCAGACTAGGGTCGTATGATATGCACGGTATGGTGCTGAGCGTACAATATTGCTGGCATTGCGAGAGAAGCAAGACAGAGCGAGCGAGCAACCGTCCTGAGTTTGCCACATCGAGACATGCACACTGGCGGGACATGGCTCGAGGCTGGTTGCTCTCGCTGCCAATGGTGTAGTTTCAGTGCAGTGTAGCTTGCACGAACAGGGCCAGCCCTGCTATTGATGCTTCATTTGTGCATGCATGCATGCATGCTCGCCACCGCTATGCTCGACCTGCGCTGACCGCACTGCAGCTTGTTCGCAAACACGCACTCGTACGCACACTGTTCGGGACAGTGTGCACAGCGTAAGGTACTGTGTGCGCCACTTGGCTCTGCGCGGCACAATGGCATCTCGCTTGGCCTGTCCCGTATGGTCGCTGCCACACAGCCGACAGAGGGGAGCCTGCAGTTTGACATGGCATAACATGCCAGCATATGAGACTGTACCCGCAGTTCCAACAGACAGACGCACCGCAAGTATGATGTTACAGTAAAAGTGGCACTCCATGCCATGCCAAGCAGCAGTGGTGAATGACAACTGCACATCAGATCACCGAGGAGCCGTGTTAAACGTTTAGCGCCCTCGGTGGCGGCGCTAATTCGGTCATGGACAGCCACGGTTATTCATTCACTCATAGATCTGCAGCTGGTCGCCGTAACATGCATCAATCGTATGATACCATTGACCCGCGTTCTGTACACGCGCCCAGAACATTCAAGTTCAAAATACCGGGTATCCGTACTGCGACCCCGGATGAAAGATCACTGTCGAGCAACCAAAAAAGACTCCTCCTCCAGTCCACAATAATTGCTCCCCCCACCATCTCCAAACATTTTCGCTCCTCTCTTCCTCTCTCTCCCACTCTCTTCCTGTCCTCTTCCTTGCCCCCCACCTGGTCAAAAGATGGGCATCCTAACACCCAAAGATGCTTCCGCAAATCCTGCACCTCTCGAGGTGTACGGGTGGCGCATATATGCGCTCGCTGTTTCAGCTGCTTTCGGTAGGTCAAGACTTGGAGCATGACACCACGAAAGCCAGTCTGCAGTCGACTCAACATACATGCTTACCTTTCACAGGAAGTGCCATGTTTGGCTACGACTCCGCCTTGTACGTCATTGCCTTGCGTGTAGCTTCTCGACGAACTTGAGCTGATACAGAATCTCTCCTTGCATTGCACACTCGACCGTCTAACAAACTTACAATGTATCTCGCGCATGTGCGGTACGACCCACAGCATCGGTGGAACACTGTCGCTAGCGAGCTTTCGAAGAACATTCGGCCTGAATGCCTCAACAGCAACAGCATTGTCATCGCACATCGTTTCGACCTTTCAAGGAGGGTGCTTTTTTGGTGCCATGTTCTGTTATCTCTTTTTGGTCAAGTTTGGTCGCAAGCCATGCTTGATTGGCGCAGGCGTACTCTTTGCTATTGGGGGAATCATTCAGACCGCTTCACCGGGAAACATTGGCATGATCTACGGAGGTCGAGTCCTCACTGGCCTCGGCGTCGGAAGCTCGTCCCTGGTCGTCCCTCTTTACATCTCCGAATGTTCACCGCCTGCACTCCGTGGTCGTCTCATCGGTATATTTGAGATTATGCTTCAGGTGTTCCTTGTCATTGGCTTCTGGTGAGACCGTGTATCAACAGCCCAACAAAGCAGATACTGACCATGGGGCACCATCTTATCAGGATCAACTACGGCGTCAATCAAAATTTGCCCTCTACAGACAGGCAATGGGTGCGGTGCTCGACTATCTTCTCCGTTTGGTTGTTACTGACATTGGCAATTTGCTGTGCAGCGCATCACCTTTGGCTTCCAGCTGGTCCCTGCCGCACTGCTCATCTTTGCCATGCTACTACAACCAGAGTCGCCAAGGTGGCTTTGCGAGCGTGGACGATTCGACGACGCGCGCAAAGTTCTGGCCCGCATTCGCAACCTCCCGCTTGATCATAGCTACTTGACCTGGGAGATTGAACGCATCCAAGCACAGCTCGATGGAGAATCACAGATCACTGGAGGAGACCATTCCTTGCTTGCAAAGCTTCGCGTCATTGGCGACCGAAGCAATTGGCCAAGACTCGCCTATGGCATCGCTTTGATGTGGTTCCAGAATTTCAGCGGAATCAATGCCTTGAATTACTATTCGCCAACGATCATCAAGAGCATCGGTTTCGACGGACAGAGCGTCAGTCTTCTCGCAACTGGAATCTATGGTATCGTCAAGGCCGTAGCCACTGCAATCTTTATGATTGTCGGTGTTGACCGTCTGGGCAGACGAAGGGCCCTTATGATCGGCTCAGCCGGCGCAGCATTCGCTCTCTACTACATTGCAATCTACAGTGCAGTGTCTGGATCATTCCAAGCAGCTCCTCCTCGCGACGGCGGCGCATACTTTGCATTGGTGGCCATCTACCTATTCTCAGTCTTTTATGCCTTCAGCTGGAACGGTATCCCATGGTAAGTGCTGACTTTACATCAAATCGTGCTTCTGTAGATTGATCTTCTGACTCCATCTTTTCGCAGGATCTTCTGCGCCGAGGTGTTCCCTAGTGGGATTCGCGCTGTCTGCACAGTCTTCACTACCATGAACCAGTGGCTTGCACAATTCGTCATTGCGTACTCCTTCCCCTACATGGTCAAGAATATTACATACGGAGTGTAAGTCCAGTGGTTGTAGCCATCACAAAATGTATCAACCATTTCCAAACCCGCATCTAAAACTTTGCTTTTCTTCCTGCCAGCTTCATTCTCTTTGGCACTGCAGTCGTCATAGGGGCCGTCTTTGTCTTCTTCCTGATTCCCGAAACGAGCAACATTTCGCTTGAAGAGATGGATATCCTCTTCTCGACGCCAGGGACCGCGCGACACAAGCGTGCCAAGACTCTGGAAATCATCAGGGGCCAGCAACACAACGGCGAGGATGGAGATCGTAGTCAAAAGCCTCAGACTCGGCAGATGGACAAGACGGTCGTAGAGACTGAGACAAGCATGGTGTAAATGTCGCTCGGCACTGCCAGGGCCACACAGCTAGATTGCGCCATACGGCACTGCTATTTGATCTGTCAGTCATAAATCTACATGGACTGTTCCTTCCGCATCTTTTGCCTGTGAAACTCCAGCCTCATTCTCGCAGCTAGCTATACGCAACACTGCCTCTAGAGAGTCGGTCGCTCGGCTTGTGGGGTGATACGGGCTCCGTGTCGACGAGCCGACGTCTTTGCGAAATCGACAATGGCCGAATGGGCGGTGATTCGATCTGGGTGAAGTGACGCTCGTCAAAGTCTGCCTTCCGCTTGTCATCACCACACGCGCGCTACTCACTGTCCCACAGAACGACAGTGCGAGGCTTCCATCTCAGCCTCGTCTGGAAATCGGCGCCCTTTTCGATATGCGAGTACAAGAGTTCGAGAATCGCATTTGACTCTTCCTCCTTGAGCCCGATGATCTTGCGGCTGAATTGTCGGTTGACAAACAGTGCCTTTTCGCCAGTGACTGGGTGTCGTCGGACCAGAGGATGAACATTCTCGACTGGCTCGCGCTTGACGATTCCACCCCTGGCGCCCTTGCGAGAGTGCTCGGCTTGAGCTACGCCAGAGTGTAGAACTTGGAGCGTCTCGATGTAGGCCTTGAAGGACGGCGAGAGGTGCTCATAGGCAGCTCGCTCTGCGAAGGAGGAAAATGTCAGATTACTTCAGATGCACTAGGATGTATGCACCTACGATCAGCATAAGCGGTGTCACCTCCGCTGGATGGACTGTCGAAAAGGAAGAGAGCAGTCAAACCAGGGGGTTGGACCTCGTAGGTGACATCGCTGTGCCAGACCGAAGAAGACAGGCGGTGGTCCGTCTCGTAGTTGAAGGTCGACTTGGGCTCTCGGCTGGGGGAGCAAAGCAAGTGAGACACAGATGGAGAAGGAAATTTACAAATGCTTCAAAGACTCACAAGACCAGGTGGAATTCGGGATAACCCTCTGGAGCGCCACTCGTGGGATGAACGTGTGGCCTGCCAAAGAAGGCTCCCCAATTCTGGATCAGCCATTCGGGCTCTTGGTCGATAAAGTCTTGGTCGCGGAAGGCCTGAATGACCGGGGAGACACCGCAGTCAGCGCGATGCACGAGGAAAGAGGAAGAAGAAAGCAAAGGCACAACGCACCACAACGCCGCGCTGGGCGACCCAGAGGGCAAGCTGCTGACGACCGCGGTCATCGAGCTTGTGGAGCTGGATACCTTCGACGTCCGAGCCGAACGAAGGAGTCAAGTCCTCGACGGTAGCGCCGTTCAGGAAAGCCTGTGGCTCGGGATCATCGAGAGCCTTGTGGCCAGGGTCGACGTGCTCAAACTCGGTGAGGGGTGGCAGCTTCAAGTGAGCGTCGAAGGTGGGCAGGTAACTGGCATAAGGGTACTCTGACGCTGGCTTGTCGAGCTCGCCAAACCACTTGGGCTTGGTCTTGACAGCGGTAGACCTGCCGCGCTGGGTCTCCTCGTTCTTCTCCTTATCCTGCTCCGCCGGCTTGCTGGATGACCGGAGTGCGAGAGTGGGGAGCTTTGCAGTGATGGTTTCTGTGGTGGTGGACATGGTGAGCAGGTACAGTATGCGTGCAGACAGACTGTTACAGAGGCAAGAATGGGAATTCCGCAACGCAGGCTGCTCGAGCAAGTCATTCGGCTGCGGTCGGCGGCATCATTGAAGATCCCATATTGTGCCATAGTGGACGGGCTTGTGCAATTGTCTCTGATGGTAGCGTCTTAGCCTGCAACTCGCCGATTAGCTGTTGCGCCACTGCCCAGCGGTCAGCTCGCCATTCCAGCACGCCTTTGACACGCTCGGCCAATCAGCGGGAGAGACATGTAGCGAGATGTGACCAGTGAGACTCAGTCCGAAGGTGCAGTATCAGCTGCACCGTGTCCTTGTGCTGCTGTGTTGGCTGCTGTGATGGCAGAGGTTGATCGAGGCCATTGGCCTCGCAGACTGTGATGCGCGCTGCAGTCCACCTCCACTCCAACCGCAACAGACACGCCCTGCTGTGCTGACGATGATATTCAAGCTGATAAGGCCTGACAGCGGTACCAGTGCCTGCGGCCGCGCGATCTCGAAATGCCGCCTTCGACCTGCACCATTGCATGGTACCATATGACATCGCAGATGCCGAGCGAGAATGAGGCAAGAGCCCTCCTCTAGTCTTGGCAGATCCCACCACTCGGTGCAGACATGCTTTGAATGCCGACTAGAGTGCAGCGGAACTGGTTGCCGGCTGGCTGATATCGTGTCAGCGCAGAAAGACGCCTTAATGGGTGGCGGCAAATCCCCAAAATGCAATGCTCTTCCGCTGTTCTCTGACGCCAAACGCTCGCCATGTGCCACTCACATTCGGTGCTTGCTCTCACAGCTTAGCCGCCGGCTTCTCTCCAAGACTGCTCCCCCAGCCAGTGCACGCGAAATTCCTTTTATACCTGCTTTCAGGGCTGACCTGCGCAAATCTGAACATCAAGCTGCGCATTCCTTCTTCTTCCCTTTCTTCACGTCACGCTTGGACCATTCTTGACCTGGCCGCCTGCCTCGTACACCATCGGTAGCAATCATGTCGGACAAGCTCGCCCAGGCTCCTGGCGCACCAGTGATCCTAGACACGCCTCCTTCTTCTGCCTCTTCAGACACGGATGAGACAAAGCAAGGCGTAGCTGCTGAGAAAGTCATCGTCGGCGGCAGTACACTCTACGATGTTTTATTGGCCGAGCCGCTGGCTTCTCGGACTGAAGAAGCAGGATCGGCCGGTCATGGCTTGCTTGTCATTTTCGGCTTGAAGAAGCGAGCACACATCCAGGATGTCGATGCTGTGAGCCATGCGTTTTAGACGTATTCTGGGAGTAAGACCATGCTGACGGCGTCCTGAAGATCGCAACTCAGGAAAGCGTGTTCGATGGGCCTCTGGCTTCGCACTACGTACCACCCAAAGAATGGGAGAACTATGCGGTACATCCGGGACTGGAACTGCAGCTTTGACTACAACCCCTGACTCCTACCTTACTCCACAGCACTTCAAACCTTCTCTGCGATGGACATATCGAGAAGAGCAACATGCGACTCGCCGAACAGATACTAGAATCTTCGCATGGATGATGTTCATGTTCCTCTGCTTGAACATTACACGCTACAATCTGGCTTCGGCGACCGCGGACAACCTCTTAAAAGACCTGAAGATCACACAGTGAGTCAAAAGATGCTCGCAGGGAGATTGTGCAGGCGAGCGAGCTGAATCAGATTGTCGGCTCCAGAGCCGACTATAATCTGGGCAACACGCTCTTCCGCGTTGGGTTCTTGGTGGCTGAATTGCCCAGTCAGATCATTGGGTGAGTCGACATTTAGGGCTGCCTATTGCGCCTCTCTCATATTCAATCGTCCTTTCTCAGCAAAAAGATCGGTATCGACAGGTCGGTCTGACAATTCTGCACCTATTGTCCGTTTATCCTAAAATCTTCGCTTCATCGTTGCAGATGGCTACCCATACAGATGATCATCTTCTCTCTTCGTGAGCACTCCTATTGTCACGCTTGATCTTCCAGGTCTAATCACTCTCAACAGTCACCTTTGCACAATTCTGGATGAACGGAAAGGCATCATTCCTCACTTTCCGAGTCCTCATTGCCTTTTTCCAGGTATGATCAATCGACATATAGTATTAAGCAAGCGCCGCTAACACGTCACATACAGGGAGGCTTCATTCCCGACACCATTCTGTATCTGTCCTACTTCTACACGAAGCAGCAGCTACCTCTGTAAGTCTGCAGCGCTCGCCACCAGGTGGCGAGAAAAAAAGCTAATGCAGGATATCAAACACAGTCGACTCGGCGTATTCTGGTGCATGAACAGCTTTTCCCAAGTGTAAGCTTACGTACTATTCATATTTCGCTAGGGTCGCTGACTTTTCCAACCCGGCACGCTCACTCATTCTGAATGGCCCGCTACGTTCGCTCGCTTTCCTTCAATCGCTTCGCTCTCTCCCTGGCTTTCTACGAGGTCAGAATTAACGGCTTTCTTGCCGTAGGCCTTCTTGAAATGCGAGGAGTTCTCGGTTACGCAGGCTGGGTAAGCTTGCCCTCGATTGTCGGAGCATAGGCACTGACCAGCCCAACTATGACAGCGCTGGATGTTCCTGGTGGAAGGTCTACTAGTCGCTGTCGTTGGCGTCTTGGCCTTTTTCATGATGAGCCCTTCACCTTCGGAGACCAAGACCCGATGGCGTCCAAACGGCTGGTTTACGGACCGCGACGTCGATGTCATCGTCAACCGGGTCATCAGGGATGATCCTACCAAGTCTTCTATGCATAATCGAGAAGGTCTTTCGCCGACTCTGCTCTGGAAAGCATTCAAAGATTTCGACCTCTGGCCTCTCTATTTCGTCGGTCTCACTTTTGGACTCGCTGGCTATCCCCTGAGCTTCTACTTCCAGATTTCCATGCGTAGGTGTTAAGCCCATTACCACGTTTTTGTGCTCGCCAAGCTAATGTTGCGCTTTGAACAGGTCGTCTTGGATTCTCCACCCTAATGAGCAACCTGCTCAGCATCCCTCACAGTGTCCTGACCATGTTCAATCTCGTCTTGGTCACCTTTGCAAGCGAGGCCTACAACAACCGATGGCTCATTTCCAGCATCGAGAATTGGTGGTATGTGACGGTGTTGAACTCTCCAGGGTGAATCCTGACGTAGTCCTCGCCAGGTTCCTGCCCTTCTTCATCGCCCTCCGAGCTGTATCAAGTGGCATCACGCCTTGGGGTTACTTTGCTCTTGCGACCCTCGTGCTGGGATATCCATATGTAAGCGCAAAACCTTTCAATCGAATAGTGAGGGCCCTGCATATTGACGCTTGCGCAGGTGCACGCCATACAAGTCGGCTGGGTATCGTGCAATGCCGGCTCAGTGCGCACTAGGACCGTCTCTGCTGCTCTGTACAACATGTTCGTCCAAGCCAGCGGAGGGATTGGCGCCAATCTGTACCAAGCGAACGACGCGCCTCACTACAACAAAGCAAACAGCGCAATTATCGCTATAATTGTCTTCAATCTGGTGATTGTTTATCCTGGCACCGCTCTCTACTACAAGTCGCGAAACGCCAGCAAGGCCAAGAAGTGGGACACTATGACGATTGAGCAGCAGGGTCATTGTGAGTCAAAGTCATGTGTGTGAGCCAGTGTACAAAAGCTCAAGCCTATCGAATAGATCTGGCTACTACTACGGAAGAAGGTGCAAAGCGCCTCGACTTCCGGTTCATCTACTAGATGTCGGCAAGCATTCCAGCGTGGATTCTGTCCCTGCGAGAGCCAGCGAGAACCACTGCGAGAAGCTGCTATGCAGACATAGGAGTAGCAAACGGTGGAGTAGATGTCCGCAGATCTGGCATATGTATAGAGCACGAGCAAGTCCAGGGTGGATTAGCCATACCAATAGTTACAGTGCAGATAGACCGCCGCGTGCAATAGAAGGCCGAGGTACCGTATACTCAGGGCAGTGAGAGAAATGGAAAAACGACTTTTGCCACCATCTCGTAGGTGCAAATATCGAGAAAATGTGTACAGCAGCTTGATGATGTTCCAATTGCTGGCAGCGAGGCACACTCTCGAGCCAAGCAGGACACTCTTAACGACCAGACTGCTGCATCAAGCAGCCATGTCGCAGCAGCAGAACGCGCAGACCGGGCCTGTACGAAGAGGGCGCGGCGGTGGTGGACCTCGACGAGGTGGAGGACAGCAAGGGAGAGGCAGGGGAGGCGCAGGCAGCGCAAATGGACAGACAAGAGGTGTACAGTCAAATGGGGCATCGACTTCGAACGCGCCATACGGGCAATCTCTGGCAGACCGCGCTGCAGGACCCTCATCAGCGACAGCGACAGCAGCTAACCGACACCCGGCGACGAATGGACATATGCGCAGCGCATCCAAGCCCAGCGAGACATTAAAGGCACACATCTCACACACGCAGTTCAGCAGCTTTGTCCAGCAAGGCCTCCTCTCGCCCGAAATCAGCGTGCCTTTCGTGACATGCACAGACGTGCAGGCAATGACCCTGCCCGTCATCCTGCAAGGCCACGACGTGCTCGCACAAGCCAAGACAGGTACAGGCAAGACGGTGGCTTTCCTTGTCCCCGCTCTCCAGAGACTGCTGGCCAGCCGGACAACCCGGAGCAACGGCCAGGTCGGCGTGCTGGTCATTTCTCCTACTCGCGAACTGGCGACGCAAATTGCAGATTCTGGCAAGAGGCTTCTTAGAAACTTGCCTGGTATCGGCGTCCAGACTGCCACTGGAGGCAACAATCTCAATACCGAGCTGCGCAACATCCGCCAGGGACGTGCAGACATCCTTGTAGCTACGCCGGGCAGGCTGCAGGATTACCTCGAGAACCACAATTTCAAGCAGAATGTGAGCACGCTCGAGGTGCTTGTGTTGGATGAAGCAGATCGCTTGCTCGACCAAGGCTTCAAGCCCGCAATCGTAGCCATCTCCAAGATGCTGCCCAACAAGGCAGAACGACCGCGTCAATCGCTGCTCTTCTCTGCTACAATCTCGAAAGAAGTGAAGCAGATCGCCTCCGCCGTCCTTTCTTCCAAACATACCTTCATCTCCACACTCAATGAGGACGAGCTAAACGTGCACCAGCACGTCCCGCAATTCGTGGTGCAGACCTCCCTCGCAGCTACCTTCGCGAGTACCCTCGCAGTGCTGCAGTCAGAGATTGCCGCCAACCCTTCTGCCTCAAAAATCATGCTCTTCTTCCCTACGGCTCGCTCTACAGGCCTGTTTTACGAGCTCCTGTCTCAGCTGCCGCGCGATGCTCTGGCAGGCATAGAGACGCATCAGATTCACTCGCGTATGTCACAGTCTGCGCGCTCTAAAGCCGCGGATCGGTTCAAAGACGCTCTTTCTGGGATTCTCGTCTCGTCAGACGTCACTGCCCGAGGCATGGACTTCCCAAATGTCACGCTCGTCTTGCAAGTTGGCATACCGCAGAATCCAGAGCAGTACATTCATCGATTGGGCCGCACAGCGCGCGCCGGTCAAGGAGGCAAAGGCATACTCGTACTCACAAAAGACGAGATGGCTTTCCTGAACCAGAAAGAGATCAAAGACTTGCCCGTGCAGCCTATGCCGCTCGACGACGCGACCATCGCCTCTGCTGGCTCACAATGCGCAATTGCACTGGACAAGGTCTCTCCTGATGCCAAATCAAGCGCCTACGCTGCATGGCTGGGCTACTACAAAGGATTTGGCAAGATGCTCAAGTGGACAGTTCCCCATCTCATTGATCAGGCGAAGCTCTTTGCGCTAGAGACGTGCAGATACTCTGGTCAGATGCCAGGTCAGACGCCGCCTTTATTGGCAAAAACTATTGGAATGATGGGCCTCAGAGATTATCGAAGCTCTTTCAACGTCGTCAGCGAGCTGCCGGGAAAGCCCCCACGCCATCAAGGAGGTTCGAAGAAGCCGCGCGCTTAGCCTGCTCCGGATGCAAAAATGACATGGTTTTGTAATGACATCGTTTGGACAGCCACATAGACCGCATATTAGATGGCTGAGAGAAGTTTAGCAACGCTCGCAAAGTTTTCAATGCAGAGCTGAAATCAATGCAGAGCTAAAATCATTGTGCATGCTGTACCTCGTGCATCCATTGTTCAATACCCTAGACAGCATACCCAAGCCTAGTCCCGCTGAAGCCGGAAGGTCCTATCTGCATTCCAACTTCTTCATTACTGCCAGACAAACGAGACCCTGACTGACATACTGGTACATACTCCGTTATAAGCCCAACAAGCCAATGCAAGGTGTGCACATCTGCTTGTGAAGGGCTTTACAGAAAAACGACTGTTACCCACTGCTCGCGAGGTGATAATCTAGAGATGCTTGGAGCTCGACACGGGCATCCGAAAGAGATAGGGCTTAGGGCGACATGAATGTAGCATCACTGCACGTGGACTAGTGCAAGATCTCTCTAGTCGATTCTGAAGTCATAATCGACATCGTCGACCCGATGAAGCAACCGTGTCCATTCTGCACGTAGCAAAGCGCGAACATGGGCAAGTCAGCGAGATGGCCAGTTGTGCTTGTATTTGGTGCTCCTGCGCTGCTCACCTAGCAGCAACCTAAACATGTACGCCGCCATGTCTTCACGTCGCCAATGCGTCCGCGCCCATTCTTTCCCTTGGCTCGCAAGCTTGGCTGCGATCGCGTCATGTGACCCTTTACCGTCTGGCGTGCCTACGAAAAAGGTCATGACGTCGTAGAGGTCGCTATAGTCGACTTTGATGGGTACGTAACTAATTTGTATCGAGTGGGGGCCTCAAGTCAGCTTCTGGATCGCGGAAGGTACGGAAAGTGATAGGGGAACGCACTGCACCCATGGCATGATGCGCTCGGAATACCACTCGGGGAAAATGGTCGACTTGAGGACTACACTCTTTGTGGACATGAGACGGTGGAAGCGGCCAGACCAGCCATTGCCATCAACGTCCATGAGATATTTGTATTGATACGACTCATCGAGGCCCTGCATGGCATGGGAGTAATATTCAGCACGTTGCGGATGACGAGTACAAGTTGTAGCTTGAAGGAGAATGCACTCACCATCGTTGGCGCAAATTCGATAATCTCATCCATGATCTTGCACGTCTCATCGTCGCACTGTACTGGCGAGCCAGAGAACGAGACGTCCATGTAGAGGTCATTGAGTGATTTTGTTTGAAAATCATCGACTCTCATTCTAGATTCCTTCATATCGGCCCAAAGGGTCGATTTCTTTCCTTCCTTTTCATGACCCATGAAATGCAATCTAGCACGTTGAGAAAGTTGCCATTCGACTCCTTTTGCAAATTCAGCTCCGGTCGTAGATCCTCTCCACAGAAGCTTGTTGATTGTTTTCTCATCCCATACAGGGTCGTAGCCTATATATGTATCGGAGTATTGCTCCAAGGGCGTAGCGAGAACATCTGCGTGCAGATTCGTCTTTGCAAATGTGAACAAAGGCACCAGATTGGCGAGGTTCGTGCCTGCGGCAGAGGTGAAGCCATGCAGGTGCATCGACTCGGGATGCTGGCAGATATCCATCGCCCGGGCATGGTCGTAGACAAAGGAACGTTGAGTCTCGAGCTTGGAAGGGTGTGACGGGTGCGATTCGTGCAGCTCGCCCATCTCGGCTTGGTACAGTGGGGAATTGGCAGCACAACCATTGGCCCAATTGCTAAGCTCTGGGTTCTCTGGCCGAATAAAGTCGCTCGAGGTGAAGTCTGCATATCGAGCAGTGGTAGAGGAAAGAACATGAAGCAATCCAGAGCGTCAGATAAAGTGGGTGATATGCTGTAGTTGAAAGATGATAGCTCACAATCGCCCTCTGAAACAAGCTCCAGCAATCGTTCCTTATGTTGGAACCCCAGCGCACAAGCAGGTTGATCATGTTTCGTAAATGTAATATTAACATTTCCAGGCATGTCTTTGCTGAATCTTTCAATGAGCGCAGCTAGGTCGGTAGCACGGCGGAGATGTCCTTCTTCGCCTGTTATGAGAATCTTGTGATCACCTTCTCGTAATGGATCGATATTTAATGTGAATGTCTCGGCGCGGTCGTTTGCCATTACGCGAGAACGATGCTCGAGGTCGTGTGGTTCGCTATTTCGGGATTGGATCACGAGTCGCGAGTGTGAGGTTTGGCGTGGAAGGACAAGGAGGTAGAGGTGGACGAGGTCACGTGCATGAGCATGAGACGTGTCGAGAGCGACCAGGAATGCAATAAACGCGTTGACGAGGGATAGACGTTTGTCGAAGAGCGGCATAGGGGTTGGTAACAAGTGAAAGCAGGCACATTAGCACGTGCGTACGACCGCACACTCGATTCGAGGCCGCAAGCCAGCAGCAACTCACATTGCCCAAAATGGCTGAATGTCCCTAAAGATCTGATCATACTCGTCTTTGAGCACGACATTGTTCTTTTCCGCGTACTCCCACCATTTATCAAACCCTCTCGGCGGGTCTCGCAGATATCTGCGTTTATATTCCGCTGCAGCCTGTTTGAGCGTTTTAGACTGTTTCTTGACGAGCTTGTCCCACTTTTTTTCCGCATTCTCCACGAGTTCAAGGATCGGATGTCGTTCTCCTCCTTTGATTGCGTTTTGAACACTCCCTGCTTTGGATTTGCTATTCTTCCCAGGGTCGGGTAGGAGCAGATACCCGTTTGTAGGGTGGTAGGTCATTCGGTCGACTACTGGCTCGTCGGGGTTTGCAAACAGTCCGCCAGAGGTGGGTTCTGTGATATTGTCCCATTCTACGTTGAGGAGCTCCTCCTCGTTGTCGTTTGAAGCGCGCCAGCTGTCTCCCCCATCTCCATTGTAGCTATCGCTGTCGCCGCTTCCACCGAACCCTGCGGTCCACTTGTTGAGGCCCGCTTTGACATTATCCAGCCCGAGCTCCCACTCTGGCAGCTGGTCAGGCAGGGGCACGCCTACGCTCTTGAGTGCAGAATGGGCAGCCTCGCGCGAGTCCTCGTGTATGCTCAGGAAGAGAATGAGCCCGCCTACGAGGCAGAATGCGAGTGTCCGAGGCTTGAGGAGCATTCTCGTGGGCACGACGGCCTCGCTCAGCCGCCGCCGGGGGAGCACAGAGGCCACGCTGAGACTGTTGCTGCGCGAGTGTGAGAGGAGCGGTGATGATGAGAGGTCTGCCTCGTCGAACGGCCCGCTGTGCTGAAGCTGATGCTGATGAGCCTGGGCTGGCCCGCCCGGGGGGTACGTCGCTGCAATGTTGGGCGAGGTGCACACGGGCCACGCAGTCTGGCCTGTCTGTAATGAGTGTGCGGGTGTGTGCGTGTGTGCTGATGCGTGTCCTCCCAGTTGATGCGCGTCCAAGCGGTGTCCTGCTTTTCCCAGATCAACTGTACGCGTGCCAAACGCGCGCGTAAAACATCAAAGCTGTTCATCTCGTCCACTTCAACTCAGCCGTCTGCATTGATGCACGCAAGCACGAGACTAGCTCTGCACCGCGAGAAGACAGGCTGCAGCTTGCGTTGGTGCTGCTGTCTTCAATGGCCCATGGATGGACAACCCGGCACGCCACACGCCACGCTGGCTGCTCGACAAGCGAGGAGGACATGTCTACACTCGGGCAAGGCTGCATGAGCTGAGTCGTTAACAGGAGCATCGTACACGCATTTCAATGCAATGCAATGCAATGCTCCATCGCACTCGGTGCTGGCCAACCTGCAGACAGGAACATCACTGCACCAAGATACGGCTAGACGCACAAACACCTGCATTGGACAGCACAGTATGCAGATGCAACGGAATGTATCTCTTTCACTCAAGTCACGGGACTAGACCTGCAAGTCGAGTGCTCGGATGATGCTTCGGCCACAACGTCCAAGCTTCCACCATCTCCTCACAGCGAGTAGGCTCCCACTGCTGCAATATATCGCTCTGTGGCTTGGCGGGGTGTTGAAAGCGCTCAGTAGCTTGCTATAGATGCATCCCTGCCGTACTTCCCGTCTCTCAGCTACGTCTCCCAGCAGCCTCTGAAGCTGCGCAGAGTATACTCTCTACCCGCAAAGTTCCCACGCCCTGCGACAGTGCTGGCACGCTTCACTGGCCCCGCTATACATGACTATCGCTTCGTTTGACGGTCTGCCCGGGGTTTTCAAAGCCATAACTGCTTTTCAGAATGCTTTTCACAGCCTGGCGCAGATACTGCGCCGCAGCGTCCAAAATGTGACTGCTTCGTCCCGTGCGAGGCGGACGCACCGCCCGGATGCCAGCTCTAAGCTGGACTTCATGTGATGTGCCATGCGCACGTTGTTGGAGTGCGTACTATGCGGGAAATCTCGTCGACCGTCACGAATTGCGAAGATTGATACACTTCAAGTTGCTCGAGTCTAGGAAGATGCACAGAAGCAGAAGGTGGTGCCGGATGCAGCGTCGTGGGCCATGGAAAGCTAAAATGTGTCAAACTCTCCGCAAAGCGAGTCATGACGGCGAGTATGTCGGCCAGGTTGCCTTGAGACAGGGCGAGCCGTGTCAAGGCTGCATTCGGATTCACGCGCAAGACGTCCTTGGCGGAGAAGTCAAGGAGGCCGACACTGGTAAACATACTTAGTGGCAGGCGCGATATGAGATAGTCATCGGAGGACTCCACGTATGCACTTTGATTCTGAATCGTGAGGCTGATGCCTTGATCTGTCCTGAATGTCTTGGAAGGTTGACACAGGGCTGTCCAAGCGTATGCCGACCACGGCGTATAGTCGTATCTCTTGAAGACAAAGGATGACTGCGGAGAGTCAGGTCGCTGCTTGTGTAGTTCCAAGAGTACAGCGGCATAGTATTGCCACCGTTCTTCTGCGATGGTGTCATAGACGTAGAGATCTTGCAAATCAACGACAATCTCCAGTTCCACCAAGTTGTGGAGCATGCGAAAGAGGGCAAGCCACGGATGCTTGTCCGCCTGATGCGTTCGCGGTGCCCAGTCGTGATTCGCCTATCCAGACAGGCACAATGAATAGTAGCTCGAATGCAGTCCCTCGGAGAACAGTAAGGCAACCTACAAATGGCTGGAGCATCAATTTCGCCTTTCGGGTGTGCGAGAGGATAGATCTGCTGGACGTGTAGACGACTTCAGGCCAGGCATCTGCTACTGGGCCACTTGCTTCGAGAGTCACGCTTCGAAACAGCACCGGCTGAGCGCATTCGCAAAAGCGGCTGGCTGTTTGAGCAAAAGCTTGGAGTTCCTTGAAGCACAAAGACAGAAGGAGAGCATCATCGTTGATTTTCGTGATTATCAGCCTTGTTCAGTGTGTTTCGTATAGTCGGCCTTTGCGCCCCACTTTGGTGCCCATCCTTGCGCATAGAGCCTGCACAATCTCGTACGGCAGCTGGTCCAGCCCGACAGCAGCTCGCTTGACCATGTTGTAGTGTCTTGCTATGATGATTCAGTTGGTCCAGGAGGAGGAGGAGCGACGCAGATCATCGCTCTGTCTCGTCCGCGTCGATCAGGCTGCTGCACGACATGGCTTGATCCTGGACACACCGCATGCACAACTGCAGGCTGGCCAAGTGCAGTGGTGTCTTGAGCTGACACGTTGGCGTGCACATCATACGACCGCCCACTCCTGGAGCTTGGCCGAGGCGAACGACGCACTGGCTGGTACTCGGCCACTACAGCGATAGGGACCTATCATACAAGATAACAGGACGGTCGACGCTTGGCTGAATTGTCATCATGACGGGCCTGCTGGATCTGCCCGTGGAGATAATTGACAAAGTATGCCTTTTTCTGGACAATTTTCTAGCTATGGAAAGAAGGTCTGTACCGTGAATGCCTTAAGGCCTGACTTTGGGCAAATCGCCGCAGCGATAGCTTGGCTGAGCAGCCATCTTGGTTGTGCCTTCTATCATCTGCTGATTGCAGCCTACTTTCCAGGACCTGGCCGCCCTCGCAATGGCCTGCAAAGACTTGGCACGCATCGCCCAGAGCGTGATGTTTCAGACCGTCACCTTGCGCGCATGTGCGAATAAGGATACCTCAGCAGCCATGGTAGAGCAAGTGGCTCAGAACAAGTGGCAGCATGTCCGTCGCTTGACCTTACACGCCGACCTGTTCAAGCGGTCATCTAATGGACATGTGGAGACGCCTTTCCTCATCTGAAAAACTTTTTCCACGATGTCCCTGGCTCCTGAGCAGCTGCAGCCTTCTTCTCCAGTTCTACGATCCTTAATGCTTCGTCCCAAAGAGCTGGAAGGCCGGGTATGCTAGCGATATCGGCCTTGTCTATGGTCAAGACCGTGGAGTCGGGAGTCGGCAGCTTCTTAGATGCATTTGCTCTTGTAACTTGACGTGCGAGACCTGGAAAAGTCTGTTCAGCCTCCTACCGCAAATGGGTCTAGCAATGCTCTCACCGTGGATAGGCAAGACCAAGACAGACAAATTACCGATGAATAGCTTAACAGGAACGTTGGCAACGCCAATTGCGAAACCTCTGGCAGCAGCTTGTCCTATCTTGCCGTCTTGGCCCTGTTTCCTAGCTTGCAAGCCCAGCTGTACCGGCTTGACCAAGACATCGGCTAAAAGGTCATCGGCTTCAAGCTGGCTAAATGAAAGCATGACAGACGGACAACTCACTAATACATCCAAGCCATCCTTTACCAAATGCAATCGCGCCTTCCTTTAGACCGCTGCTAAAATCGGTGACTTTGCCATGTGGCGTGAATGTAGGGTCGTAGAGACGTTGAAGATGTGCGAACCCCGCATTGATGTGCAATGGCGACTGGACGTAGCCTTTGAGAGGGTAGTAGACCAGACCACCGAGACCTCTGGCCACCCCAATTCGGATATCGCGTCCCTCTTGCTGCGCTGCGACAGGTTCAGCTACTACACCGATGATTCCCTGCGTTGTAAGCAAAGATTCAGCCTGCTTAAGCACAAATAATCTGAGTAAAGGGAGCCCACAGTGTAAAGATCCTTCATTATAGGCCTTAAAATGGTACCGTCTCCGTCAATCTCATCTTCGAGTCTATACAAGCAGGACTGATAACGCTGTATATCGCTCGCAGAGACTTTGCCGCACTTTACGAGCATATTGCTCTCCTCTTGTGACATCTTGATGCCTGTGGGAACGTGTATCCGATTTGCTAGCTTTGCTGGCAGCAGATCACTCCGCATGGCTTGGACGGGAATGTGGGAGATGATAGAGTGAACTGCGTTGATCGCGCCATTCTCGTCATTGATGCGTTGACTGAGCTTTCGAGCAGCTTGCAGCACCGAAGGCTGTGTTGTTGAAGTGAATGCGTCACTTAAATAGTCGACAGAGGCTCGTACGGCCGGGACAGAGGACGGGCCGGCCCCGCTGTTGGCGACGACCTGACCCCAAAACGGTTGATCGCCAAAGAAGCTGAGGATGACTGTTGGCAGGCCATATCGCAGTCCAGTGGCCGTAGTGCCCGCACCTCCATGATGACAGACCGTAGCGCACCGCGGAAACAGCCAATCGTGCGGGCATGCTTCAATCACACAAACGTTGCGCGAGCTGCGGATCTTGCTGTGACCCCAGCCTAGACAAATGACCAGCCGCATGCTGACTTGTGCTGCAGCTTCCACCACTTTCGCGTAAAGCGCGTCCAAATCGAACCCGATGATGGAACCAAAACCACAGTATATTGGAGGAGGACCAGCATCTAGAAAGTGTTGCAGCTTGGCAGGCGGTGTATAGCCTGTGCTTTGGTCGGACAGGTAATCAAAACTAAAGCCAACGACATCTAAAAGGTATGCAAGCGTACATTAGCTTCGTTTTGGACAAAGACTCAGTGAGGACGCCCCACCAATGTGTTTTCCCCAATCTTGCGGTCTGGGCAGCAGAGCTGGACTGTAGCAATATGTGCGTGGAACAAGGTCGGATTGCAGCACTTTGGCCGTTTGCATCGCGGAAGCGGGAGGCAAGCCCAGCCTACTGCGCAACTCGTCCACAAAGTCTACGGCTCCCAACCAGGTGAGGTGATGCACAAGGTCATATGATATGAGATTGCGGGATTTGCGTGATACGTCGCCGGTCACGACGCCCGTAAAGGGATGAGGAAAGGCTCCTGTTGGTGACCAGGGCATTCTGGAAAGAGAGCGCCGCATCAACACAGAAGCGCGCTTATCATGCAAATGCGCAACACGCTCACGTGAACACGACTTGAAATGGCACGCCTAGGGCTTCTGCACAATGGACAGAGCCAAAACTCGGAGGATTCGCCAGGATGAGGTCTGCACAAAAAGGCTCTGATGTAGCTTGATCTGGCATAACGCAGCTTTCATAGGCACCATTGATCATTTCCTTGAGCTGCTGCCTGTTGGCTGCGACATTTGCCGGAGTTGAAGGATTGATTTGAGGAATCAGACCTCCATTCTTGGTCATGAACGCCATGAGCACTTCCGGGTCCCCGCCAAGTGGATAAAATTCAAGCCCTTCTTCTAAAACATTCTTGCGGAATTTCTCGTGCGTAGCAAGTCGGACGCGATGCCCTGCGTCTCGAAGGATGCGCGCAATTGGCACAAATGGCGCGAGATCTCCTCGAGAGCCGACAATGTGTATGACAATTTGTAGTGATGGAAGGATTAGACCCGTCTCGGCCGCATTTTGTGGCTCATAGGCGTCTGATCCGAGCATGTCTGCCTGGAATAACGAACATGCGCTTGTTTGACGAGGTATGCGGGTAGCATCGACATCTTCATATGCAGGCGGAGGATCGAGGTCAGGCTGGTCGCTTCCAGATGACACTGCAAAGCTAAGATTTCCCGAAGGGTCCTTGCGGACGAACGCTGACCCTCGTTCAGTGAGCTTCATCTTCGACTGCCGGTCCGGAGAATTGCTGTAACTTGGGTACGCCGTTTATGCCGGGACACCCTTTGCGCTAATACGGTATGTTTGAGGTGGCAACGGCATCAGCGAAGATGTGACAATGCTTTGTGGGTGTTGAATCGCCTCACGATAGGAGATATCTTGTTATTCCAGGAGATGGATGTCTATTCAGGTAGACTGGACCCTATTGCTGAATCTGCTTGCTTTATTGTCAGAGTGGTTCTGCAAGTAAAGTCGCGGCAACCTTGGGCCAGCTCCAAATCACGCTCAGCCTCGTGAGCTGGTATGCGCAGTCAGCTGCACACTTCCATACGCGCCAATTGTCAGCATGCCATGCTGGCTGCCGTGCTTGCTGAGTCACTGGTCGCCCGTCAGGATGCCTGTCACAAATGGTGACAGCGCAACGGAGCAGCGAGCGGTGACGGCATGGCGATGCACCGCAGGCGCACGCAGGCGCTGCGAGCCTTGAATAAATAGCCACAGAGAATGTACAAGTGCTCACTCACGGCGTGCTTTGCTGGTCGGACCGCTCCTGCTCGCGAGTGGCACCTGAGTCGGCGAAAGACTGAGCATTGACGAGGATTCCGAGCATTGCACAGAGGCAAGACTCATTCGACGGTTCAGACGCATCGACATGATAGCGAGCAACGCTTCTTGCGTGGATGAGAAGCGACCGGGGCGTGGAGAAGCTGTCCAAGACACGCAAGTACCCCACACGGGCATCACTGGCGCAATCCTTCTGCCGTGAGTACAAGCTACCCAACACACCGCATTACTTGTTACGCGCCCTGCTCATGCGTTCTGGTGCCGTCGATCTGACGTAGGTCTTGCATTTGCCTCGACTCTGCAGCATCTCCGTCACCTCCGAGACCCCGCCACATGTGCAGGAAGGAAAAGCCGGGCATCAGCAGACGATCTCAAAAGCTCTTAAAGGGCTTCGGGCCTATCTCAAAACACCCCTAGGCATCGTATTCGGGATGCACGGCCTCCTCCTCGTGATATGGGGGGCTGCATTGGTCATTATCTTGGCTGGCTGGACACCTATGAGCGCAAATACGCAGGATATTTGGGTGGAAGTATGCTCGCAAGTGCGTCGTTTGCGTGGGTCGCAACGTGAGCTCATGCGCAGACTGAAATAATGTGATGCCAGGTCCTAAATGGTCTATTTACGGTGCCCGGCGTCGGCCTTATCCCTTGGCGTGTACGCAATGCGTGGCACATGTCTGTCATTACACGCTACAGACGCAAAGCAATCAAATTGCACCGTCGGAGACCGCGAGCAGACGCATGCAAAGAAGAGGGCATCCTTGCAGGTCTGCCACTAAATGCAGCAGAAGAAGTTCTGGCAGACCGCGAGATTACGCGCTTGAAACGCAGCGAAGAAAGTTTCACAAAATCGCAATCGTGGTACAACCCAGTAGAAAATGCTACATCGCGAGTGGGTATCACTGCTCTCCAATAGGGTTATTTTGTCTGAGCGTCATCGTCTCACCAGGTCTTTCCGTTTGGCCTGGCTCTGACTGTAACATGCCTCGTAGTCGCAAACAGTGTCTTCCAATGCATGCTCTGCGGGATCATGTGGGGTTTGACGCGCCGTACGCGTCCATCTTGGGCAACAGGATGTGAGCTGCTTCGCTAATACGCATTACAGCACGGCGAGGAGAACTGACGATAGTGCGCACCAGGCCTCATTGGTCTGTCCTTCTCTTGCGGCATCGCGGCAGCAGGTCTGATCTGGTGGGGGAGTAAATCGTCGAGAAAGTCGCGCTGAATTGAGTCATGAATAGTCAGAATTTCAGTCATTAGTAGTCATTACAAGCTCAATCGCGCTTCTCAACAGCATCATGTCTCTGTCATGAAGGAATGTAAAGCACTACTTTCGATTTAAGCCTGAATCTCTCTTTCTCGCTCAACTCTGCCGCTTGACAGAAGGGCTACTGCGTCCTTCGGCTTTCTCATTCATCGTTGGTGCTGCTAGAGGATATTTATAGATGGAGATGATCTCGCGCGGGTTGTCCAACAGCCATTCGACCGAACGCAAGTATCCCAGCATGTCGTGTCGACCGGCGGCGTATGCCTGTTGATGATCTTGAACAGCTTCCCCTGGCAAGACGTATCGATGCCCTTTCCAAGCCCGGAAGAAAGGCAGATGTAGCGGTGTTGTAAAGTCGTGAGGATGCACGAAATCCCATGCTGGGATCTGGTATTGCTCGTAGATCTCGTTCAGATACGCACTGTATGCGGAACCGACGCCGACGAACTCCGCGAACGTGATGTGCCGGAGAACAAAGCCGGGATTGGAGTCGCACGCCCAAGGCCGCGGAATGTCACTCCGAGAACCGAAATGCAGCCTGATGTGTTCAATGATGTCGACGATAGCAAGACTACCAAGCTAAAATCAGCTCAGATCCCGACGTCCGGTATACAAAGTATCGTGAAACTCACGTGCTCACGCCGCCGCCCAGCGAGTGTCCAGTAAGCAAGATTCGCTCCGGCGTCTGCCCCTTGCAATCAAGCACTTGTACAGCTGTCGATATAGCGTCGAGGGCAGCTTGACGCATGCCAAGCCACATGTCCAGGTAGAACGAATGGACCTGTTTGCCATCGAGCATTCTTGCGTAAGGCACACTGAACTTCTTGTCTTTTGCATGTGACCAAGCGTTGATCTTCATCTCGTTTGGTTTGGTCGCTTCAAAAACTATGGCTATTGTTCCATCGCGTCTGAAAACCATGCCTTTCCTGCCGGCTGTTGTGCCCGTCTCGAGCTCGTCCACCAACTCGAGATCCGGACCAAGCTGGTCTTGCAACTGCAGGGATGTCTGCTCGATGGTCTGGAACAAGGCCAGTCCGTTTGACAGTTGAGCAGCGAGGTGGATGTCCTGCCAGTGCTCTTGCTCGACTTGTACGAGTTGAACGGCACCGATGGTTTTGGCAGGCTTATACGGCATTCGGAATATGCGGTATCCGGCAATGTGAGCTAGCCATTGTAACATTTGTCTTCCTGACGGGCGCTTTACATTGAGGCCTGGACGCGAGGAGCCCATGTCGCTATGCTGCGGGTATCCTGCTGAATGTTTATCAGTATCTAAGTAACTGGAGCGCAAAAGCACAGCTCTTGTGTGCACAGCCTGCGTGGTGGTGCTGTTGTGGCTCATGAGACGGCATGGCATGCCTCGCTGGTGAGCACAGTACTTGCCTGGAGGGATTGAGAGCAATCTGCCGTGTCAGCCTCTGTGACAGTGTCAGTCGGCGTCAGCACGAAGCAGCTGTCAGAAAAGAGAACAGCGACGAGCAGCCTACACGGCCATGGCTGACATCATGCACAGCCCTCTATCTGACGATGTGACTTACTGTACTGTACAAGCTTATCTGCGTGTGTTGCTCTTTTTTCCTGTTTCATCATCCACCGTCATGACCGTCCCACCGCGAACGACGCAGCATCTCTCGCTCACGCCCATCTCAGCAGCATGGCTGCACGACACGCTTCAGCCAGGGTGCGACGAGGACAGGAAGCAGGCGTTCCTCGATGCTCTTGCCATTGAAGCCAGGCAGCTGCTCGATGGCTTAGACTGGATCAACGACCAAGTCTGGCACGACGGCCTGGTCACGACTCGGACGCTGAAGAGGGCTGACGACGTCTGTGCTGGCGTGCATGACGTTCACGATGGTCTGAGGTGCGTGTCATTGGCCTTGTGAAGCTGCAGCAAGCTCTGGCCGCGGGCTGGCTCCACAAGCTGACAGCCCGCCTTGCCACTATTCGAACAGCTGGCATCTTCGAGAAACCATTCTGCCTGCAACAGGCACTTCTAAGTATGCTTATTCTTACGATGTGTACTGGAACGTCATCGGGGAGTCCCATCTCGAGCACGAGTCGCAGTACGATTCAAGTCTCAAGAGGCCTCTGAATCGGCTCGACGACAATGAGGGTGAGCACACAGTATTGCACTTGCATCTGTGTTGTTTGGCTGAGCTTCTACTCATTGGTTGTTGCTGACTCACCGTCAGGTCGTCCGTCCAGTCTCTACCTCAAGCAGTATTCCGTCCCTTTTCCTGCAACAGACCGCTCTTTCCTCAGCAACATCGTAACCATACCGACCCTTCCTCTGTCACTGAGAAGCCGCCAACAGCGCTCTTTCATGGTGATACAGCTCCCAGCATCCACCTCGTCCAGTGGGCGCGCGTACGACCGGGTGAAAAAACTCGACAAGGGGCACTGTAGAGGAACCTACGTCTCGGTCGAGGAGGTGACGGAAATCGTGGAACCCGACGGAGCGGTGTATATCAGGTGGAGATGCGCGTCCATGAGCGACGCAGGCGGTAATATACCGAAGAAAATCACAGAAGCGGCCATGTATGTTGCGAGAGCTCTCGAATCTTGCCTTACATTGAGGTGAGCTGACATGTCGTCGCAACTGGTACAGACCGTCGTCTTTGGCATCCCACGTTCCTTCCTTCTTCACCTGGCTTGCCAGGCAACAGCAGAAGGTGTCAAATGGCCATTGATGGAATATGTCCGGTGTCTGACAGCAGGAACCTCAGAGAGAATGATTGGCTGATGCCTTCACTCGAATAAGTTGATATCAGTAGGAGCGACGCCCACGACAGTTATGGCGCAATTGCAAGCTTAATCGTGCTCCTACAAGCCTTCCAGATACCCGAGATGCTGCGTCTGTACGTTTTGCTCACGGGCCCGCTTGGCGCACGGCAGCTTGCCATTCCGAAGCTTCCCTGTCAAACGACCCCCGGCCCTGTGACATGTTGCAGTGACAGTCAGCTTCACCGCCCAGAAAAGGACAAGTGTCTTCTGGCATCGACAGCTTCATCGAGACATGCCTCGCCTTGTAAGATCGAAGGTTTGCTATGTGCCGAGGACGCAGGGTACCGGTACCGAAAGGCTCATGACTACCGCTTCGTATGGCCGTCTACCCGCTTTAAAGCGATAACTGCTCTTCAGAATGCTTGTCGCAGCTTGGAGCAGATGCGCAGCAGCGTTCAAGATGCGACTGCTGTGTGCCACACGTGACTGCTGCCGACCGTCCTCGAGAGGCAGAGCCGCTGCCTAGAACGTCGAATTCCTTCGAGGGTCACCACAGATGCATAGCCATGTCGAGGCACAGTGCGAGGGATTGATGCCGTGCAGGTGCCGTTGTCGTACAGTCCAGGCTCCCATCGTGCGGTGGCGATGATGCCCTGGCAGACGCCCACACGTCAATCAGGACTGAGGATTGTCGCTAGATGGCTTATGTGCTCATGCGGCGAGCGACGATGCCTCTAAGTGAAGGTTGGCGACTGCAGCGATTCAAGTCTACACCTGTTCCGAGAAAGCCTGTTTGCTGCTTTTCTCCGCTGAAGGCACCTGGCGGACCAGCTGCATTCTTGAGCGCGCCTATGCAGGTTGCAGCCGAGCGATATTGACATAGGGCTCGATGTTCTGGCTGGAGAGCACGGTGGAGTGCAGCAGGCATGCATTGAAGCAACAAGACACCTTCACAGAAGGGTGATCGACATGGCTCTCGAGACAACAGAGCTTTACGGCGCCGAGCAAGACAGGCAAAGCAGATACCACGCCCATTTACCAAGTATGCACACATTGACGCAGGTCGTGCGGCTGTGTGCATTCCCTTGGTTCGGCGAGAGTGGCGAATCTTCGCCACCAGGACTCCACGTGCGCGCACCTGGGCTTTCCTTCGCTCGACCCGCATTGCACGAAGACTGCAGACGAGGGACAGCAGAGGTGCGTCTAGACTCGCTGGTGATCTATGATCAAACACCAATAGCCGCTGATGTTGTGCTGCCTTTCGAATAGAAGAGGACCACATTTTGAGGAAGACATGTCACGCGAGCTAGAGCTGGTCATCTATTCCGACGTAGCATGTGCATGGGTGGGAAGAGCATGCGTACTATTGTGTTGTTCAGGAAAATAAGCTGATACGATCTTCCAGTGCTACATCGGCTGGAGACGCCTCAAGACCGCCTTGGATTCTGACAAGATGAAGCAATACAAGTTCACCTTGAAGCCCAGCTTCCGGCCTTTCCTCATCAACGAGAACTTGGATGAGAATCCAGTCACGAAAGAGCAACTGTTTGAGACCAAGTTTATGGGTAAGTCCGCGATAGAGCGTTATGTGAGATCGTTGCTACTTCAGCCACTACTGCATCAGATTGCATGAAGGGACAGGCACTGCGCCAGTCAACGTGAGAAGGGATTCTGCTCAGCGACGTTACTGACGATGTCTCGTCTCAATTTCAAGGCGGAGACAATGCATCAGCCGTCCGCAACAAAATCAGTTCAGAGGGCGACAAAGAAGGAATCAAGTTCAATTGGGACAAGGTGCGTCCACTGAATATGAGTAAGAGTGTGCAGAGCAGATGCTCATTACGAAAGTGCTTGTCAGAATGCCAAAGTACGCCAGACAAAGGCTGCTCATCGGGTCTTGGAGAGGGCCTACGAGACTGGCGGGTTTCCCTTGCAGTCCAGACTCGCAGACAAGCTATACACGGTGAGACTGGCCGCGAAGCTAGACGAGTCGGAAGCTGACAATATCTGCAATCGATAACGACAGGCTTTTCACAGCGACGCCATCGATGTAGGCGAGCCCACCGAGCTAGCCAAGATTGCCTCTTCCGAGCCCGACTTTATGTCCTACGATGAAGCGCTCAAATTTGTCAAGTCCGAAGAAGGCGAATATGAGCTCGACAAGGCGCTCGAGAAATGCAAGCATTATGGAATTGATAGCGTTCCGTTCTTTATACTCGATGAGACAGAGAGCATTACGGAAGCGATCTCCGCCGAGGAATGGCACAAGCGATTTGGAGTGCTGGCGAGGGCATATGGTCTGGCTGATTGATTTGCTACAGCCTGTGAGCGAACTTCACGACTTTAGTCACAGACGGCCAGGCGAGCCATAGTGGCAAGCTAGCTGGTGCCGATGCCTCCATGCACGGGCGGGCTTTGTGAAGATAGATCTTGCTTTACATTTCATGCTCGTTGTTACATGCTTGTTACACTGCGTTCTTCATTTGCTGTCTTCGGTATGTGGGCAACCTTTGGCTGCGTCATTGCCTGTCAAGCTTCACTCTCCAAGCCGCGTTCGGTAACGCTGAGGATGAAAGACCAGTCAAATGCACAGTCCGAAGCCCGGCCTGAAGGGCAAGCGACTCACCTTGCAACTTCCTCGCTGTGGGTTGCACAAACGTAATGAGCAAAATCACGCCAAGCGCTAAACAAATCGCGCTAGTAGCATAATAGCCATCCCGTTCCGTGCGACACTGTCCGCCCAAATCTGCACAAGCAGCTTTCCCATGGTCTGAAACGCATTCGTGTGCACTTATTCGGATCCCTTCGTCCGGTCCGCCACCGTCGGGAGATGGAATGTAGCATGTCGCTTTTGTCAACGTGTCGATTCCGCGGAGTACAAAGAAGCGGGGCCAGGTGCCACCGAGATTCGATAGCGTGTTGACGAGCTATGTGGGTATGTTTCGAACAATCAGTCGACTTATGTACATGATGCGGCTGCCGCAACTCACGGTCATATATGTCCCGCCGACTGCAGGATCCGCAATAATGGTATGAAAAGCGGAGATGCCGACGAATTGCACAGTAGAGGCAAAAGAAGCCAACACCGTGCTAGAGATGACGAGCAAGAAATAGTACGTCGGGATATTGCGGCCCCTTTCAGCCTTTTCGTCACCGGCACCATCGCCGCCGCTTGGAAAGTAGTGTATGAGGAACATGGCGCTGAATGCAAAAAGAAGGCGGAGCCACATTGCTCGTATCCACTGCGCGGACGCGCTCAATGTCAGCAATCTAGTCATTGACAGAGTTCAAGTCCAAGATGCAACGTTGGCTCACCGGTTGCAATGGCTTATCACCCGCACTCCACCTCGCAGCCAACCATCCAAAGATGATTTGAAATGGAAAATCAATCAGGACGGCCAATGCGAGATCTTCTTTCGATAGTCCCTTTTCGAGCAACTTTAACGATGTAGCCGCGTCATTTGTTGCCGTGCCGAGCTTGCTGACGAGGTGTACGAGTGCAAAGTGTTGCACGTCTGCAAGTCACAAGCGGGTTCTCTTTAGCATCTGCTTTTGGCAACGCGGGGCATTCTTGGAGTTTGCCTCACGCTTCAACCGGCAAATGCGGTACATGATCGTATACACGCGCTTGAGGTCCATGTCGGGATCATCTCCGTGGACCGCTTCCTGAAGATGACGCCCAAGTGTCAGTGTCCGGCTCGCTCAGGGGCACGCAGCAAGTCGTGCAATGCACTTACCTCTGGTTGGAAGAAGGCCAGATATCCCGTAACGGCGATATAAGCTATCGCACCAAACTTGAGATACCCTGGCAAGGTAACAAGAGGATAATCGAGCGGTTGAGATCGAAAATACTTGTTGCTGAATTCCAACGAATTGAATGCGAGAAAGACGGTGAAAGATAGGAAATAGCCGCAATTGAGTCCAATTGTTTGTGCGGTCGAAGCGTAGGAGAGATTTCCTTTTGAGAGGAGGGTGAGAGCCCAGCCGTCGACTGCGATGTCTGCGCACGTCGCCAACGTAGAGGCGATAATCAGCGTTCTGAGCTCTTTGTCTTGCATGTAGACAATACAAGGGGGTGTACTCACCTTGCGTTGCTGCGAAGAATACGAGGGTAAAGAAGAGGATTGTGAGGGTCTTTACATCGGGTATTTCCTGGATGAAAAGAGCAGCAAGACGCGTCAAAAGGTTCAAACCAGACGATTGCATGCAGCGCACCTTGTCGATGTAGTCGTTTATATTCCGGCTGAGCCACCACAGCATCAATCCAACAATCGTCTGAATGGGTACGATCCAGCTCTTTCTCCGACCAAGCTTGGGTGAGAATATGCTATCGACGATGGGCGACCAGAGCAATTTCAGGGAATAAGGGTAGGTGCAGAGTGTAAATATCCCAATTTGCGAATAGGAAAGTTTTGAGCGAAGGAGGTATGGGATTGAGCCAAATGCGAGTCCGACGGGTATGCCTTGGAGGAGATACAGCGCGACGAGGAGGACCATTGCTCGTTTGTCTTTGTCTGTCAAGCCGGCAGACTCGACGTCTTCTTCGTCGTCTGCCTTGACGATGCCGCCGATGCTGTGGTCGGCTTTGGCAGACACGGGGTCGTCCTGTCGCGCCTTGTAGCGCTCCTTTTCGCTGATTCCGCCGTTGGAATAGCCACGGGCGTGTCCGTTGCCGTTGCTGAGGCTGAGTTTGTTCTTGTTGCTGTTTGCAGACTGATTGAGAAGGGCAGGAGCGTGCGGCCGCTTGTGCTGTCCATTCTCCAGCTCATCCAGCTCTGTGCCATCGTGCATGCGCGTAAATTGTCGCTGTTGCATGTTTTCGTCGTTTGGGTCGCTGGCACCACCAGGAGAGCCCTCGCCGTCGTCTTGGGTCTCAACGTAAGACTGCCTCAACCTGCTGCTGGCACTGCTGATGTTCCTGCTCGTCGTTCGTTGCCGGATCTTGGTGTGCAAGGGCGTGTTTGACCCGATGGCAGCGTTGTCGCGCGAGGACATCTCGGCTGCGCAGGGCTATTCCGCTGCGTCTAGCGGAGCATGAGCTGTGTGAGGAGCAGTGTGTATGCTCGCTCCCTTGGTGTGCGCTTGTGGGAGAAAGGCAAGCCGTGACCTGACACGTCGCTGGCTGTGGCGAAGGTGAGCGACGCGTGGCCGGACTGCGCGACGGCGAGGTGGGCCGTAGAGGAAGTATAATGAGGGCATTGGAGTATACATATGCATACTGTCAGTGCCATCCGCTGTCCGCGCTGCTCACCGCCTTCAAGCTGCATGGCCTTTTCTTCGATCATCCTCCGAGTGGATGGCCACTGGCTTGCTCTGCTCTGACTCTGCTCAGTCACAAACAACAACAGCAGCGACGACAAGGACACGCTCATCAAATTTCTGGATGGCTATTTGACTACAATCGCATCGTCACTGGCTGCCAGGTGGTTTGCCGGTCCCATCATACACAGCTGCCCGTCATGGCTGGACAGCAGCATCAACAGCAACCAATGCGCAGTCTGCCTCTGAAACACACAGACGAGGTGCGATACGTGTACATACATCAACATGATAATCCTAACCCTCAGCTCAATGACGCCCCCAGGTCGACTTCATCGCAGCCATCACAGAACACGCAAATCACACCTACAGCCAAAGTGGAGATCCAGACTCGCACCCTGATGCTCTGATCCCAGAGGCCAAGAAGCTTCAGGACTTGCGGAGAGAGGCGTGTGTCTCACCTGCGGGCCAGGCTGGTCTCCTCTCCAAGCTGCTCCTGTGGGTGGTGGCGGATCACATGCGTTGACTGGACACACTGACTTTGTGTCACTTCCATTCATTCAGCTACCATGCCCAAGTCGTATTCATGATCACAAAGCTCCCAGTCGATGTACGTTTTGCATTGCCCGCCTTCTTGAAAATGTCGGCAAGCAAGCTCACAGCACCCCGTTGCGTCTTGTCAGCTCGGCGTCTTCTTCCCCTGGTATCCAATATTCACCAACCCTCCTACCACATCCACAGCCAACGACCTCTCTCTACCCGGAAATCTGCCTACCACAACAGCCAACGAGCTATCCGACATTCAGTTCGAGCGATGTAATATCCTTATCAACATTGCAGCGACGTACAGCCGGCAAGGGATGCTAGAAGACAGGAGCAGCGCAGAAGGAATGAAAAAGGTCATTTCTTACTTTCAGGTGCGTTGGTGTCTGGCCGTGTCAGCTTCCTGAGATTAAATCTACATCAGGCTGACAAGTCTTTCCCGTGTCTGAAATATAGCAAGCAGCCGGCGTCCTCCTCTTTGTAAAAGACACAGCAATGCCCTCTGTTCAATTATCGAGCGAAGATCCCAATCCTCCCTCTCCGGACCTATCTGTGTCTTCCCTATCCGCACTGTCGAGCTTCTGCCTCGCTCAAGCCCAAGAATGTGTCTTCCAACGCGCTTTGGCGGATAAGCTTAAAAATGGAAGTATAGCTCGGATTGCACAAAAAGTGGGACAGCTTTATGAAGAGACTTTGGACTTTGCAAGCAAAGCAAGAGGAGCGGATGGTGTTTGGCCGACTTTTGCTTTTCCACAGGTATGTGGCGGCTCGACTTTTACCTCGGCTCGCGCTGAAGGGTGATTGATGCGCGTCCTTCACTTGTGTATAGGACTGGCTCAATCACGTCACGTACAAGCGGTATCACTTTGCAGCAGTGGCTCAATATCGCAAGAGCTGTGAAGATTTAGCAAGTAATCGGTGAGGCATGCTCGCATCAGCATCATGTGTCTTGCGAGACTGACCCTTGGGACAGCTACGGCGACGAGCTTGGGCGGCTACATCTGGCCCAAAGATTTGTAAAAGCTGGCTTGGACACTTCGAAAAAGGGCGTTGCGCAAAGTGTAGTTGTCGACATCAAGGTGAGCAATTGCTTTCCTACATTGTGGCACACGGAGCCAAGCTGATGCTGTTCTCCCTTTTGTGGCTCGGCATCAGTCCCTGCAAGCGATACTGCACGACCTCACGACCCGCGCAGAGCGAGACAACCGCCTGATATACCTCCAAGCCGTAACTTCCGAATCTGATCTCCCGCCCGTCAACGGAATGGCGATGGTGAAGCCTTCTTTACCTCAAGAAGTTGAGTTTCCCATACCGCGCCTGCACCAAGGCACGGGCGGGCTGGGGATGCGACCGCTATTCGAGAGGCTCGTCCCATATGCGGTTCATTTGGCGATCAGTCTATACGATGATCGGAAGGAGCACTTTGTGAGGGAGCAGATTGCAGCGAAGAAAGATCAGCTGGATCAGGCGTCGACGAGGTGAGGCCTGAATCGATAGCCAGCACTTGAGGAAGCACAATGGTACTGATGTTCTTCTACATACAGCACGCTACAATCGCTGAACCTGCCAGGCTCAATACAAGCGCTCGAGATCCCTCAAGGGGTTCCGGATTCGCTTTTGAGACGTGCAGAAGAGCTGCGCCAAGAGGGCGGCACGAAAAGACTGCGAACAACGATGCAAGATGCGCTTTCTGTAGCTTCTACAGATCGAAAAGTCCTCGAGGATGTAACCGCCCTTCTTGACACGGAAGAACAAGAAGATGCTCAGCTACGCGCTCATTTCGGAGCCGATCGTTGGTCGCGTCCTGATTCTGCGGCTCTGAACAGCCAACTACGCGCAAAGATTTCGAAATTTAGCGACACGCTATCTGCTGCGGGCGAAAGCGATAAAGTCGTCCGACAGAAATTTGCGGAATGGGAGGGAACACTGCAGCTCATGGAGGGAGACCAGCGTGCGCTCGAGGCCGCCATCCCGGCATCTGGCAGCAAGAGCAATTCATACGAGGAGATAACGTCGCCGTCTTCGCAGACTGCGCTGGTCAGAGAACTCCGTCACATGCTTGAAGACCTCGAAGATCTCGTAGCGGCACGGCGGCGGACTGTAGAAGATGCAAGACATTTAGCACGCAACGATGAGATCCGACCCAAAGTATTGGCGAAGACGGCGGAGATTACGAGCAAGTCGACACATAGACTCGAGACGAGTATGTTTGAAGGGCTATTCCAGGAGGAATTGGAAAAGTATGGCTACTATCGCGATACCCTATCTGGCAACGAACGCAAACAGGAAGCCCTGCTGGCGCGCGTAGCGGTGAGTACACGACTTGCGTGCGTGCAACTGCGTGCTGATAGTAGCTTTCATGGCAGACTACGAATCAGCAATTCGTCGCAGCAAGACAGAGCGATCCTTTGCTGAAGAAACGGGAAAAGGCACTGCAGAAGTTCGAAGTGGCGTTCAGCAAGCATCAAGAGATCTTCTCCAATCTCAGCGAAGCTTTGCAGTTCTACCAGGACTTTGCCAAGCTGCTTGATCAACTACGAAACACAGTCAGAGAAGTAAGCATCATAGAGCCTGCCCTGCAAATCCACGCTAATGTGTTGCATTTCTTAGTGGGTCCAAGCGCGTCGCATGGAGGCGCAGATGCTTCTCAATACGCTCAACATGGAAAGTGTCAACGTGCAGGAGGAGCTCTCACAGCCATCCCCGGCAGCATCGCCTGCCAACACACCAGGTCGAAAGCTGCGGGTACAGGAGCCGGGCAAGTGGCAGCCCGGAATGCCGGTTCGCTTTGGTTGATTTCGAAGTGCGCCCGCAAGATATTATACAAGGATGCCATATATCACTTGTCTTTCTTGAGGGCATTTGCAATGAGCTTCGCCCGGACTGGCGCGGGCAGGTTCTTTGAGAGATTCATTGCTCCGAGCGCAAGAGCGCGCTTGCGCTGGTCCTGCGCTTCCTTCTCAGCCGCTGTCACCTTTGCAGATTGCGACGCGTTTGTACCAGGCTCAGAGGCGCCCGGTGCCTCTTGTCCCGCCTGGATACGTCCAACTTGGTCCGCAACGACTTGTTCAACAAATTCCTTCTCAGGATCGGGCGGCTTGCCATCTGCAATCGCCTTGTCTCGGGCTTTGCGCTTGTTCGCCGCAAATGCACCAATTGCCCGCGCGGCGTTTCCAAATCTTGCGCGAGCGGCGCCATGCTCACGTGCTCGCTTGTCTCGCTGAGCAACCATTGCTTCAGCTGCTTTGGCGCGCTTATTGGGATCGTTGCTGTTCAGCTCTGTCAAAAAGGCGTCGTCAATCTTCCATAAGGCATCGAGACCGCTGCGGGGCACGCGTCATGTTCATCATCATGCGTCTGCGGATGGGTCGACCTTACTCACGCTTGGAACAGCATAGCCTTGGCTGCTTCTTCAATGTCCTCAGAGCTGACAGCACGCAGAAGTCTTGGCCCGACGCACAACTTTCAGACGAGCACACTTCACTCACAAGACGAGCTTCTTCCCTTTGGGCTTGAAGCCAAACACTGCATCAAGCTGCTTCTCATTTATATCTGCCTCAAATGACGTCTTCACCATCGCATGATCGTGCATCATCTGAGAAAGTCCCGTCAGCTCCAGGAGCTGACATTCAACGCAAGCTGCTGAGCGGGAGACTTACCAACAGGAGCGTATTATTGAATCTAGACCTCAGCCAGAAGCGGAAGAACACGACGATGATACATGCTGGCGCACTATCTCTTGCCGTTAGTCTCAAGTCTCTGAGCGTCATTGCTAGCAGCAGGCACATACGTTGCCAAGGCCAAGCGAGCATCTGCAGCTTGCAGCGAGCATGTCAGAGCCAGACAGCCATGCGAGAGTAGAAGGAAGAGGAGCAGACGGTCCATCTCGGGCAGCCAGAAGCGAGCTGTAGTTTCGGACTGCGTCTTGAAGAGCACACGAGCTTGTATCTTGTGGATGCAGTACTGCATAATCAAAGCGGTCAAGAGGAACGGCGGGATGAAAGGCACAAGTGGGGCGTAGAGTAGTCCTAGGACGATTAAGAACCTTTCGAGAGCATTGTCAGCCGCTACCTAGAAGACGAATCGTCATGAATCGCTTACATATTTTGAGGGATGCGAATCGTGTACTCTGCTGGAGCGATTTCGATAACCTTTTGCTGCGCCGTGAAGCGCCGCCATACTCGACTTGCCAGACCTTTCAGCAACCAAGGTGCTTGAGCAAGTTGTATAGCGACAAGAAGCCATCGCAAGGCGAGCCAATTCAGCCAGTAGCTGGGTATCGCAGAGGATTTCAAGAATCGGAAGGGTCAGTCACCTTGCGAAGGTGATGTACGAGAGTACACTCACTTAGCCTGCTGCTGATATGTCGAGGGTAGGTTGCTGAAGAAGAAGATCACGTCGACCCATATCTTCAAAAGCAGGCTCTTGCTCTTATCGCCCTTTTGCTCATCGGCAACTCTGGTAATTATGGTCAAGATGGTGCTCAAAGAAGGAAGGACGACCAGCTGAGCCAGTACGAGGAAAGCGAGGTACCAATGAATTGTTCGAGACTGCAGTGAACGTGTCGTTTTGGCACCTTGATAGTGAGCTACGAATTCGATGATCTTGGGGAGCAGGGAAAATAGCATGGCCGAGAGTATGGGAGGAACGGTCACTGTGGCACGCACAGCATATGAGGTCCATCTTCTTGACTTGTATGCATAGGACTCACTGGTTGTCAACCGAAACATAGTCGGCGAGTCATCTTGCCACCGCTTGAGCGTGGGGCTCCACCTCGTGACCGCCGCGACATTGGACAGGAGAGCGATAAAAGCCAGAGGCTATTTTCAAGAACAGTGTCAGGCTATTTGACCTGGGAACGGTAGGCGAAGCAGGCTTACAGGCGTGTAAATCAACAGCAAGATGACAAGAGCCAGGTAGCCGACCATGTAGCTTGTCGCTCGAATACCATGATTGAGGCGAATGTTCCTCCATATGATGCCGCTAGGCCTATGTTTGAGACATACAAATCAGGCTGTGCTGACCAGATAAACCGAGACCAGCGTTGAGTCACTTACGTAGGCGCAAAGTCCATATCCCATCCCGCTATCCCACCAGTCGGCAACACGCAATTCCTCAAGAACTCGCTGACGTTGCCAGCGCAATCAAAAGCCACAAAAGCATAGGTCTGCATCAAGGACTTGTTCTTTTCCGCTTGCCGTGCGTGGTCCATCTTGAGATTTTCAAGTGATCGACGAAAGTATTGTAGGGCTGGCTCTTTCTTTGATGTCAAGGTGAGTGAACCAGGTCTGCGGGCGTGCAGTCAGCCAGGGCTGATTGCAACAGGCTTGTGTGCAGTTTTGGATTGGCAAACTTACGGGCGGATGATGGGCTGGTCGCCGTCTTCAGACCTGTCCATCTTGCCCTCCAGAAACGTAGTGAGCACTTTTTGTAGCTGTGTGACCAGATCATTGCGTATCTGCATCCGACGCGCTCGTCCTTCTGGGTCATACACACTGAATACTTTGACGACGAATGTCTCGTCTTGCAGATTTGGGATGTTTTGAATCTTCTTGGTCAGCACCTCGGTGACGGCGGCTGTATCATCGCCAATGTCGGCGATCTAGTATGCACAACGGACGTCACGTCATAGAAAAAGAGTCAGTGCGTCGATTGAAAGCGCACGCACCATGGCGCACCGCTTGTAGATATCGCTCGGCCTGTCGATCAATGCAGGATTTGTAAAGAAGGCGACTCTGAGCTGTTCCATCTGATAGCTGTCTGCTCGCTGCGAGGGTCAGAGTTGATACCTGACAGGCAGGTGTCCAGGCAATGCTACTCACTCCAATAGACAAGACAAAGCACAATCAGAGTGATGCCGTACGCACATCCAACGTGCCAGTACAGTGCGCCATCTTTTACTCCCGTGATGGTGAAGTCTTTGAGCTGGACCTTGCCAAGTTTAGCATTAGCCCATAGCTTTCCTTTGTTGTGCGCTTTCCAATCGACCCAGACGAGTATTGGAAACGTAAAAAGGGTGATGAGTCCAAAGGAGGTCATGTTCAGCCAGAGCAGGCGCAAGTAAGCTACTGAATCCAGTCCAGATTGGATGAGGTGATCCTCTTCGCTTTGAATCACAGACTGGTGAGCCTCTTTGATCCCTTCCCAGACGCGCATAGGCCAGCCGTCGGCTTTGAAGTGCTTTTTGGCGAGACGATCTAGGCGCTTGCCTAGCTTTGTCCGGGGCGCCAGATGGGACTGCACATATAACACAGTCAGTCTCGTGATTAGCCTGACTTCAGATTGCTATGCAGCTGTTCTGCGCTCACTCGCATGTGTGGCCGGAGGAGCAAGAAATAGAAAGCTAGCGCCGCTCCAGCAGCAAGCGCCATCATTCCAGCTTGCGTGATGACGCCCATTGTATCGACTGAGCTGAGCTTGTTGGTGTACGAGCCCACGAGTGCGCCTGCAGCACCTGTTAGAGCGTCCTTGTTTGTGATGTGGTCATCGTCATCGCGAGCGACCAGCGCCATTGCCGGATGGCCAGGACCCTCGCGAGGGTGCAGGCTGGCCATGTCGCCAATCAACGATGATCAGCAGCAACAGAGAGTCTTAGTGCAGTGGTCTCTGTGGTAGACAGCAGCAAGGCAGAGCTGCCTTGCGTGGTCCTTTTGAGCATGTCGAGCACAGCCTGAGCCAGGCGGTACCCATCCGCCAGCCAGCTGGGGCGAGCGAGCGAGCGCGCGAATATGTCAGTCGCGCTGTGGAAGAAGAAATAAGCAGCAGATGTGAAGATTGGCCATGACAATGGCGCATCCAGTCGCTGCGAGGTCGACAAGCAGCCTGCACGAGCTGGTTGACCTGCATGCCAGCCGATCACGCCGCATATCGAGCATTCGAGCCAGTCGAGCGCAGCTTGACTCTGCGCTGTTCGCAGTGTCACTTTCCTACGCTGTAGCATCCTCCTGGTCATGGCATGGCTGCTCTGCATGAGCCTGCCCACTTCAGTGTGCCGCTCTGATGGTGGTGCTGAAGAATCGCTGACCTTTGGCAGCAAAGTCAGCTCTCCACTCAATCTCGACTGCGGGTCTCGCACATGCGAAAGCATCCAGGAGTCTCTATCTATCTTGAAATAAGCTGGTCGAACAACCGCCATACAAGCCAGCTTCCATCGAATCGCACACATCCTCGCTTCCATCTTCGCTTCGGCCTTGGCGCTTCTCTTCACTGATCCCCTTCGTTCTTCCAATTCGCGCTTCAATGCTTCATAAGTCTTCCACCGCGGAAGACATGCTGACTGATGCTGATCTATCCGGAAGACTTGGAGATTCGGAAGACCTCCAAGACCAGGTATTTAAGCAGCACCGAAATGCACAGCTTGCCTCTTGATTTTGCTCATCCACTAATCTCTAACAACGCTGGCTCAAGTCTGGACTGGTCTAGTTCCTCAACGATATGGACACCTAATTGTCAAAATGGCCTCTTACGTCTCCTGGTAGCGGCACTTCCGGCTTTCTGCAGCACACTCATCGACGTGCCGCACCAAACATATGACAAGCTGGACCTTTCAAAGTGCAATTTTGTCGCATCATTAGCTGCCATATCATACAATGCACCACCGATAATCGAGTCACATACCTCTCGCGGCCCGGTTACAGTCGTACCGTAACGCAACTGGCAAAGAAGCCTAAAACCGAGTCATTTGTATATGATTGGCTCAAGCAAATAAAGCCCGAGAGCTCAAGCCAAGGTATGTCTGCTAGCGCGCGTACTGAACATATTTGCGAGATACAGCATCTTCTGCAGCTCGGGACATCATGTACTGAACACAATCACCGTTTCGCCTTACCTAAATTACTGGAAAGGCAGCCTGTACTGGACTTTTTCGCAGGAAGCGTGTGAGAAGTGGTTGAATCGTAGTTCGGTCGGCCAGAAAATTCGGTCCAAAAATCCGGGTGCCTCGTTCTATCAGCTGGTTGGCGAGCTTCTTTGGTACTATGCCCAGGAGCTGGTCACAGGAGCAAGGCGAGAACGCAGTCGACGTTCATCCGATTCAGGCACGGAGACGGAACGTAGCGAGGACGATGACGATGGCAAACGCGGAGACGATGACGATGGCCAAGTCCCAGTCGCCGGACCTTCCGGCTCTCGAACTGTCAAGCGAAGGAAGTTCAATGCTTCTAGGCCATAGTACCTCGAGCGCGTGCCCTAGTGCAGAATCAAAATCGAGGAGCGGACAGGAAATTTCAGGTTTCGGCATCGCGCAGTGATGGTGTTTAGATTTAAGGCTCTTCAAGCTTGGCTAGTGACAACGTGCTGGTGATTCATCGACCGAACTGGTCAGGAGAATAGAGCATAGATGTGCCTCTGTGTCTCCGTCGGTAAAAGGCTGGCCCTCGCGACCAGTGCAAAAAGTAAGTCGTTCTCTTCGGGTGATCTGCCGTTTCTCGAGCTCAACCTGGGTAAACCACCCTATCTACAAGTCCATCAACGCATCGTCTATCACGCTGTACGATCTCGCAATTGAGCGGATCAGTCGTCCGGTCGTGCTTTTTCACTACTCGAGCTCACAAATGCCCGAATCTGCAAATTGGCTTTTTTCTCTCGTCAATCTCGTCCGTTGTCACTGAATACATTTCATTCAGATCTCGTCTATGTCTCTCTCGCTGCAAAAGATCGCGTCACTCAAGGCGGCCACTTCCCCTCGCAAATCAAAGAAAGCACTAGAACATGAACCCGACACCGGTCGACGGACATAAGCACGTACGGGGGAGCGTTGCTTCAGCTGATCAGCGCAGATCCTTCCCGTGTCTCACCTCGTTCTATACGACTGCTACGACCTCGGCGTCAAAGGCGGCCGCGGACCTTATTTGCCGCAAGACAAGGTTGTCGTCGACGAGGATGACGGACAGAACCTGCGCTCGAAGGACGCTGTGCATGGGTTGCTACTCCCCGTATTATCGAGTTTCAAGCTTCGCACAGGCCGGACCAGCAGCTCCAGTCCGAAGACACCCTTGACAAGTTTGTCAAGCGCCTCCTTGCAGAAATGACCAGCCAGCTCGACAGGCATGTCCGAAGCGAGCTCGATAAGCGCAATCGAGTATTGCGTTCGCATCGGAAGTAACGTTGCAAAGCTTCGTCCAGACCTGCTGCGCTGCATCTTCAAGCACCTCACCCTCGACGAGGTACTGATGTCCGGTGTGACTCGGTCGGGTACTGACCAAACAGCTGAAGAACGCCTTTCTTCGCCTCGTGCGAAAGCGGGACGAGTTCATAACTACATCGCTGTTCGACCATCCCTCGTGGAGCTTGCTCGGTCGAGCTCATGCTCTGGTTGGAGACGACCCCGTTCCCCCAGCATCGGGCCATCTACGGCCAACGCGTCCTCGACGAGAGCCTTGTCACCCACGAGGTAAGTGCGCGCAGCTCCCACGCGGCTAGCCGCTGATTGTCAGGTGAACTGATATGAGTGGTCGCATTGCGGCATCTCGTCCCGCACTTCTGCTACATTTTTCTTCCCCGCTGGACCGCACGAAACCGGGCAGCCACTTTGGAAACTTGTTCACGAGGGGTGTGGCACGAGGCTTTCATCGCAACGTGCGGGTCTCGCTTGCGATCAAGATACCTGTGAGAGGCGACAGTATCACAGCGCTTGGGTATGTGTTTCTCCTTGGCAGTGCTCGCGTCGTGGTACACCGATGGCAAGAGGTCATGCGACAGCATGCGCCGGGTGAAGCGCCTCGACCATCAGTCTATTACAAAACGGAGGGTCAGCTCTCTAGACAGCCGTCTTACATGGTCCTGTCAGGCACCGTCAAGAGTGTTCAGCGCGGCGTCCGTTGCTCGCGCCGTCGTACGCCTCACACACCTGCACCTTCACACCCCAAATCGCTAAGTTGGGAGCAGCCGATCCTTTCAGTGAGCACAAGAGGTCATGGGACAGAGCGCAATCGGCGAAGCGCCTCTCCCATCGGTCATCTACAGAAGGGGGGGTCAGTAAATCCTCACATTTGCCCTTAGAGTCGACATGGTGAACCGCCCCGAGATTACACCACTGCAGCGGACTAGTGAGTTGCTGCAAAAGTCGCAAAGAGAGCGGACTGACGGAGACGGATTTGCCTTCAGACCCAAGGCCTGCAGGCTCTCGTCGAAGCGTGTGAAAGCACCATAGCTTTGCTTCACGAGGCTAATCAGACGAGTGGGGCTGTTCGCACTGCCGCTGCGCCCGATTCGTCCTCCGATGCTGCCAGGGTGGCTTTCTTTCTCCAGACTATGCAGCTCAATCAGCATACGCGGGATCTTGTGCCAAGCAGCCAACCCACTTTCCGGCCTGCACAGCCTCTCAGTCGCCGTGTCGCCTATGAGGAACGCAGCCTCTCTCCTGAATACGAAGTCGCAACGTCGCACCCACCACCCTCGACTTCAGCACTACCTGCTGCCCCCCCCCCCCCCCTCGGTCCCTCCACCAGACACCTGTAATATCTCCTGTAAAGCAGATGCCCTGGTCAGCCAGTCCACCACGTACCCCTCCATCAGCCACACAGCAGTCACCCTGAGCAGATGACCCGCCACGCTCGCCTCCCCCCGCCGCGCAAGCTTGACCGTAGGGGGCGTATCTCTAACGCGCGTTGCACTTCCGCTTCTCTTCTAGCCCGAGCGCGTGCGAAAGGCCAACGGAGACCATTTGAAGAGAACAGCAATGTCAGCAGGGTGAAAAATCAGTACGTTGTAAGTCGGCGGCTCAGTATAGGCAATTGACGTGTGCATGAGCATGCTCTGTCGTTGTCGAGATCGTCCTACTGCAATGCATTCTGCCGCGGCCAAGTCTTGTTGAGAAATGACAGCGAGTTCGTCGCTGAGTAGAATGTCTTGCCAATGAGAGATACTCTCGGACGCTATGTTTCACGTTATATCCGATGCGAGCAGAGTCAAGGCGAGTCGCTGTTCACATTGAGCTTCTTGTGCTTGTGCCGATCAACCCATACACGACGACAACGAAGAGAAAGAGAGAGAGAGAGAGAGCTACGAGATGGGCCACAAGGACAGAGACAAGGAGAGAGACAGTAGTCACAGACACCGCAGCAGCAAGTCCAGGGAGGGCGAGAACGGCGGAAGCAGCAGCAGCTCGAGGAAGCGGGACAAGGGCAAGGACAGAGACAGAGACAGCAAGCACCGCAAGAACAAGGACAAGGACGAGCACAAGAGCAGAGTTATTGATGACAATCCATCTGATGACGAGGAGCTGTGGGTAGAGAAGGGCGGCGAGGTGCGTCTACATACTCTGCCAGACTTGCTTCTGTTCATAGTCAAGTAGTGATGACGATGATGGACGCCCGCAGGAGCCAGCCTCTGTAGCCAACATCCCGTCCCGCGAGGCTCTCAAGCTGACATCGCACGCACAAGCAAGCGCGACTGACCCTCCTCTGCCCAAGGCAGTCTCGTCGAGCACGCAGCCTCGAGAGCGGCGTGACGAGTGGATGCTGGATGACGTTGCGGCAAAGACAAGATACCACGATGACGGGCTCACGGATGGCGGGACATTCAGCTTGAAAGATACACCAAGCGGGATCGCACGTCCAAATGCGCACGACACAGTCGATGCGTTCACTGATGGCTTTGGCGAAGGCGACGTCGGGACAGCGGGCACTTTTGGAGGCAACGACTTCTTTTCGAGCCTAGGCAGCAAAAGAGAACGGCCTCCCAGGGAGGATAAGAAGCCTAAACCAGACGCTATCAAGATGTCATCACGGGAAATCAACAAAGCAATCTACGCCGCAGACGGATCGCGCATCGAGAACCCCGAGATTCCCACTACCCAGACATCTGCTAGTACAGCTTCAGCTCCACCTACACCTGGCTCTAGCGGGTCGGCCTGGCGCATGATGAAACTCAAACGAACGTACGAGACAGCGCAAGAAGAAGGTCGGTCGGTTGAAGAGGTCGCAATTGAGCGCTTTGGCTCTTTCGAAGCCTTCGAAGCCGCAAAAGACGAGCGTCGCGTACTGGACGGCAAAGGTCCATCAGGGCCTCCAGGCAGACACGCTGCAGCTCGTCAGTCCGGGCCAGAAGTAGATGAATTCGGCAGAGAAATTCGGAAAGAAGGAACACCTCAGCCTCAGACGAGGTATATCTTCAATGAGCCAGGATCAGCTTCCTCCTCCCGCCCGCCCTCGCGCGCAAGCTCCTTCAGACGCCCTGGAAGCGCACCTGACGAAGCTGGTCCTTCGTCACGCGCGCAGACACCACAACCTAATCACCTGCAGCCTCGAACTTCCAAGCCTTCTACCCCCATTCCATCAGTATTCACACCGCCAGCTGGCATCATTCGCAAACCATCTCAATTGCAAAGCTCAATGACTGCGGATGCAGAAGGTGACTCAGCATCCGCTGCCGAATCCGCAGTCCAAGAATCGCAGAACAACGCTGCACTCGTCTCACAGCCGCCCATGTCGCCAACTTCGCTCAATCGACTGCAGGCCAAAGTGCTCCGATTGAGATTGATGGGAGGAGATGCTGCAGAGCTTAGGGAGCTAGAGGAAAAATACGAGACGGAATCACAGCGTGCTAGACAGGGAGATGCTGGCGGAGGATACTTTGAGAGCCAGCAGGGAGGAGGAGCTGCAGAGACAGAGGTCCGCGTACTTCCAACGCTTGATGGAAGAGGGAGACTGTATGACGTTGGAACCGGCAAAGAGAAGGACGAGATGCAGGCTGGGCCAGGCAACAAGCGAAAACGAAAAGAGCCAAAGGTAGGTTCCTCTGCCTTGTTGGGCCACTGCGAACGTCGCTGACCGAAGGGCTTAGATCGAGACACGGGACCCAAAGACCGGCGAACTCTTACGCATCAACGCAGACGACGACTTAATAACGCTCGAGGAGCTGATCCGGCAAGAAAAATTTGGAGGTGGTTCTGCGTCTCAAAAGAACATGGATGCAGAAATGGCAGCTCGAATAGCAACAGATGGGGCTTTCAGAGACGATTTGGATTATCTCGACGAGAATTCAGAACGATTGGCTAGGAAGAAGATCAAGAGCGAAGCTCAAAAGAAGATGTTTGCCATCAATGATTATGCGAAAACTAAGAAAGCACTCGATAGTTGTCAATTCTGCTATCAAGACACGGAGAACAATACCGTGCCGCCGCAGGCGTGCATGGTCGCGCTCGGAACGAGGGCATACCTCTCGCTGCCTCTCGTAGAGCCTTTGGTAGATGGACACAGTATCATCGTGCCTATGCAGCACCATCTGTCTTCACTTGAGGCAGATGACGATACCTGGGATGAGATCAAGGTAGGTCGTGTAGCAATTGCGAGGAGCTCGTCGACTTCGCTCACCTCCACTTGCCGCTGCAGAACTTCATGAAAACGCTCATGCAGATGCACGCTGAGAAAGACAAGGGCGTCATGTTCTACGAGACAATCACAAGCTTCAAAGGGCAACGGCATTCGTACATCGAGGCCGTGCCTGTACCCTGGGCGGAGTTTGAAGAAATGCCAAGCTATTTCCGAGAAGGCATCCTCACCTCTGAAGCAGAATGGTCACAGCATCAAAAGTTGATTGATTTCAGCAAGCGAACAGGCGGTTTCAGAAGAGCAATGGTCCCCAACTTGCCGTACTTTATGGTTCATTGGGACTATAAAGGCGAAAAAGGGTTTGGTCACGTCATTGAAGGCGCGGAACAGGCGACTGGAGAAGGCGACACGTACGACTTTGACGAAGGCGCCAAAGGTGGAGGGCAATTTGAACGCTACTTTGCGGCGGAAATTATTGGCAATGTCTTGGACCTCGAGCCTAGGAAATGGCGCAAACCACGCCGCATGGATAGAAAGCTCAATGATCAGCGTGTCAAAGATTTTAGAAAGGACTATGATCAGTTCGATTGGACAAAGATGCTGTCGCAGACCGCAGATGCTTAGCATCCACCTGCAGAACAAGATGTAGCCTTAAATCGCAACAAGTCAAACTATTTGACGAACGGCGGTTGAGTCCGAGAGTCCTGACTCGTCATTCATGTGAGAGTCTAGGGCTTGGTCTTACTAGTCACCCCGGCCGACCTTCGAGACTGCTCTTCATAAGTTGGGTTCTCCAGCCCAAGTTCCGCGTTTCAGATTTGACTATAGTGTACATGATTCTCGAGCGGAAGAAGACATTGCGACAAATAAGGAAGAAGAAGGACTATCCTGCAGTACGACTTTACGGCTTGAACGACGATATTGCTACTGACTTGAACGAAAAAGGCTAGAGCAGGGAATTGCGAGCAGGATCCACGAGCGGCTCAAGCGGCCCGAAGTCAAGGGGCCTTTTCGAAAAGCAAGGTCTGCTGTGTAGGCCATGCTGAATGCGCTGGCTCATGCAGTCATACCCAGCGGCGTGGGTGTCCCCATCTGGCGGTCGATGCCCTTGATGCCTGGGATTTGCGTCATCCGCCGCGAGTTGACAACCTTGTTCAACATTGAGAGCAGATCCGGCTTTCTGAGCGGCTTTGTGAGGTACTCGTCCATACCAATCGAGATGCTGAATCACCACATCAGCCAGACTCCATCGCGAGAATTGACAGGGGTTGCTCACCACTTCTCGCGATCTCCCAACATTGCGTGGGCAGTGAGAGCGATGATTGGTACCCTTTCCAGCGTGTTGGCGTCCTCGTACTTCCTGATAATAGAAGTTGCTTCGATACCACCCATGAAGGGCATACTTACCTGTAAGTTTTGCCCTATCAGCTTCTGTACGATTGATAGGGCGATAGAATGCACTTACATCCATGAGGACGACATCGTAGTCATTCTTCCTGATCGCCTCGACGGCTAGAGCGCCATTCTCCACCACAGAAACACGGTGACCCGCGGATTCCAGGAACTTCAGCGCGACTCGCTGATTGACGACATCTGGAGTGCAGAGCATTCGATCAATTACGACCAAGTCGCGATGCTGGACAGAGCGAACTCACTGTCTTCCGCCAATAGTATCTTGAAGGTACTCTCGCCGTTCAGATCTGATGGATTTCGGTTGCTTGTCTCTAGCGCTGGTGTGATGGCATTTGCCAGATCCTGGGCATCTGTTGGCACCTCTACGCAATTTGCGATGCCAAAGTCGAGTGCGTACTTCAGGTTGAGTTGCGGTATGTGGGAAGCGACCAGGACAAGCGGAATGTAGCGTAAACGCTCGACTTCGCGCAACGCCTCAACATTCGCTAATTGGTCGACCAGCACAGTGTCGAAAACGCCAGTCTGCTCGCATGCTTCTTCGAGAGACTTGACTAGAATGACTTCCAAGCCGCAAGCTTCGACAGCAGCCACAACCGTCTGCTCCTCGCAAGTGTTGATGAACAACACGCGCCGACCAGGGTGCGCTATTGTCATCTTCTGCTTGACCGACTCCATCGTCCACGGCCCGCGTTTCGCCATGGTAGTGAAGTAGAATTGCGAGCCTTGGCCGTAGACGGAGTCAACCCAGACTTCTCCACCCATGAGGTTGACGAGACGCTTGGAGATCGTCAGCCCAAGACCGGTGCCGCCATATTTACGAGTAGTAGAGCCGTCGGCTTGTGCAAAAGTGTCGAAGATTATTTGACGCTTGTCTGTCTTGATACCGATACCAGTATCGGCTACGCAGAATTCGAGGATATAGTTGCCGTCTGGATCGGAACCAGCAAGTCTGCAAGAAAGCGCTACTTGGCCTCGAGTAGTGAATTTTACTGCATTTCCAACCAGATTCGTGATGACCTGTCGCAGCCTGAAAGGGTCGCCAACGAGGAAGTCTGGGATATTCGGGTCGATTTTGTAAAGCAGGTCCAGCTTATTCTGCGAGGCCTTCACTGCCAGTGTCTTGAGCACCCCAAAGACGGCTGATCGGACAGAGTATGGGATCTCCTCCATCGTCATTCGACCCGCCTCGACTGAGCAGGACAATCAGACGGTTCAGCGAAAGGAAATGGGACAAAGGAAATGGCACGCACTCTTCGAGATATCGAGAATATCGTCAATTATGAGCAGCAGGGAATTGGCCAGTGTCGAGACGATCATCAAGTTTTCCCTTTGTGCCCTTGTGAGCTCGGTCTCGAGCGTAACGCCGGTCATGCCAATAATACCGTTCATTGGCGTTCTGATCTCGTGAGACTATAAAAGCGGATGGATGGATGGATGTAATCAGCTCTGAGTACAAGCTTTCTGTCGGCCATATGTAACGCGTAAGACGTACCATATTAGCCAAGAACTCCGACTTTGACCTATTGGCCAGTTCTGCAGCTTCTCTTGCCGCTGTATTCTTCTGAAGCGATTCACGCAACGAAAAGACCATCTGATTGATCTTTGTCTTGAGCGAGTCCATCTCTCCCGAAGCCTCGACGGTGACAAAGGAGCTGAAGTCTCCTTCTGTCGCGGCGGCACTGATCTGCGCAAAGGCTCGCACTTGCGATGTCAAGTTTAGCGCCATGGTGTTGACGTTCGAGGTGATCTCTTGCCATGTGCCATCGATGTTGTCGACCTTGGCCGTGACACCGAGGTTGCCTAGAAAGCGATGGCCTCAGGATCTGTGCCCGAGCCATCTGACCAAACGTGTCACTCACCCTTGGTGCCTACTTCGCGAGCAACACGAGTGACCTCAGCCGCAAAGATAGATAGCCTGTCAATCATATCGTTGATGGTCTTGCACAGCGCTGCAATCTCTCCGGCTGCTTCAATGTGAACTTTGACGCCCAAATTGCCGTTAGCGACAGCGGTTGTCGCCTTTGCAATGCTTCGCACTTGGTCCATGATCTACAGAAACGGCTCGTCAGTCTAAGATCACAAGCCATTTTAGGCACTGACATACCCTCGAAGACATGGTATTGACATTGTCAGTCAGACTCCTCCATTCTCCGCGCACGGAAGCGACTTTCGCCTGTCCGCCTAGCACGCCATCCGTTCCGACTTCTCTGGCGACCCGAGTGACTTCAGCTGCGAACATGCGAAGACTGTCGACCATGGAATTGACGGTCATCTTCAAATCGAGGATCTCCCCTTTGGCATCGACCATGATCTTCTTTGTCAAGTCACCGTCTGCGACTGCAGTGGTGACAGCGGCGATAGACCGCACTTGATCCGTCAGATTCTTGGCCATTTGATTGACATTGTCTGTGAGCTCCTTCCAGGTACCGCGAACGCTAGAAGTAGGCCGGGAGGACAGATGAGCTTCATGTACAATCTCAAGAAAAAGATGGCACTCACTTATCAACGTGTGCGCTTCCTCCTAGCTTTCCTTCTGTGCCTACTTCGAGCGCGACCCTCGTGACTTCTGCACCAAATGTTCTGAGCTGCCTGACCATATTATTGACCGTTTCTTTGAGTGCCAGTATCTCTCCCTTTGCATCGACATCGATTGTTCTGTCCAAATCGCCCGCTGCGACTGCTGCCGTGACTTTCGCAATGGCTCGTACCTGGTTTGTGAGATTCGAGGCCATGCTGTTGACGCAATCTGTAATCTCGCGCCACGTTCCTTCGACATTCTCGACTCGCGCACTGCCGCCGAGTTTGCCTTCTGTTCCTACTTCCACTGATACACGAATAACTTCCAGCGCAAAATTGTTCAATTGATCCACCTGCATGATAAGCGCAGGAATGATCAATTAGGATATGCGTGTTTAGACACTGCCTTATCGCAGGTCGCTCACCATCACGTTGATCGTGGTCTTCAACTCTGCAATTTCACCTTGTGCTTCAATCTCAATCTTGCGACTTAGGTCTCCCTTTGCTACTGCTTTCGTAACTTCTGCAATGGACTGCGAGAGGATGACAGAGGGTTTCAATTAGCCCAGTCCAGCTCTTCTCGAAGAAAAGACAGGTTGCGGGCCAGCAAACTTACTCTGACTTGCGTAGTAAGATTGTTGGCTAGCTTGTTGACCACAGCTGTCAATTCCTGCCATGTGCCTTCTACGCCCTCGACAACGGCTTGTCCACCGAGTTTGCCCTTTGTGCCGACATCGAGCGATACTCGCGTGACTTCTTGTGCAAACGTGGTGAGTTTCTCCACCATGCCATTGATGTCTTCTTTCAGCTCGATAAGATCGGCGCCTTGAACCTTTACTTGGACTTTTTGCGAAAGATCGCCTCGTGCGACGGCCTGCCGTGCGTGTATGCACGCAGTTCAAGATAATCAGCTCTCATCGTTCGAAAAAGCTACAGAATAGATCAACGAGTGTAGATGGCGCACCTTGCAGACTCTTGCAAAGTCCTGTACTTGTGCCTTGAGCAGCTTGAGTTCCTTCTCAGCGGACAAGCTCTCACTCTGTCCATCAATAACCTCTTCATCATCGAGACCTCCGACCTCTGTAGCCCTGATGATATGTCCACCGCACCGATGACAGAGCTGTTCGTTCTCCATGCCTTCTCCCTCTTTGTGGGGCCTGACGAGACCGTCACCATCATTGAGCGAAGTCGCAGACGCACGTCGGGCAACGAGACTCTTGGCGGCTGATGACTGCGAGGTAGCTGATGGTGGTGAGGGTGCCTGCTGTAGTTGTGTTTGTAGCTGCGGCATCGACGGCGACGGTGAGCGTCCATCCTTAGCATTGTTGTACATGCCGATAAGCCGGCTGACGCTGTTTCCGCTGACGGTCCTCTCGCGAGGCATGGGAACTGAGCTGCCATTGCTGTTTGGATCTAGATAACTGGCGCGTGGGTGATGAAGGTGAGAGGATTGTTGCTGTTGCTGCTGTTCAGCTCGGGCCAGTCGCTCGGCTATGCGGGCAAGACTAGCTGCAAGATTGGATGACGGGGACTGCGATGGCAGACTTTTCTGCGAAGATGAAGTGATGACAGCGTCTTGCGTAGCACCTGGCGCGTCTGTTGCGTCCGTTTTGCGAGCATTCGATGTGCCTGCTGCTGCGGCTAGGCGGGCGATAGTCGGCGGTGAACCCGCGGCGGGACCTGACAGGGATGCAGCAAGAGCAGCAGGGTCTGCCTCGATAGCAGACAGGATCGCACTGAGCTGCTCCATCTCGCCGGGTGCGCTGTCCATCGTGTCGTCGGCTATTCCCGACGCGCTCGCAGGCAGGCACTGAGCGTCGAGCGAGTCCGCCTTGGAGTCGCGCAGAGACAGCGGCGGCGAGACGAGCACGCTGCTGTCGTCTGTGAAGGTCGATACCGACGTAGCGCGCGAGGAGTGCGCGTGTACTAGCGGTGGTCGCGTGCTGTGGGTGTCGAGGTCTGCGCTATTGTCCACTACAGAGCCGGCGGTCGTGTCCGAGTCGCCCGGCGTTGAGGGCGTGCTGTGCGTGGATGTCGTGTAGCTGTCCGACGTGAGTGTGCTCGACTGTCGCTGGGTGCTGCTCTGTTCTGCTCGCTGCCCTCGGTCGCCGTTGCTGTCCTGCTGCTGCTGCTGCTGCTGCTGCTGCTGCTGCCCGTGCATCCAGGCCAGTCAGACAATTGCGACCAGCATGCACAGCGCACCCCGACGTGCGCGCCTCCGCGTGTATCGTTGCGACACTCTTGCTGTCAGCGTGCTCGTCTCTGGCCAGGCTAGCAGTGTCTTGGTGCCTGCCTTGCCTCTAGTAGTCGGCCTTAGCGAGACCTGCAGGGCGGTCAGCTGGCATTGATATTGACCAGCGGAATGGGGGAGACCATTCTCGACATTTTGATAGTCTGCTACTCCATCGCACTGAAATTTCAGAGCCATCAGCTCTGTCTTTTGCAATCTCGCTTTACAGCGCCCGACATGCAAGCACTACGACGCCACCGCCAGTGTACGCGTAAAGGTTCAAGGGGGAACTTCCAAAAAATAGTCAAGATAAGCCTGTCAACGGTACAATTCCAAGTACAGAGCTTCTTCTGAAGGACGTCGTCGACCCATTCACACAAATATCGGCGCACCGGCCGTTCGTTTTAATCCAGACTCCCCTTCTCTACTGACCCCAAACTCCACAAACATCGTCCCGTACTGCTCCCAATCAATTTCAACCGTCCTGAAACTGTCTTTCCAGAAGTCAGACAGGAGCCTCGCTCTACTGCTGCTGATTTTGGGAGCCACTTTGTTGTCCGGGCGCCGTGTAGTTATACTCGTATCCGTATCCTTGGCCTGGCATCTGCGTATTCATCCCGTGGTAAACACCGGCTTGGTCGTCGTAAGCCACACCGCTATTCATCATCTTCGACGCATCTGGAGGTAGCATGCCTTGCAAAGCCTGCTGGTACGATGCATAGCCAGCATTGCCAGGGTAATTTGTGGACGATACCGATCCTGCATGTGAAGCTGGCTGGACAGGTCGGGCAGCCTGGCTTACATAGCCAGAGCGGTTGCTTTGTCCATCAAATCCGTACAGAGCTGCTGTCTCGGGTTCCAGTTTCACAGAGCCGCTCGCACCTCCATTCGGCGGCGACATCTGCGCGCCCAGATATGATGGAAAGTACGGCTGCGTGGCGGAGCTGGGTGCTTCGGCGTACACGCTTGAGGTAGTCGAGGAAGGCGGATAGCCGGGGCCCGCTGGTTGCTGTGCGTTATATGGGAATGACGCGCTCAAAGGCGAATGCGTAAAGGGCATCATGTATGCGCTGCTTGGCTGCAAAGGCGAAGGTCGAGGGTTTTGGGCATATTGCATATGCTGCTTTTGATCTTGATTTTGATATTGATGCTGATGCTTCGGCATGGTTTGATGAATCTGCGTTTGCTGATGATAGGCTTGTGGCTGGCTTTGAGCCGAGTATGCTGAAACAGTGCCAGCACCAGCAAGCGAGCTTGCCAATGCGAGATTGGACGCAAAGGAAGCTGGTGTAGGCGGACCCGCCATGGACGAAAAGCTGGCGAGAGATGGTGATTGCGATGCGGCGTTCTGGCTGCTCGTCGTTTGAGGCGGCGGCACGGTGTACATGTACGATTGTGGCACCGCGCCGGCGAAAGTCGGCACGGAAGGATCAGCGTACGCAGTGCCATTTACACCAGGTGCCAAGTCTTGCCAGCGTAGATCGTTATCGTCTGATCGGGTTCGCTTTTGCTGGCCGGATGATGAGGTATTAAGACGAGAGCTAGCGCTGCTTGACAGCGAGCTCCACTGTGCGCTGTCACGCGCACGAACCTCTAATGGTACTCGCGAGTCACGTTGTGCATCGATGGTGCTTGCAGGCCCAGGAGGTACAGGTACAAGTTTCGGAGCCGGAGCAGACTTTGCAAGCAGAAAGCGAATGATTCGGACGCCATTGGCGGCTAATTTTGACCGGTCCATGTTCTTGTCCAGCAAAGAGACCACAGCTGCCACATCTTGGCGCATCGCTTCCGCTTCCGTATAGTTTGGATGCGAGATGAGGTCCATACAGATCACACAGCAAGCCATCATGGCTTTGAAGGTGAGGCCGCCGTAGTTGAAGACGGCTAGTTCTTTGAAGATGCCCATTGTAATCTGGTGCGCAAGATTAGCTTTCGTGCCGCCAAACTTACACAGTTCGTGCGCGAATATACCTACTCTCGCAGCTCGGATACAGCTCGTCCTGCATACCTCGAATGAAGAACCTGACGCTACAAAAGGTCGATGGCTGCCAGAATAGGCGCGTGGGCAGCCATGTCAGCTAGAGTGGACTGGCAGAAAAAGCCCAGCAAAGATAGCTCACAGTCTGATATACTCCTGCAGCAGGCCCACGTTGACCATGTGAGCCTTTAAGCGCGCTAAACGATGCAGATCCTTGGGCATGTCGAGCTGTCCGTCCTTCAGGCTAATGCGATACTGCGGCGGAAAGCTATCCTCCACCTGATGCAGCTCTCGGTCGAGCTCAAGCACCGTCGAGAATGAGACATCCTGAATACTGAAAGCTCGTTCCGATATTCGTTTCGAGACGATCGCAATTCGCATGCGAAGCAGGATGGAGACCATGTTTGGCTCGCCTGAAGGCACATAGTCTTCTTTGGGATAGCCGTTGGGAAGGAACGCATCCTCATCTTTGTCTGTCGGGAGCTTTGTATCGCAGTGCTGTAGCTGGAACAACGACCAGGTCTTGCCGAGTGAGCTACCTGCTTGCGTCTCGAGCATCACCGTCTGCCAGAAGGTCAAACGACGCGTATTGATCTCGAAGGGAGTGTAATGGGCAGGATCGGGATCACGGTGCAGTCCGAGCTGTAGCACAGCTTCTGAAGCAATGTTCAAGATGGCAAACCCAGTCGAGCTTGTGCTGCAGGATCGATTCAGAGAGTCAGCATTCGATAGGGAAGTTGGTATCAAGCGGCGGGTACTCACTCTCCTGGTGACAAGTAGACGTGCCTGCAAAGCAAAAACGTGGTCAGAGCGCGCAGAGCAGATGCGAGATTCAGATTGCGTACCAAGCTGTCAGGAGCTGCATTGCGTGTATCGTATTGAGTGAAGGGCCTAGAGAGAAGCAACTATCGTCAGCCATGCCGTGTGGAGCCGGATGCAGAAGCGACGTACAGTCCAAGAACCGCGCCAAGGTAAGTGCACCAGCCGAAGCATCGAACCATGCATTTGAAAGCTCGACCTTGCCGGGACCCGAAGGGAAATCGCCCGCCTGTTTCTCTGGTAGGAAATACAAGCCGATACCGCAGACGGCTAAGAAGATGCTCAGGAACGAGCAGTCGACTGTCTGCGTTGTAGAAGCTCGCAGTCTGCAGCGTGCAAAGCTGTAAGCAGGATGCTTTGTGGCGAGCAAGACCACGGGCTCACTTTGACCATTGTTCGTCGAACGAAGACCAGGGGAAGAAATAGATATACCACGACACTGGAAAATGCAAGCAACATCAGCATTCTAGCGGACTTCAAGGTCCCATACCATGCTACGCTTACACTGCCGTTTGAAGCATGTAATAACGGTCTCAGCTTGAGTGAGTGTGGGCAGTATCGCCATGATCTTGTCTATGCTGTCTGGAGAGCTCGAGAATGGGAAGGTGCCCAAGCGAGGCTGCACGGTCTGGTTGCCAGCATTGCCGAGGGCTGCTCTCGCCTGCAAGCAAGTAGACCGTGATCATTAGGGTAAGAGGAGACCTTCGCGAAAAAAGGAAGCAAGGTCTACCTCTTGCATAAGAGGCACATTGTGAGGCTGACTGCCATCTAGACGGATAACGCCGCTAACGCTGAGCTGTCCTAGGGCCTCGCAGATGTCCAGCGCCTTGAGGTTCATCTTGCGTAATGCGTCTCTGCCGACTTTGCCGCTTTCATCTTGCGCACCATTTGAGGAAAAGAAGGCATAGTTATGCGAGTCCTGCTCGGGGTCACCGAAGGAAGAGACATCGTTGTCGGCTATGTTTTGCCTGACATCCTTTGGCAAAGCTGGTGTTGGAGCATCGTCTTTGCGCTTCTTGCGGCTTTCGTTGTCTGGTTCCTCGACCACTTTAGGTGCGGCGTTTCTTGAAAGCGCTTCTACGAGCTCTTTCAGCCGGTCGACTTGGAGTTTCAGCTCGGCAGTCCCGTCTGCTTGTGGCTGTATGTGGCTGCGACGAGGTAGAGAAGGTAGCTTCATCAGCTTTCCCATGCCAACGACATTCGAACCCACGTGCACGATGGCTCACAGTGGTTCAGCACCACCATCATACGTGCATTCTACGCCTCGTTGCTTGCACGTCTCGCACGGAAGAAGCCTATCACATCGAAACTTCTTCTTGCGGCAGGCAGTGCACGAAGCTGGTCTCCTCGAGCGTGAGCGTTTTAGCTTCTGAGCCTGGCTGTTCCCGCTGGTAGCAGTGGCGGGATCATCGGTGCTATCGCGCTCGGTCGCATGGCCGGCATGGCCATTGCTGGGACCCGCATCGTCGGCTTGGTTACCCTTGTCCTGCTCAGGTATGGCGGAGGGGCCGTTCAGGCCGGTCTTGACATCTTCCGAGTCGCTTGCATCTCCAGCTGGCGGGAGAGCAGCGCTCATGCTGCTTGACTGTGGGAGATAGCGCTACAGACGAAGTATCCGTCCCTTGACCTAAGACTTCAGATAAGCTATGCCTGTGCAGTATCTCGTGCGTGGTGATGTGACCTTTTGTTGCTCCCGGTCCAGTACTCAAAGTCCTTGCCGGATGATCAGAATCCGGGTTGCAAAAAGGCGCCCGGCTTTGTGGACAGGCCAGCTCGACTCTGCACGCAGGTCGATGCAGGTCGATGCGACTACTTCGCCGGCTGTCTGCACCTTCGAACTCCTCTTCTCCAATCCAATGTGCCCCGCCCGTGCCTGTCTTGCGGCTTCACGTGCCGCTGACCAGCAGAACGTCGTCCTCGAGTTCTTGTAAGACGCAGGTCAGTCTTGCACGCTCGGTCTAGCCTCTATGCTGGCTGAAGAGCAGCCTGCAAGGCAGCCCAGCGCATGTTTCGCGTCGTGTCTTGAGTTGGGGACAGCAAAAATCCCGCAGCGTTCAGGCTGGAGAAAGTCAAGGCCGGGCTATGCATCTTCCAGCAAGAGTAAAATTATGCTTGCTTTTCAAGACAAGCTGAAGACTCCGTTATCACCTTGAAATACATCGGCATAGCTACACATTCATTTCAAGGGACAACATCATACGCGTCGCCACCGAAGTTGCAGTTTGAGATTGCTTTCACTCATGACCATCGCATCTACGAGATACGGACTACTCGTGTTGCATTCTCAGCTGATCTGCCTCGCCTGACTTTGTCCGCCCGCGATACATGACAGCTGGCGTTGGCAGGATTGCATTTCTCACAGAATCACGAATTGCGTCCTCCTAATCCTGCTCCCTATTGATCCAGTCCACTCCATTTCTTGTCTTGGTCTCCAAACTCTTGTACCACCGCTCGCATAATCCTAGCATCGCGCTCTGTGCCGAAGGGTCCGCAAAGATAGCTTGGAGCGAGCTCCCGCTCGGCGCAGACTGCACGAAGGAGGACAAGTAGTTTAGAAAGTTCTTTGCGCACTTGAGCGCTATCGTGAGTGCCTCGTTGGGACTCGCACGTGCTGAAGCGAGGGCGAGTGTTCCACTCGCGCTGCTGCTTGTTGCGGTATTGGCGCTACTAGACGCCTGGAGGGAGGATATTTGTGCTTGTACGGTCTCGACTGTCTCGCAAGATATTCCTATGCTTGCTGACCGTGAAGGTCCGCTTGTCGAGGCGCCTGAGCCAAATGTTAAGCTGGGCTGTGAGGAGGTAGCAGGAACCACGCCTTTGAGCTTGAAGATGGCCGAGGGTTTGTCGTTGCTGAGCCTGGCGTGCGAGTCATATACATGAGCGAATTACCGAGAGCTGGTTGCTTCACGAGGGAGCCCAGCTCACATGCCCAACAGCTTCCAGTCTGGCTTGTCTGCCCACTGAAAGTGGACTGTGGCGGCGTATCCCTCTGGAAAAGGCGCTGCGAGTGTGCGTGAGCAGGATCACGTCAGGGACAAATTCGATGCAAGCTCACCTTGTCCAGTCAAGAAGACCACAATGTGGCTGCGAAATGGCGCAACATCAGCGTCCGCTCGCCTCCTCATGCATTTCGTAGCGAAACCCACCTGCAGGACAGAGCAAGTCAGCGTGCCATGTTCCAGCAAGCAATGCCCGGCGAATAGCGCAAGGAGCCAGCTCAAGAGACTTGCTTTGCATTTTCAGGCTGTGCGATTGTGAACAGGAAACGATTCGTGTCGACCTGCTGGACGTCGGACTGTGTGTATGGTAAGACGCTGCCGGACTCGGCAACGGACCTGAGCTCCCTCGCACCTGGACCAAGCGACCAGCGACGATAAGCCCGAACATGGACAGCAGTAGTTCAAGACTTGCGAATGTGGTGTGAGACGATGTTGGTGCTGGAGAGACCCTCAATGGCTCACTACACAGCCGATCACGCATAGAATCGCCTTTTTGCTACTGGACTGTGAAATACGCAGCTCAGGTTCAGTTCATGCATCCAAGGCACCGCTATGATGGCCTGGACAGCCAGTCAACGACTCTGCTTCATGGCTAACACCAACCGCCATATACTGCTGGCACGTGCGTTCTGCAGGAGACCCAGCAAGCAAGTCTGGAACGACAACATTCGTGGGTAAAAACGGTCATTGACCTGTAGTATATTACAGACATGTAATCTGCTCAGACTCGCGCCTATCTGAGAATGTGTGGTGTTGTACAATGGAATGACGAAATGCTTGTCATCCTTCCCCTTCTACAAGCATAGCCCACTATGAACAGTGACCGCCGGACCTTCTTGTCGAAGATGTACACAGTATGAAGTTTAAGCACTTCTCAAAGACTTCCGTGTTCGAAGGTAGGATTGGCAGAGACTGATGGGCCATTGAATTTATATCTTCTTCAGATGTCGAAGTGTCGAAGTTTGCGAAAACTGCGACTGTATCTTCACTGCTATTGAAAGCGACTCTCTTCATGCACTGGTCGCATCGTCTGCTGGTCTTCGCTGTCCAGCATTGCTTGCAACCCTTCGTGACTCGCCGTTTGCCTCAAGCGCGGTGACGCCGCGATAGACTCGAGGTCCGGCGCGTGCGAGACATGAGGGTGCGAAGCGGCTCTCCGGTGTTCTCTATTTGGCGATTGTGCGGGTGACAAGCTCTGTCCTTGCGTGTAGCCCTGCCCGCTTGTCCCAGAAAAGAGTGGCATCACCTCGTCGGCAAACGTCACTGAGCTCTTTCGCCTCGGCAGCGTAAAATCCTCGTACGGTGAGGCCGGCATCGAAGGTTCTTTTGTTTCGGGCGATGAGCTTTCCGACTCGTCGCCGGTTGAGTTGTATTTGAGCACTCCGACAGGGAAGACACCCCGCTTGTCCGCTTCGCCATTCAGGCGCTGAAGCAAGGGTGCGTGTCGGTGAGGATGAGCAAAACTTGGCGATTCGAGCGGTGTAGTCGCTCCTGAACCTGATCCGGGAACGAAGTACGTCCCTGCACCTAGATCGATAGCGAGCAAGTTCTTGCCTCTCCGCGCTGCAAGCGTGCCAGGCTGTTTTGCAGTCGTGGGCACAGGAAGCTTTTCGGTCTCGCTACTGCCATTTGGAGGCAAGCTCGGCTTTTCTTCACTTGAAGGGCCTACTATACTGCCGCTTTGACTTTGGCTCGAACTGCTGCTTTGGATCGCTGCGATCTCCTCTTTGCGATTGCGGAGGATATTGATTCCCCTGCTTAAAAGTAAGCTGACCACGGTGAGACCGAAGCTGAGGATTCACAAATCATGCAGCTAGGTCGTCAGCGACGGCAACACGTAGGGCCTAGGACCGCAGAATCCCTCTGCCACTTACACGGAAGACTCATAAAGCTCGCCAACTACCGTGATAGGCCCAGTGATTGGATTCGACAATATACGATATCCCATGGCAGCTTTTGCAATTGAGAGAACCCTGCCACATGCGGAATGATTCAGTCTTCTGATGCCTAGTCTAGCGGACGGTTTGGCAACTCACCACCACGCTATCGTAAAAACGGAAAAAGCCAGGAGCTCTAATGCAACCAGCCTCGTGTTCTTCCTCAAAAGCTCTCGTTTCGAAATGTACCTCATTTCGGGGCCGGCTCTCGCCATGAGCTTGAGAGTATTGCTCGAATTCCAACGGTGGCCCATTCCATGACTTCTTCGACTCCGCGCATCTTCATTCCCGGCAGTCCCTTCTGATCCATGACGAGAGTGGACAATGGAGGGTCGCGAAGCGCGTCGCCCATCGTTTGAGTGAGACTCGCGGTGGCTGGCTGCACGGCTTGCTGGAGGCTCGGAGGAGGAGACGCCGAAAGCAGGAGCTGAATCTTCTTGCCTGGTCATCCCTGCTTCGACCTGCGGTCCTGTCACGACCGTCGTGCTGGTAACGAATTTGAGTTGACGTCCTAGCAATGCCAACAGGAGTGAGGAGTATATAACGTAAATCTGGGAACGAGATACACGTGAGTAATCATTCACGCTATGCTTATCCCTACACGAGCGCTCACGAGCCAGCAAAGACCGTATGCTAGAGCCCAGACGGCCCATGTTGCCTGGTACAGATATTCGGAAGCACGGAGCTTCTTCTCGTACTTTTGGGTAAGGACCAGGAGAATGAGAACGGCACCGTTTGCACCGCCAGCATCTTCGATAGTTTCTGCAGATGATAGTGAAAGCGTAGCTACGTCAACGGGGCTGGCCAAATAAAAGGCGGGGAGTCACCCAATCACTCACTAATTTGTGCTTTGAGCTCTTTAGCTTGGTTCAGGTAGATAGGCCACATGATGATGAGAGCCAGATTGATGCCAAAGATGATGAATGGAGGAATCCAGGTGAGGATGTTGAGGGTGATGGGCCTGACGCGGAGCATGCGTTGGAATTTGCTATTGCCCAGGGGCGTGAGATGCCATGCGAATGCGTTGGCACAGGCTGACAGCCATGCGTAGAGCAAGAGAGGCATAGGTAGCGTCAAACTGAGCTGTGGGTCCAGATGGCACGCAGAGTCAGTCGGATGCTTCTTTCGAGCAATCAAAACGGCTGGACACCTACACGTTGGACCACTTCGGTGGCCGTGCCGGTCCACAACAGGTCTCTGAGGACAAAGCACGTTGCGAGCGCAACAATTGCGAATATGATGACCATGACGGGCGCGAGTATTGGCGAGTGTGGGAGGAGGTAGGTCCCCTCTGAGCGGACGGCTTTCTGGACGAGTCTGCGCTGCTCTTTGCGGACGAGCTGTGTGCCGAGTGCGGCGATGGCCACGGCCTGTGCGTGCGTCGGATTTGATGCAGTTGTTGTGCCACATCGTGTGTCACAAGAGGTGGTAAAATGCAAAGCGATCGTCAGCGTTGGGCGAGCTTCTTAATGCGCCAGAGTCAGGCACAACGAGCACCGGGCAGCTCAGGGGCAGCGAGCACTAAGTGCAGCGCAAGGACCGCCCCCAGGCGTGCCAGCAGGCTCGTGCGTGCGTGCGTGCATGAGCACACTCACCAGCGTGATGCACAGGAGCGCCACGGCGACCCATATCGAGACGAATAAGCCATGCGTAAACTCGACATGGCTATTGTTGCCGCCAAGGATGCGAGGAGCGCTCGCGAGAGCCGTGGCCAGCGCAGAGCCAGCGGCTTCGTGGTGCGTCCACGTCACCGATGCAGTGGGCGGACGTGTGGCAGTAGGGCCGCCAGTCCCTATGGCGGCGTCGAGCAGCGCCCTGCTGGTCGTGCTCATGCTGGCAGCTGCTGCCCGCGGGAAAAGCCAAAGTGGCGGGCACGCGGTCGATTTGAAGCAGAGTCGCAGAGTCGAGTGCTGGCGCTGGTCGTCGATGCTACCGCTGTGCGCTGCGCAGCATTATTGTCGAGTGCAGAGGAGTAGTAGTAGTGCTGGAAAAGCCGCTTGCCTTGTTGCGTCTGTCTGCTTCGTCTCCGAGTCGCAAATGCCCGCTTGCCGCTGTTGCAAGAATCGACTGGAGATCAACACGCGAAGGCCGGCACTTGCAAGCTTTTGCTTTTGGATGAAGAGGCACGGCTTTGCTCTATTGTTGATGATGGTGCAGTCTAGACTGGGTTGTCTTTCAAGAAAGTCGCTGCAGCGACAACGAGGACAACACTTGTCAAGCAACGACGAGGTGCACTCTTCAATCTCGCTGCATTACTACTGTTTCAAGGCTGAATGGTGACAGATCTATGACGCTCCAAGGGTCTGGCCCTCCTTCAGATTCTTGTGGGACCTTTGCATGCGTCTCATCACTAATGAAACCCCGTTTTGCATGCCTTCCAGCCCCCTCCTCGCTCTCTGGAGCTCTTGGAACTTCTGCTGTGTCAACCGAATCGCACAACAGATGCAGCAGCAGCAGCGCAGCGAGCACGGCCTCAGCAGGCTGACTTGGCAACTTGTGCGCGGACACGCTGCTCTTCGCACCGACAAGACGAGATGCACGGCTCCAGGCGCCCTTGCTGCAAGGCCTTCCACGCCTCTTGCCATCTCCCTCGACGGAAAAGGCAAGACGCTTTCCGACACCGCACCAGCGCACGTAGCGGCATTGTGATAGGCGGAAACAGTGACCATGTCACCGAGCTTCCACACCAAGGTGCTTGTAGGATGGCAAGAAACCCACATGCGACGCTGGGTTCCAGATCATACGGTGTGTGCTGTAGCGAGCTTTCGTCACCAATCGTCATCAACAAAGAAGAAAAAAGTTTCGAGTCACGTGCACGCAGCATCAAGTCACGTGACCGAGTGAAGTCGCCCGAAGGCTGTCCAGGCTATCATACGTCGACAGATCTCTGTAATTGTAGTCGCGCTCGCGCGACGCAACAGCAAGGTGACGTGGGGTGGCCGCATCGTCGCGATGACACTTCTCCTCGCAACAAAAGCACAAGTCACGTGCACGGGCCGCCACACTGGCGCCGCGCTTTGGACCAAGGCCAGTGCTTTGGTGGCGTCGTGTCCGACGCTTGACAGGCGAGCGACAAAAGACGAGCGAAAAGAGCGGTGCAGACTTGCTTGGATTGGAGCTGACCAGTTCTGAGGCTGATGCTTGATCACCCTGCTCCAACTACAGACATTCTCTACAGAAAACTTTGCAAGGAAGAGCATTCCGAACCTCCGTTTGGACACGCTACCATCTTCGCAAAAGCTCAGCATTGGCAGAGGCGCATCTCGCAGTCAAGTACATCAAGCATTGAGCTATCTTCCAACAGCCATGCCAGCCCCAGATCCAGCAAGGCCAGCCTTGCCGCCCTACCTCGGACCCTGTGCAATCGCCTCGCTGGCCTTTACTTCTCCGCTGGTCATCTCTCTCCTCCTAGTGATCATGCGCCTGGTGCTAGCCATCAGTTCTGCACATGCAAGCGTCGACAGTGCCAAGCTCAAGCTTGCAGCCAGCTGTCTGGGCCTGGAACAGGCCGCCAGCGTAGCGGTCAGCTTTCCACACTACATGGCGGAAAACGTCAATGAGGTCACTGCGGCTGGTGCTGAAGCAGTGGTGCATGGGTTAGGTAAGCTGGAATCGTCAGAAGGGTAGACTTTGGACTGGATTCAGGCTGACATCCTTCGGAATGTCACGCCTGCAGGCACCGTACTGGACATGTCTGTGCTGGCCGTCGAAAAGATCCTCATCTTCGTCATCGACATGTATCGTTCAATGTACGTCATGCAATCCTTCTTCGGCGTCCGGACAGAGGCGTTTGTTTGGAAGGCAACACATGTTCGACAGCTGACGACCTTTCTTTGCCAACGTTCGACGACCAGGTATCTTTGTTTGGCGGATTTAGTAGTGCGAGGCGGGATGGCGCTGGCTATTGGTGCTACGCAGTGAGTGCAGGCACACTGTTTTTTTTTTCTTGAGGGCATCACCGAATGACCAAAATCATATTCTGCTCATTGATCTAGGGAGTTCTCAGAATTCTTCAACAATACCGTGGCAAGTGTCAAGACCGAGTTGCAATCAGCCCTTGCAGCAGCCGACAATGCGCTCGACAGCGCTATAGAAGGCATCAACCGTTTGCCCGGCGTCGACATTCCCACGCCAGACATCAACCCAGACCTCGGGTTCCTCGATAACGTCGGCATCCCCGCTGATTTCCTGAACGCACTCGTTAATCTAAACGCCTCGATGCCCACGCTTGATGAGCTCAAGGACAAGATGAATGGATTTGTTGCGATTCCATTTGAACAGCTGCGTGGGGATATTGGAAGGAACCTAGGGAATGTCAGCGTTGACAGGGGACTATTTCCTGTTCCTGAAAAGGATCAGCTGGCTTTCTGCGAGGTGTGTCTTTTCGAATTCACATAGTTTGCCGATCTGCAACAGACTGAGAGTGCTGCTTTGACCGTTCGCAGACCCTGGACTATTCCTTCGTAGACGACGTTGGCCACACGCTCGTCAAGACCGCGCAATATGGGATCATCTTCATCGTCGCCTTGATCGTCTTGTACATCCTCGCGATGGTATACATCGAGCGACGGTTCTACGCCGGCCTACGAGGCTATGTCGAAATGTCCAGAGCGCATTGGATGACAGACATGGGTCTTACAAGCGTAAACGCTCAGCACCCTTATCTCGCATCTTCAAACAGCGGAAGCGCATACGTATCCAAAGACGATGTCGAGCGCACACTATCAACACCCGTCTTGCTTGGGTTCCTAGTAAACAGCCGAAACCCAATCCTACGCTCATTAGTCCCTAAACTCGCACAACACATCCCTGCACTGCGTCGTTCACCCCGCGCACGCTCGAACCTAAACTGGTTCATAGCGTATATTACGTATCTTCCTTGTTTGCTCTTGCTAGCGCTCGCGCTACTGGGGCTGCTCAGTGTCGAAATCCAATTGGCGGCGTTAAAACCAACGGAGAAGAGTGCGCAGAAGCAGGTCGACAGTGGCTTGGGAGACTTCAGAGCCGATGTGCTTGCAAGGATCAATAACATCACGGCGGAAAAGAGCGCGGCGTACGCTTCGGGCTCAAATCGGGTGCTGCTTTCTGTTCAAGATGGCATCAATAACGACATGGTGAGTTGATTTGCGTCTTTCACACTCATCTCAGTTCCACCTCGAGAGACGGTAGCGCTCACCGACGCCTTTTGAAACTTATTACATTCAGTTCGGATGGGTCAACGGCACCACTACCACCATCAACACGACCATCAACGAATTCTACAGCGAGATCACGGGAGCGATAGATTCGACTTTTCGCGGTTCTGTATTTGAAGCTCCAGCGCTGCAGGTCGTGCATTGCTTGATTGGGTCCAAAGTTGAGGCGCTTTCCACGGCCTTGACGTGGCTTCACGAGTGGGTCTTTGTCGCACATTACAGAGAGAGGGTCAATAAGTCGATTGACGCGGTCCTTGTGTCAATGTTCTTGCCCGCAGTAACGCACATGTCACGCTTCCCACAGTCAAAGACGACATTTTCATCCTCTCTCCCACACGGTCCAACGAGCTCGTGTCCTGTTAGATGGCGGGGCTTCGGGAACCAACAGAAGCACCGCTCTATCACCGAACAGCGCTCAGCAAGCAGCACCGGTCACCAGCGCCTCCTCAGATAGCGGCTCACTCATCCAAACACTGGTCGGTCAATATCGTTCCGCTTTAGAAGAGGAACGCACAATGTTCTTGGCGATGCTGGGACTCTATGGCCTCGTTGTTCTGTTTGGAATCATTGCACTGCTGTGGAACGAATATGGTCGGTCAAGGTGGATTACTCGAAGGGGAAGAACGGCAGGAAGCAGGGAAAGCGCTGGCTTGAAGGAGCTGGCTCTAGAGAAGACGCTTCATCAGCCGCCCCATAATCAAGAGGGAGACGGTGTGAATACGAGACAGATGAGGAACGAAGGCTGGAGCAGTGGATCGAGCAGGTTCAGAGGCGCAGCAGCGAGCGTTGGCGTACTCCTCGCACGCCCACTCGAGCGTCTTTGCGGCAGGAAAAGCAGGCGACAGCGGCACGTCGTAGAGACGCAAGAGTCCGAGCTTTCCTTCACAAATGTCCACCTCACGCCTTCATGTTCGCAAAACACTCCAACGAACGGACGACGAGCCTTCAGCCCTCCTCCTCCTGCTTATCCGATGTGGAAATCGACACCAAGCAACTGGCCTCTGAACAGCGAGCAAGAGCACGGCGCCGGGTCTACGGTCTCGCTCATAGGCGCGCTTGGACTCCCTTCAGCACCGCAGAGCAGAGGGTCATGTGCTTCTGAGACGTTGGGAGCAGCTCCGTCTTCAGCGGGCTTGTCACCGCATTACGCGGGGCCAGAGCCAGTTGAAAAGCAGGATGAGAAGCACGTCCAGCCGCAGCCGCAGCAGCAGCAGCAGCAGCAGTATACGCTACAAGCGCCGACGGCTTGGTTGTACGGCGCTTCTGATCCTGGCATCTCACCACCTCGACCTGTGCGGAGGGATATGCCAGCAGGAGGAGGCGCAGAGAACCCATTCGCGACGTGCTTTGATGCGCCGGATGGGCGTTGAGCTATAAACCTGGAGTGGCTGTAGTAGGTGAATGAGACAGTGCACGTCATGTGTGTATCATTTATGTATCGTACCTTGGCTGTCGAAGTGTAGCAATCATCGATGTGACGATGTCTTGCGATTGGAATGTTCAGCATTTGCACAATGGAGCTGCGAGGGGCAGTCTTTGGCGCTGCTGACCAGGAACAGAGTGTCGTCCACGCCCCAAGTACCCTGCCATGTGCCGTGCGTGATGGAGTGGAAGCAAGCTGCGTTTGCCTCGGGACAGGCCAGTCTCCTCCATACTCGGTGGCGGGGGCATCGGAAGCTTGCTAGACAACAAGTGTGCGCTGAGTGTAGTACTTTGTTATTATCCTGGAGTCGCTCTTGTCATCATCACTCCCCGCTGTCTTGACTGCGAGTCTCTTGCTCTTCTCTTTTGCTCTTCTCTGCTTCTCTCCGTCTGCCCTTTTCACGTGCAGCGCGTGCGCTCCTCCAGATGCGGCAGCTGGCAGGGCGAGCATTCAGCGCGACAAGGGTAGCCAGCATCCCTGGTGTGCATCATCACCGTCATCATCACGCTCTACCGCCCTCTGCCGCGCCTCTACGGCCACTTGGACCAGCGTACGCCGCTCTCTCGGACTTTTTCAGGGCGGGGGAAGCACACAAGACCGTACACACTCACAAGACACGGCCATGGCAGCATACACCTCTCAATGGTCATCGACGTCTGCCTGCACGCTCGTTTACCAGCTCTGCCTCGCGCTACGATGCGCCAGACAAGCGCATCACCGTCGACGCCGATCAGAATGACAGCACGGCGAGCAGCAGCAGCAGCCATCATCGAGGTGAACGGGCAGCAATGGCAGATGCAGCGAATCCAAACACCCACCCTGACCACCTCATCAAACACGTGTCCTCCTTCCCTCGCTCACTGCGCGACCTCGCACTCTCTCTACCGAGCGCCACTCTCCGAAGGCCTACAAAAGACGAGTGCGTATATGTATGGATGCGAAGCATTCTGTGACTAATACTGACCTCTCTCTGTCTCTGTGTCAGATTGCTCGCATCCACTTCTTCCTTCTTTGAACGCCTGCGCATCCGATTCAAGTGGTTCACAATCCGCGGTTTTAGACGATTCAGAACAGACGACTGGAGCGCGTTTGTCAGCTGGATTCTCGGTGGGGTGGGGATATGGATCGTAGTTGGGACGTGAGTACGCAGTATTCACCAAACAAACTGCTCTGTATTAGTAACATTGATTTTTGTCATCGCGATTCCGCAGGACGAGCTTCTTCTCCGCGCTCTTCTTGCTCGCCAACTCTCTACAAATGCAAGGTGAGCCAAACCCGGATTCTCCATACAAAGACAAGACCAAGATTAGATCGTGCTAAACTTGTACATGTATCACGCAGAATGGATGGCAGCAAAGCTAGGCTCATACCTGACTGCCCACTCCGGGGTCACGGTAATCTTCGAATCAGCAATTGTACCCAAATTCAGCTTACGAGATTCAAGAATCACATTCAAGAATGTATACATTTCGCGAGGAATGGGGTCACATGAGCGCGGTGCAAACAGCGAGCGTGGATCTATCAGCAGCGAGGGCGAGAGAGCAGTGAGACAGACTCTACCGCCGCTCGAAGAGGACGAACATGGAAATGCGATTCCTCATTCTGAAAGTCGAAGCAGGAGTGTTCAAGGTAGTGAGCAAGACAAACCTCGTGTGCGACGCGCTTCAAGCGACCAACTTGCGGATATCAAGTCTCGAGACTCAGAACAAGATCGTACGCGACACCAGCAGCATCATTCTGTTCACCAACATATCCAAGTCCGCAAGCACCACGAAGTCGCCGCCAATGATGAAGCTTATGCCGGCCGAAGCGGTGCAGGTGGAAGTGGAGAAGATGCGCTCGTAGTACAGCCAGACGCGATGGATGATATCGTTGCGAAAACTCAAAAAACGGCTTTTCATTTTACGATTGATTCGATTGAGGTTGCACTCAGTCTGCCCAGATGGTTGGATGGGAAAGGCCTAGTGAAGGATGCCAAAGTCAAGGGCGTGCGTGGTGTCATTGGTGAGTTTGTTCAGCTTTGCAAGGAATGTTCGTATCCGATGGAATTCGCTCATGCTAAATGCTTTCATGATTGGATGTGTGATATGGGGCAGACCGATCTCATCTCTCACACTCAGCAGACGATGCTCTGCTTGATTATCGTCGGTTCCGAAACAAGCCCCAACCAGGAGATTTCCAACTTGAATCCTTGCAGATTGAAGATTTCCTAGCAACAGTCTATCAACCTGAATCTTTCCGTCCATACACATTCAGCATTTTTCAAGCCAATATTGGGAATTTGAGGAAACAGTGGTTGTTCTACGATTTGCTCAGCGCGGAATCTATTACTGGCCAGGTGGATAATTGTCTTTTTTCGCTGCACAAACCACAATCTATCGGCAGGACGAGCGAAGATGAGATGAAGCATAATACCTGGAAGCGGATGGTATGTTTTACCTTCTTTTTTCGGATAATATGCACAATTGCGGAACTCGCACAGCTAAAATGACGATGATTTGCTTTACAGTCCCGCTTCCGTATTGATGGAGTGCCTATTGATCACCTACAGAGCGCACGCGACAAGGGACCAATGTCATGGATCATGTCTGGCCGGGCCGACCTCGTAGCGGACATTCGTTTCCCTCGTGGCCCAGAAGACGATGTCGATATCAACACCATTATCGGTGATATTGTCGATAACCTCGATGAGGCTTTGAAGGCAGGAAGCGGCGGACCAGCTGGTTCCGAAGTCACAACGCCGCCAACCACGACGAGTTCCGACCGCATTCCCGGTCGACCAGCTCTTACCAAAGGTCAACCTCTCGAAGCGCCTTCTGTGTCTCTGAGGTCAATGCTAGGCATCGAAGAGGACGACTCGAAGAAGAACCAACAGAACCGCGTCGTATGCATGCGCTTGGATATCCGGTTCAGGGACGTAAAAGCCGCCGTCCCTCTATTTCCCGATGAATTCAGCGGCGTCAGTAGCGCACTCGTTCGTCCCATTGTCGCCTTCTTGAACGCGAACCGGACCCTTATTCCCATCCGGTGCCATGTGGATGTCGACCTGGCGGAATTCGATGGCAGTTGGACGACTTACGATATCGCACTTTTGGACGCGGTCGCGGAACAGGTCTATGCGGCTTTGGCGAATCATGTCCAGGACAGTAACGTCAAACGTGCGAAAGCGGTAGGCCTTTGGAGCTTGCAGAAGAGCGCGGCGACCATATTGCTGGCTTTGAAGGATAATTTGGAGCATCTGTGAGAGCTGCTGGCGGCAAATAGAATGAGAGTACGGCAGGAGGGTGAAGCGAGGAAAGGGTGATAATGGATGGGTAGGGGACGATGTATAGACTGTATAAGCTACGAGAGATAGACACGATCAGTGTAACGCTACAGATCACGACTCATTCCATGTTGCGAGAATGCTGCCCGCCTGAGCAAAGTTGCCACCAAAACTAGACTGACGTTGATGCCGGCTTCCTGGTGTGCTCCTTGTCTTCCGCTGTTCATGTCAGACCTCACGACTTGAGACTCCCCTCTGACAGTTCTGCCTACTGACCGGGAGCCACACAAGTCGACGACGCACCATCCGCTTCTCCCTTGACGCGATGCAGCCGGTCCTCATCATTGGCGCAGGCATCTCGGGCCTGACACGTGCGGACGGCTTACAATTTCAGCTTTACCGGACCAGGGCTGACGATACGTGCGTTACAGTCGCACAAGTGCTGAAGCTCAAGAAGATCCCCTCTATTATTTTCGAGGCGAAAGCAAAAGGCAAAGCAGGAAATCACGGCTTGTGGCTATCCGATTCCGTGGTCCGCCCACTCCTGTCTCAGCTACGTCTGTCGAGCGACGACTTTGCACAAGCAGTCTCAGTGAGCGCTGAGCTTAAAGATGGTGGATATACGTCAAGCAACGCAAGAGGCTTGCGAGCGAACAAGCGGAGATTGCTGGATCGGCTGGCGATTGATCTGGATATTCGATGGGAGCATAAATTGAAGGACATTCAAGCTGGGCAAGACAAAATCACAGCAAGCTTTGACAATGATAACGTCGTGGAGGGAAGTCTTCTCATTGGTGCTGATGGAGTGCATTCAAAAGGTACGCAGCTCCGGCAAATGCTATATTAAAGGTACTGACGTCTTCCCCATTCTTGCCAGTCCGAGCTCTGCTCCTGCCGCATCTTAAGCCAGAGGTCCTCCCATACGTAGCCATCAACGGTCAACGTAGGACTCCGATACAGCAGTACCTGAAAGACTTGGGCAGCACCACCGACTTCTCCGAGACTGAAGACAAGACTTTGCAAGGCAAACATCTGACTCGCGGCTTGAATGACGTCAAAGACGGCAAGGCCTACCATTTCTTTACATATTCCCGCCCGGCGCAAGCAGGGTCGGACGCACTCTACAAACCCGAGAGGACGACTCAGGATGCGAGTGACATACCCGATGAGTTCTATGAAGAGGTCGAACAAGGCCCATTTGGTGATGTGCTCAGCAGGGAGAAGCTCAAGGAGGATAAGCTGCTCAGCTGGCTTATGAGGATCATCAAGATCTCAAAGGATGATCTGGCACAGCTGCCTGAGCGAACAGGCTTGATTGGCGATGCTGCGCACGCGGTGCCTATCATTGTGAGCTTGAATCTTGATACAAGCTGGCTTTACGCGAGATCTGACGCGTGTTCCTGACGATGTAGGGCGGCTACGGCGGAGAGCAGGCTATCACGGACGCATTGGATTTAGGGAATGCAATCACTGCAGAAGACGGTGCTGCGAGACGCGCTTATCCTGCATTTTCGGAAAATGCGCTTGGACGGTGGCGAGAGAGTGTCGAGGGGAGCGTAAAGACACTTCAAAAGTTGCATGCTTAGTCTGAGCCACATCTCAAGCATTAAAGAATATCATTATCTGTAATTGCTGTCACGCACATGTCATCAGCATCTTCTTGAAGTCGCGCGCCTTTGCCTCTTACCCACTCCAGAGCTTTCGCCAACCTCGTCATGGACGACGATGAGGACAGCCTCTTCCTCGCTGCAGACGAAGCCATTGACAGCTTCTTTGAGAGCTCCAGCGTGTCTGTGCAGAGCAGCCGTCTCGAGGCCAACTTCAGCACAGGTAGCGGGACCACCACTACCACCAGCAGCAGCGGTACTCGGAGCAGCAGCACTTCGCGACTGACAACGCACAGCGACAGCAGCGCCTTCACCGACCACACCCACTTCTCGCATAATGACTATGACGCGAGCTGTGCCGATGACGACGACTTTATGCTATGTGACGATGAGCCAGGTCCTGCAGGAGACGCGGTCCTCAACAACCACAACCACACACTGGACGGCCCTCTGCAGGCTGGAGCGACTTTGGACCCGGACTGTGACCTGTTCGAGCTCGAGGACTTACCCGCCGCTTTCACGCAGCTGCATCACACCTTTGACGACCTCGACGATGCTCCGGCTGCAAGCACTTCGCAGCTGCCTGCGCCCGATCTCAGCCCTGTGGCCACCGTCATGGCGGACAGCGACCTCTTCCTGGGCATTGATGGCGAAGAGCTCGGCGATGCAGATGCAGACGGCGAGTCTGAGCATTCGGCGTCGGAGTCTGAACTCGAATGGCCCGACGGCCCGCTGGCCTCGGATGGCGAATTGCAGACTGCTCTAGATGACCTCGAAATTGGCAAGCCCCTGGTTTTCCCTCCAGATGCTACACGCCAAATGCGCAGGTATGCAACAATCCACGTTGTGTATTGTGTAGAAAATGGAGAACCCAAATGTGATGCTCTTTATCACCTAGACAGATTGTTCGGCAGGCGCTACTCAATTTTGGCATTTCCATCCTCATCCAGCTGACTCTGGCAACCACGCTCGAGCCAGCGCAACACGACCTTGACATGCAAGGAAGCGAAGAAGAATTCGAAGAGTCTATTCAGAGTCAACCACCTCGGCAGAAAGGACGTGAGAAGCAGAAAGGACGTGAGAAGAAACCGGTAAAACGCAAACCCGCTCTCAGAAGCATCGAGATCAGACTCCATAACCGTCAATCCAAAGTTGCTGGCAAGACAAGAGCCATCAAGTTTCCTTCGTCCCTGGCTTCAGTGAAACAATTGGGTGCTTCATTCTTGTTTAAAATCGACTCTGCGACTGCCGATCTTGCATCTGAGACAATTCTTGCAGACATGTTCCTGAGACTCGCAGACCTGCTTACAGAATATTTGGAGGAAGATGGCTACGTGACAATGAGGTGCACCATCTGGAACTCATTTCACAGCTGGTGCTAACGCAGCGTGCCTTGGTGTCAAACTCATCAGAGACCTATACTATCGCGATCCGAAGCTCTTTGGCGCCCAGAAATCAGTTGACAAGGTGCGTTAGCAGTACTGTGTCCAACGATGCCAGCTTGACAACGATCTACGGCACAAGCTGGTCGACGACATTGCTGCTACTCTCGGAATTCGACGAATTGATCTCAATGTCGTAAGTGCTGTATTTGTCTGATAAACGCCGCATGATTTAGCCGCTGAGTGTGGTATGCTCCAGATTGCGGCATCAAAAGGACTTGTCACGGGTCACATCAGCTACACAGATCAGTCTGGAAATGTCACAGATTGTAGTAATGATCTTACAGTGCGCCAGACTTTCACCAGACTTGGCAAGGTGGAGACCGACCGACCAATCGCTTTGGTCGTCACAGCCCCGCCTTATCCCTCCTGGCGAGCTCATCGAAACATTATTTATCCCGCCAGATGTGCGATTCGTTGTGGTGGTGGAGAAAGAGGTGAGCAGAGCAGCAAATGTCAATTTATCAGCTTACCTGACCTTGTGTCTGTGTGCATTGCGGATTTCAAGGCGGTGTTCCAGACGCTCAAGGGCGCAGGCTTCACGAGTCACCCAGTCCTGGGCAAGTCGATCCTTATTACTGGCAAAGGCTATCCCGATGTAGCGACGCGCGAACTCGTGCGCCGGCTCTGCGTCCAATTGCCAGATACGTACGCAAACTTTGATCTGATTGTCCTGAAGCGTCTTGATCTTGATCTGCCTTCAGCGTGCCTGTCTTCTGCCTTGTCGATGCAGACCCACACGGACTGGACATCTATTTAAACTACAGGGATGGCTCTGCAGCCATGGCCTTCGATGCCGAGAACCTCACAGCCCCGCGTCTAGCTTGGTTAGGGGTTTCTCACGATGATATGATGCAGTGAGTATCGCCTGTCTTTGCGTTAGCCGGCGCTAACGATCTTCGCACACAGTCGCGACTTTGACCAAGGCAGCCGGCTGCCGCTCAGTCCGCACGACATCAAAAAAGGCCTTGCACTCCTCAAGCGTTGCAACGAGGACCATACATTGAGGTGAGTTGGTTGGGCACACCAGACTTTTCCGCCGACCCATTTGTTGAGCTGCGCAACTCCCTTTTGATTAAGGCAACACCTCCAAGGGATGATGCACTCGCGCATGAAAGCGGAAATTCAGCTGATGGGATCGAATGACGTGGGTGGCTTGATGCGGTACATCGAGAGGAAAGTCTTTGCGGCGCAAGCAGATGCTATGCCTTGATGTGAACAAGGAAGGTCCGCTGTCAGTACAAGGTTCTTCGCGTTAAGACAAATGGAAAGGCCATTTCCATGTAGCATAGACAGGTGCTTTGCAACAGCACTGCTCAGTTCGGCAAGCAACTCTAGCAGCATTTGCCCTTTGGTGCTGTTTCTTTCTGTGGCTGCAGGCCTTTTCACGGCGTCAGGCGAGCGACGACCTGTCTCTGCGGAGCAACGACACGAGAGACATGCAGCAGCGCAAACAAGGGATGCACCAGTGGCATGAAAGGACATCACAAGCCCGCACTGCACGCGGCTCAGACGACGTCCATCGTAGTCCGGGACGATGGCCTACAGTCAAAGGGCTACGGTGAGACATCGACAAACAGGCCAGACGAAGAAGGGCGATGCGCAGCGGCGAGCAATAGCAATGGTCTGGTGGACCATCTTCAGGATTTATGACCTGGGCATTGACGCTGCGTCAGCACTTGCACGCGTCTCATCGCTGGTCTCTGCGACGGTCCAGCTGGGATTCCAATCCGGACCCAGCGAGGAACGGACCACTAGAGGCAGACGCGCTCACGCACGCGCACGCTGACGATACAGCTTGCAGAGATCACCGAAACATTCCAGTCCTGGACCGCTGCATTGTATTGCTGAGCGGCCCTTGTTTGCTCGTCGCACAGTCTACGATAGCACGAACTGGCAGGACGACCAGCGAGATAGCGACGTGCTTCACAGCACATACGGACAGATAGACAGCCCTGTGAAGGAGGAGAAACATGGCTTCCTACGGCAGCCCGGCGCCGTCAGCCGCTGGCAGATCTAGCAGCAGCCGCAGCATGAGCTCGCGGAAGGCTAGCTCACGCCATCAACAGACACCGGTGAGCCCAGGGATGAGAAAATCGCTTGATGTCAGCGTAATTCAATCCGTACTGACGCCCTTCGCCCTCTCGCCTATCTTGCAGCTAAAGGAGTATTTCATCCCCGCCTCGCCCTCTGTACAGCAGCTCAGACGACAAGAAGCTGCAGACGCACCAAGCACGCCGAGCTACGCATACATATCAAACGATGTACGCACACCAGCTTCATCTCGTCCACATGTAGAGTCTACCGACCGGACCGGCGCACAAGCAGAGCAGGTTCCGAAAGCGCAGTATCGGAGCAGAACGACAAGTGTAGCCAAGCGCGTGCTGCTGCGACCGAAAGCGAAAGCAGACGAAGCAATTCCCGCTTTAAGCTCTCGTGGGACGGGTGCACAGAGTCCAGCCCATCAGCCCGAGATACAACCCCAGGAGACGAACGAGCTACCGCGGCATCGCTTCCGCTACGAACGCACTGATCAAACAAGGAGTCATGCGCACTCGGAACAGCGCTTCGAGGCCTTTGCATCAGCTGTGCAGACCACTCAAGGCATCACAAGCAATGCTGTTTCGAGCAGTGGGTCTGGACACAAGCCATCGCTCACATTGCAAGCGCGCAGGAAGCTGGAGTCTATCGAAGTTGATGATGACTTCATTTTACAATTCGCAAGGGATCATCAGCTGGAGCTGGGCACGGAGCTTGCTCAGACTCTCTTTTCGAACAACGAGCCCGGTGATACAGCAATGGCGCCGGCTGCAGTTCAGAAGGAGGCTCTGCTGCCCGCACTCACAAGTGCGACAACGAGCGTTGTTTCGCCACTCTCACCTTTTGGTCCAAAGCCACCCCGGCCACCCAAATCTTCACGTCGCTTGTCTGCAAATCCGAGTCCTGTCTCACCCACGCCTTCGGTGGCACCCTCGGATCCAACGCCATTCGCTACCATCCAGTCCAGCAATCAGACGTCCGCTTTCGACGATGCTTTTGAAGCCGAAGAAGAGCAGGCAGTACCTGTTCACAATCTACCAAGTCTTGCGAAGCGACGCGAATCAGTGTCTTCAACACGTCCGAGCCGTAGCAGGCGTGAGAGATGCCCATCGAACGCATCGACTGCAGGACCGGTCACTCCACCGTCGGCTCGCACTAGGAAGAGCTCGATAGGATCTTCAGCTCAGCGTCAGGCGACACCGAAGGCATCGCCAGGGGTCTCTACCAAGGCAATCGAGAGGCCGCCCTCGGTGTCGCCCAACGCCGCTCGAGAATTAATTATGCAATTCGACGACCACGCCATCGAAGATATTCAGCGAAATTTTCGCCTAGCTACATTACTGCGTGAGGTTGGGGCTGTGCCAGCAGCTCTGGACAATTCTACAAAGTCTGGCAGGTCCCAGATCGTCGACAAGATGCAACTCGATGACGGTTACGTGAACTACACAGGTCCCACGGAGAACGGGCAAGGCATTGTCTTGACGACCGGTACCTACGTCACGGCACTAGACGAGCAAGAAGATATCTGGACTGGCAATAACTATGTATCGGAGAGCAGTCGTGATGACTATTCGCAGAACTCATCCGCTCTACATTCTGAGGAGAGCTCGAACGAAAGTTGGCAAACAGGCAACGAGGACGTCTCCTACAAGAAGGAGCTATATGATCAGTCCACACACCACTCTTCACCCGAAGATGCGCGAGAAGCGTTGCTGGACGCTGTGAACCTGCCAGCCGATGAGGATGGATCGAGCGCGTCGCGAGAGTCCCATATCTTTACCGACTTGACAGCGGCCCAAAGAGCAAGTCTGGGTATCACAGATTCGGTCCTTGCCAGCATCCTCGCTGCAGACTCCTTCTGTCTACCTGATGGTGTGCGATTGAGTATGGATCAAATACGAGCCCGTCTGAGCTCAGATTTGCAACGTCGGACCAGTGGACGAGCCAGCGTCCCCAAGACGAACAGCGCCGCTCAGACGGATCGAATATCTTCAAGTCACCAACAGCCGGTACCAGCGGCGCCAGTGCGCATCCACTCGGCGGCTACGAACGAAGGCAACATTCAGTATCGATCAGATGGTTCTGTTGAGCATAATCTGGCGCGAAAGAGACAAGATAGAGCCGCTGTCGCTCAAATGAGCCGAGTTTGTCGAGATCCTCTAGTGAGCCTGTCTGCACGAGAGGAAGATGCAATTGCACGATCAAGCAGTGACAACTTACAGGAGCGAAGCTTCAGGCAGAGCACTCTTTCGCTAGCAGAAGCCATAGCACTGCGACCTCTGCCGCTAGACCTGCCCGACGAGCCACCCTTACCTGCAAAGGACGAAGTCAGCACGTCCCGAAGGCGATCACGTACCTTCAGTGCATTTCAGCGCTTAGGACTGGCTCTTGGTGGCTCTGCGTATACGAAGCCAAATGAGCCGATGCCAAAGGCCAAAGGGCGGAAGCGCTTGACCAGCTTCTTCGGCGGGGCTGGAAATGATGATAAACAACGACTAGAAGCAGAGAGCAAGTCTGGCATGCCACCTGCCGCTTCTCCGAAGGCGCCAAACGGGCTTGCGGGTGGCAGACCTGGCATTCTCAAGCAACGCAAAAGGGCCTTGACAGGCCCAATTCCCCTGCCTGTCTCTACAATGCCGACTCAAGATGTGGTTGGACAGACAGTTCATACCAGGCAGATGGGCACCTCGCTTGGACATCTGCCCGTAGCTGCGGATACCTGGCGTTCGACCATCCCACCAGATCTGTATGCTGAAATGCTAGAAGTCTACCCATCCTCCGAGCTTCAGCGCCAAGAAATCATTTACGAGCTTTTCCGGACGGAAGAGTCTTTTGTGACGGGTCTACAGGGCGTAGTTCGGGTGTTCTCTCAGCCCCTTCGAAATCCACACGGTAGCTGGATAAGCGGTGTGCCACCGAAGATCTCGCGTCTGTTGGACTGGCTGGACGATATTGTCTACGTGCACTTGCAGATCTACATGGCCATGCGTTCACTTCGACAAACGCAAGAAATGGTGGTCTACGGTCTCGCCAATGCTCTGCAAGCTTTGGTCCCACTGCTAGAGGTGCACCTACCGTATCTTGTTCGCTTCGAGGGTGTCACGCAAGACATCACGAGTACACTGTCGGAACCGGACAGTGACTTTGGAGAGTTTGTTCGCATGCAGCAGGCATTGCCCGAATGTGGCTCGATGTCCCTCGCTAGCTTCCTCCTCAAGCCCGTGCAGCGGTTGATGAAGTATCCGCTTTTCTTCAAGGTGAGGTTGCGCATCTGGTAAAAGTCCTGCGAATCTATCTGTACTAACTCCTCGGTGACATAGCAATTGCGAGACCTTACACCAAGAGAACATCCAGAAGGAGAAGCTGCCGTAGAGCTGCTGGAGTCGCTTGATTCCATCATTCGGGTCATGGAAGAGGTCAAAGTACGAGAGGAGGAATATCAACTGCTTCAGGCTTTCGCAGCTCGCTTGCATGGTATGCCCACTGGTCTGAGTTTGGCCCAAAGAGACCGGCGCTTGCTAGCCTGCGGACTCGTAGAAACCCTCGAAGTTGGTTTTGATGCCTGCGAGAGCGTTCTGCAAGACCGAGCTGCTGTGCCTCTTCCAAGACAGCGCATGGTATCAAGTGTGTCCATGGTCCCAACCGGGCATGCGATGCCGACTCGAAAACATGCGGACCTGGGGAAAGGGTCTATGTCAGCTCTAGGCCTGTCACCTAGACCCATGTCTTACTTTTCCGACGCAGGATCCTTGGCGCCCTCGCTCTTGACAGACTACAGCGGTTCCTCCGCCGCTTTGGAGGGCAATGCTTTCTTTTCGCCTATCTTAGAAGGCCAGAATAGCCAAAATGCTTCGCCAGCATGGAACAGTCGCAGTGCCTCGCCATCAACCTTCAACGAGCTTGACAGACATTCAGCTTCGCCCGGACAGTACGCTATCTCCACGGCATCTCTGGCTCCGTACGGTGGACCGGACGAAACGAGGAAGTCACAGACCAAGGGCACCCTTCCGTCTTCTTCGACTGTTGCGAGCGGCCTGAGGGGAATACTCAAGTCCTCATCATCGATATTAAACGCATCCTCGATCAAGGCGCACAAGAAGGTGAAGGGCACACCGCTATTCTTGTTTGTGTTCTCCGATTTGGTCCTGTTTGCTTCGAAAGATGGCAGCGGCGTTGGTCATGCGCCCTCTCTGCATCTGCGTCCCTCTAAAAGCAGTCTTCGAAGTCATGCCCCGCACGACATTCATTCGCGATCTCCCGCCACGCAGGACATTCTTACACTGGAAGATGATTGGGGACTTGCGAAAATTGTTGGCTTGTACGAGCTTCCAGCCGCGGGCTCTGGTAGGTGAATGGCATTCCCAGGCACAATGTCAAAGCTCACGATGTCGTTCATTGCAGAAGTGGAATGCATTCAATTAGATCTTCTACCGATTTGGTCAGACAGCGATGCAAAGAAGCCTTTCACCGTGCGCACAGCTGCACTCAGTACTAGAGTAATGATCAGCTTGCGCGACGACATGCCACCGCCCAGCATGCTTGACCTTCTCAAGCCACGGCCAATGGCTTCCATCAAGGGACATCGATCGACAAATGCAAAGGAGGCTATGATGCAAGGGCTGCGAACCGTCTATCTGTCAACAATCCAATCTGTGTCTCTTCCGGGCGTCAACGATGTCAGCAGTCACCTTTCTCGCGCCTGTTCTGCGGAAAAGCAACGTGCAGAGCACAAACCGACCGCGCAAGCATTCACGAACAATGCCATTCCTCGGTCTCCATCTGGCCGGCTCTTCCAGCACGAGGCGCAGACTAGCGGCGGTCAACGCAAGGGCGATTTGAGTATGCATAGGCTGGAAAATGCGACAGAACGAGAAGAGCGGGCCTTCTGGTCACTCAGATTACGGCAAGTGAGGGAGGAGCTGCATGGGCCATCCGAAATCATTGATGCTATTCTCTCATCTGGCCTGATGGCATTGGACGCCAAGCAGATTGAGGAAATCCATGCGCATGCCGGCCCCGATGTGTTTCCGGACGTGCTGAAGAACACGTTGCTCGACTTTAAGCGGACGGAAGGCGTTTTGACAAGTCTCATTGCTAGCTCCCGTCGCAGCATTGTAAAGATGCAGGCTGGGGCGCAATCTGGCAGCATTGGTCTCGCTATCTCCTACAATGATTCGGACGGATACGAAAGCGAGGACTTCGACTACAGTGCCGAGGGCCAGAGCCTTGAGCTGGACGACGACGATGCTGCAAGCGTGTATGATTCGGAAGCAGAGGAAGAAAGAGCCACTTTGCCCAGCGGACGGATGCGGGAACCTCAAGAACAAGAAGGGCCGCCCTTGCACCAAGGGGAGAACGTCGATTACCTCGAGCATGCGGGCTACGGACGCTACGAGCACAGAAGCGCGGCTGGACCTCCAGCACCGCCGCCAAAATCGCATGACATGTCAGCCTCGCCGAGCCTAGAGACTGTGTATACCGTGCAGAGAGCACATAGAGTACCGATAGCGGTGAGACGGATGTGATGCGAGATTTGAGCAATGGAGGGCTGTACAGTAGTGTCTTCCATGTTAGTGTGATGTTACGAGAAGCTTGCTGCATCGGTCGCCATGATCGCGCATTGCTTCTTGATGTTTGACCCAGTGAGCTGCCCACGACGCAGCAGCGGTGACGCCGAGCTGATGGCCTGGGCTTGTCGTAGTGAATGACGCTTGTCAGGTCGCGCTGACGCTCTAGCTGCCATCTGGCCGCGCTGGAGGCCTGCTGGTCTCAAGAAGCTGGCACCTTCAGGCGCAACTCGGCGCGTCGCGGCACCTCCAGGGCAAGCGCGTGCAGCAGTTGAAAAAGTGCAGACACAGCGACACGACTAGTCTTACTAGCGACTGCTAAACGGCGCTCACCGCTCTCTCCCTCCCATTCATCAATCTTGGTGTCCCCCATGGGAACGCCACTGCAGCCTGCCCATGCTGAATGCTGGCCCCGAACCTGGATGCTCTATCATACTCGGTCTTTGACCTTGTCAGATGAGGAGCTCTTTTTAATTTTGCCCTTCCTCACAAAAAAATTCTGCATGATCCCGAAACGCGAAAAGCCTCGACCTCCGATGGACGGACGTGAAAAAGCTGACAGATGCAAGCTCATCCGAGAATTCCACAGGGCCAGCCGGAGACTTCTGGGACTTGAAAGCCAACCCGCATGTTTTGGCCATCAGGCGACGCGAGTCGCACGACCACAAAGCTGCAAAAGCGCAAAGCAGCATGATATCATAGATGTGCACGTGTGTTGCCGACCCGCAAGACAGCAGGCGCTTTGCGATGGGCACATGGAAACGCGTGAATTCGCTGATTGCAGACGCGTTGACCGAAATGCAAACTTGAGGGGAAGCAGTACAGTACATAAATTTTTTCCTCGAACGGTGCACTTCGAATTGATTGCAGAGCTGACTATCAGTGCTACACTTCTGCGTGCATGCTGCGACAGAGAGCTGCCGTGATGTCTTTTCTAGACTCACGTCCATCAGATTTGGAACTGGAAAGACGCGTTTATAGCATCCAGACCAGCACTAAGATTGCTAGCGGCGACAATGCAGTATCTCGAACTCAAGCTACGTATGCTCGCGACGAACCACTCGTTTAGCAGACATAATCGAGGTCATCTTCTGCCACAAGCATGGTCTCTGCGGGGCTCGATGGAATAACTTAGGATTGCTTCACAGGCCAAGAAGGGCGACCTTGTTGCAGGAGGCCTGCATTACCAGCGCTGAGATCAGCGCAGCGCCGAGTGAGACCTGACAATATTGAAAACCAGCGCTTCCAGCTGACGAAGCATTGATGAAGATGCCTGCGATTGAACGATGATGCTGGGTTCCTGATGCAAGGTCTGGCTCTCATGCATGGCCTCTTGAGTTTTGTTGAGTCTTGACGTCGACCTGCAGCCCTCAACGAGTCTACGGACGTGGAGACGAGGCCCCGCAGCTGACAAAAAGCGTAGCAGAAGCCAGCGAGACGGGGCCCAAAGGCGAGTTCAGGTCAGAATTGCAAAAGATTTCGCAAGACTCCAGAGTGTGCTCGTTCATGATGGGCCGCGCTGACAACCATCACATAGGCTGGACCCCCAATGTGCCCAAGCAAGACGGTCGTCTGCTGGTGGGCACTTTGCGCGCAGCTGGGTGACAGCGGTGACGCAGCACAGCCCCTGTTTAGCTTGCTGGTCCGGGACGATCGCAGTGTCCAGCCATCTGTTCGGACTCGACTCAGCTGCCTTTCCGGGCTGTCGGAACCAGATCGGCCCGAGCCTAAAAACAAAGCTGATTTTGCAGATGCTGTCCAGATCCGAATTTAGGCTCTCGAAACTCCTGGGAGCTCTGGGATTTTGTCCTGCAGAATTCGCCTGCATTCACGCGCGAGCGCGTGCTTTGCTCATCTTCCCCAAGATCCCAACGGTGCTCTGCCGCCACACTCGCGCTCCCCGTCAGAACTGCCCGCGTGTCTGCATCTCGCCGCGCTTGGGTCACCGCGTGAAGGCCTGAAAAACCCTCACGCCTGCACGCCCAGATCCAGACTCGTCGAGGTTTTTTCCTTCCCTTTTTTTTGGGCCCTGCCTGGAGAAGAAAGCGGCACCCCCTTCCCCCCAGGCCGATCCTGCCTGGCTTCTTCTTCATCTGGCATCCAGCTCGCTCGTCCCCTCTTTCCTCTGCTTCTCCTCCTCGTACACCCACACACCCGCCTCCGACCACTAGGACGTCTCCTCTGCCGCTCGAGGGTCGCTCTTCTCTGTCCTCCCCGTCTGGCACATCGGCGCCACCTGGTCAGAGCCCCGCAATCTTCTCCCTCATCGCACAGCAAGACTTCCACAGCAAGCTTACGACGCAATGGCTCCCCCTACGAACGAGGCTCGCGAGAGCAGCGAGCTCCGCGTTGAGGCCCCGGTCACTCTCAAGGCCTGTGAGTTGCCTTCTCTATAGCGCCTGTCACGTGTGAACATCTCTAATAAAAACGCGTCTTCTCCGCCTCTCATCTCGTCGCCTACAGACCTCATGTGCGCTTTCGCCGCATTCGGTGGTGTCTTCTTCGGCTACGACTCCGGCTACATCAACGGTGTCAATGCATCCCAGCAATTCATCGAGGCCATCATGGGCCCCGGCGCAACCGCCATCAGCGAGTCGCGCACCTCGCTCATCGTCTCTATTCTCTCGGCCGGTACTTTCTTTGGTGCACTCATGTCTGGTGATCTTGCCGACTTCTTTGGACGAAAGTGGACCATCATTGCTGGCTGCGGTATCTACCTCGCCGGTGTCGTGATCCAAATGTTCGCTGCCGAGGGACTCGCTGTCATCGTCGTTGGTCGTCTGATCGCTGGATTCGGTGTCGGATTTGTTTCCGCCATCATCATTCTTTACATGGTGAGTCCAGCCTGCCTGCATATCTCGTGCCTCAGCTCACATCTTTCTTCGTCTTAGTCCGAAATCTCGCCCCGAAAGGTCCGAGGTGCCATCGTCTCGTGCTACCAATTTGCCATCACCATTGGTATCATGTTGGCATCCATCATCAACAACTTCACCCAGGACCGACCCGACTCCGGATCTTACCGCATCCCCATCGGTATTCAGTTCGCTTGGGGCTTGATCCTCGGAGGTGGTCTCTTCTTCCTCCCAGACTCGCCCCGATACTACGTCAAGCGCGGCAAGGTCGAGCAGGCACGCGCCACTCTCGCCCGTCTCCGTGGCCAGCCTGCAGAGTCCGAATTCATTGAGCTCGAGCTTGCCGAGATCATTGCCAACGCCGAGTACGAGCGCGCTCATATCCCCACCGACAGCTGGTTCTCCTCGTGGGCCGCTTGCTTCAAGGGATCGCTTTGGGATGCCAAGTCCAACCTCCGTCGAACCATCCTCGGAACTTCGCTCCAGATGATGCAGCAGTGGACCGGTGTCAACTTCATCTTCTACTACTCTACTCCTTTCCTCCAATCGACTGGTGCCATTAACAATCCCTTCATTATTTCCATGATCTTCACCATCGTCAACGTCTGCTCCACCCCCATCTCCTTCTACACTGTTGAGCGATTCGGTCGACGACCTCTCCTCATCATTGGCGCTTTCGGCATGTTGGTCTGCCAATTCCTGGTTGCCATCATCGGTGTCACTGCCGGCTTCAACAAGACTTTCATCAACGCTGCGGGCCAGGAGCGTGCCATCAACATTGGTGCCGTCAACGCTCAGGTCGCATTCATTGCCATCTTCATCTTCTTCTTCGCCTCTACCTGGGGTCCTGGTGCATGGGTTCTCGTAAGCATTCTCCTGTCTCCTTCTCGCGTTGCCACAATGACCTGACCACTTCCCTCTGTACACAGATTGGCGAGATCTTCCCTCTTCCCATCCGCTCGCGTGGTGTCGCTCTCTCGACTGCCTCAAACTGGCTATGGAACACCATCATCGCCGTCATCACCCCCTACATGGTTGGCCCCGACCGTGGCAACCTCCGCTCCAGTGTCTTCTTCGTCTGGGGTGGTCTCTGCACAGCCGCCTTTGTCTATTCATACTTCCTCGTTCCCGAAACCAAGGGCCTTACACTCGAACAGGTCGACAAGATGTTCGAGGAGACCACTCCCCGAAAATCTGCCAAATGGCGCGCACATGCGACCTACGCCAACCAGGGCGCCGAGACTGGTCTCGGCTACAAGGGCCACGATGAGAAGAACGAGCAGGTTCGCGAGTAAATTGTTCTTGTGTAATCGCTCTGTCCGTCAGCAGCAAGGGCACAATGCATCATGGTAGCGCTTTGAGGGGAACGAGGTCGTTGTCGCAACTGTCTTTGCCATGAGCCCATTGTTCATAGTAGGGCTTTGTGTATAGGTGACATTCATCCAAAATCGTAATTCACATTCTTACCCTGGTCATTGCGCAGCCAATCTAGTCGCTTGCCTGGCTGACGGACCAAGATGAGTGTCTGCCCTGGCCACTTTTTCATCGCTCGCTCGCCCGATGGTCTTTATCGCTCGTCTCCATATTCAAAGCCGGCCCACAGCACGGTGACGCACTCGAGACAGGCAATGTCTGAAGCTCTTGGACCTGTCGTATCAACAATGGTGCTGCAGCAGAGTTATCCAAATCTCAGCCTCGGCTCAGGGTCTGCCGCTGCCATCGATAAAAGCAACAGGCACAAAGCGCGTCAGTCTGGTCAAATTAACCAACAAAATGTCTAGCCAAACGCTGCTATCGATTGATTGCACAGCAGACGCTAAAAGGAGTATCTAAAGCCCGAGTTGTGGCATTGGCTGATGACCCTCGAGTCTAACTGCTCTGTATGTATAAACGAGCATGTAATTTGGAGAGGCGAGAAAAAGGAATGTTGTGACAACGTGCTGGTAAAAAAAGCACGTCTAGTCTAGAGTCTTTTTTTCGTTGTTGTGCTAAGAAGATGATGTGCATCTGCTGTTGAAACTATATGACAGCTTGCGTGTCAACTCGGTATCGAGTGTAGACAGCAAGGTTAGTGGAAATCTGTCCGTGTCTCTTCGAGATAGGTGTGGACCGTTTGATGTTTCACATCAGGATCGGCTGGAGCTCCGGCTGGGATAGTCCAGCGAGTGGGCTTCCAAAGTCGCGGGTGTGCTGATCTTGGTGCGCGAGGACGCCCTCGATGATAGGCGAGATGACCAGGCCAACATTGACGGGATAGTCGAGGGTGAAGCGCGTGGTGCGCTGGTACTGCAGGTCTCGCAGCCAGGCGAGCCAGTCAATGGTGTCGACGTTGATGTCGAAATTCAAGCCCGCGAGCATCGAATACTCGAGCGCATTCACCTCTGGCAAAGTCACGTTTGCGACTTGGGAAAAGGTAGAGTTGCGGAAAGAGTTGTCGTCGAGGTGCTGCAAGCGTCGTGTGGAAGTACATCAGCTGACATGTCAAGCTAGACGGCTAAAGTCGGACATCAAACACACCTTGTTGGCGACCACAAGGGCGGCGAGCAAGAGCTTGAACGGCGCCGAGGTGCTCTTGAGGGCCGACTGCGAAGTTGCAGGTGGGTAGAGTGCCGAAGTGTGAGGCGTCTTCGCTACAAAGTAGAGCGCGAGCAGAAGGACCTGCTGCGACAGTAGAGTAGCGCCTAGCAGTTTTTGTATCTGCTCGAAAAGCTTGTGAGGTGGAGTAAGATTTCCAAAGCGCTGCTGGTGGAAGCTGGCAGAGGCATTGACCGATGCTTTGTTGCCCTGCGAGAGTGAGTGGAGCATCTCTTTGCCGCCAGCGCCACCGTTGTGCGCATGCTGCATGAGGGTGAAAGCATCTGTATCATCCCAATAGTGCGAATGAGCGCCTCCTGCAAAGCGCTTGACCATCTTGTCGCCCAAGCCGCCTGTGCCGCTGCTGCTGTCTGAACCGCTGCTAGCGACGATGCAGCTATTGTTCAGGGAAGCTTCATTGGCAGGCGTGCCTGGAGCAGTGGAGGCGGGACTGCTCGAATCGCTGCGCGTAGCAGGGCTGGCCTGCATGCTACTCATAGGTGTTGTGCCAGCAAGGCCGAGGTTGCTATGGCGAGGTTTGCGCTCACCGCCGATGGCGCCAAAGCGAGCTGCAGACTGGCCATCGTTCTCATCCCTCGAGGCTGAACGGGAGCGAGCATCGTATGTACGTGGAGATGAGCCAGAGCCAGACTTGGAATTGTTCCTGCTGTGGCCGAGCCGGCCGGCAGAGATGGCTCCAAAGCCAGGTGTGCGTGGTGGGAAGCCAGCGGTGGCAGAATGACCCGAGGTGCCATAAGTGCCTGCGTGGTGGGCAGTCGCGACCCCCATCTCCGACAAACGCGACGAGTTACCTCGTGCTTCTGCGGATGATTCGCCATCGAGAGCGCTGGCAGAACCTAGGGAAGCAGCGCGGCTGCTGCTGCCAAAGTGTGTCTGATGATATGTCGGGCTGGCAGATCCGCTCGAGGGTCCAGAAGGCGAGGAACCATTGTTGGAAGCTGCAGAGAGGAAAGCCTCCCACACGAGATCCGTAGCCAGTGCCGCGAGGGGATGAGCCGAGTTTTCAATAGGTGGTGGTGGTGGAATCGCAGAAGCGTCATGGGCGATGAGCTGCATTTCTTCCGAAACGACGCTCGAAGTCTCGCTGGGCATTTCAACGGCGGCCAGCGTGGCAGCGGCTTGCGCCTGCATCTGAGTTTGCAGAGCGAGCTGTTGTTGCTGCTGTGCGAGGGCATCGTGATCCATCTGGACGGCCATGCCACCATAGGCGTCTCCTGACCACACGGCGTTGCTTAGATCGAATTGCTGCTGCTGCTGCTGCTGCTGCTGCTGCTGCTGATGCTGATGCTGAGCATTCACATACTCGGCGTCGATGAGTGCGCCATAGTGATCTGCAAACGCCAAATCCGCCTGACTAGCAGTGGGCGCAGCTGCAGGAGCAGCAGAAAAACCATCGTGTCCACGATAGCCAGAGGCTTGCTGATACGACGCATGTCTGTAGGGCGAAGGCTCAAAAGCAGGCTGCAGACCTGCACCCTGATGAGGTGCAGGAAGGGCAGGCGGGACTGAGAGATCCGAAGCGTGCGCATAGCCATGTGCGTACGGCGCGGGCAAATGATGAGCATGGTGATGCTGCTGTTGCTGAGCGTGCTGGGCAAACGGCTCCTGCTGCTGCCGGGACCAATGATCAGCATGAGCGGCTGCAGTGTGTCCATGTGTCGTATTTGTCGCCTCAAGGGCACTAAACAGACGACCGAGGTGAGCTCTTTCCTCTGCGCGCGCAATGCGGGCACTCTCAACTGACCCATGCTGCTGCGACTGTCGATGATGATGATGTTCCTCGCCTCGGCTTCCATTGCTGACGCTTCGGAAGGTCGAGCAGGGGAAGCGCGACTGTAAATCGGCTTCATAGTCGTAATGCTGCAGCGGGGTATAGCCATTCGAGCCTCCAGAGCCAATACTTGAGCGGGTCGAAGAGAGCGGGACCCTCTGCTGTTGTTGGACCTGTTGCTGCGAGCGCATCATTGCTTCCAGATCGGCTTGAATCGCTTGCTGCTGCTTGTACTGATACGCAGCAGCTGCTGCATTTTGATGGTGTTGAAGAGCCTGCTGGTGCTGCTGATGCAGGGCGGCAGCATTGTGGTACGGCGCTCGCAGCTGCGACGGGTGGCCGTAATAGTGACCACTGCCGGACATGCCCGAGTGCATGTTGAGATGCTCAAACGCCCCAGCGGGACGTTGCTGACTATAGGCGATCATGCGCGAAGGGGCTCGCGAGAAGAGAGGAAGAATGCAGAAAGAGAAGCTTTGAAGAAGCTTTCTCTTTCTTCGCACTCTTGTCCTTCTTCAAAGCTCAGCTCGTTCTTCGAGTTGAAGAAACAAAGCCTCGCCTGCGCTTTCAGAGGTCCGTTTCCGAGAAGGCGGCTCTCTCTCGGCTCTTACGAGCACACAGAGACCGCTGACTGGGATTTAAGGAGCCGTGTTGTAACAGATTTGAAGATAGAAACTGAAAATCTCCAATGACGTTTTGTATTATTGAGAGGAGCTTGTCGTATTTTAAGGCGGAGGATCAGAAATAGCCAGTGAAATGAGACCGAGTAGTGCTTGTTTTCGTAATTTGGGTCAACGTAAGAACGTCGCCGACTTGGTTGATGGTATACAGATTATAATTGCGCGGGATCGTAGAGAGAGATAGAGAGAGAAAGACCGGGGTGTCTCTTTTTGAAGCCAGTAGAAATATCACTCCCAATGCTTTGTCCAAAAATGAACAGCTCCGTGCACCTTCTGGCAGCTTGCTTGTGATCAATGACCCAACGATGGGACTGCCTCAAGCAGGTGGAAGGCGTGGTTAGAGCTGAACTTGATGGTAGAGACGCTTATGGGAGTACAGTCCTAGGCGAGACTTTTGAGATGAATGGTGTGTATCCACACGCTGACGCGCGCTGCGTACGTGGCTCTTTAGCCTCCCAGCGAAGGGGGCCTTTTTAACGACGACTGTTCCACGTCGAAAGAGTGCGCGGGCGAGTGACGGACTCGAGCGACGGGAGCTAGTACTAGCAGCTAGCCACGGGAGGAGCTGCAGAAGCGTCCCTTGTCTAACTGCGTCGAGTGTCTCAGCTCTGCTTTGCGTGCTTCGCTGCCCTGCGCTTCGATCGAGGAAGGCCGTGTGCAGAATTCGCGGGCGAAGAGCAGCGGGCGACGGGCGAAGAGAGTGGGAGCCAGTGATGCGAGGACTGTGTGTGTGCTTGGACAGTTGCGTGCGTGTTGAGCTATTCCCCTAGTCAGTGTCACTCAAGACCTTTTCGGGGGATAGTTTGAGACGGGTGTTTTGTCGAGATTTGCAACTGTCCCGTCTGTGCGGTTGGTCGAGTCGAGGGTGTTGAGTGAGTCAGCAAGTGCACGAGACGGCGTGACTGCTAGCAATGTGTGAGCGCACCTCGTCGACGACTGTAGCCTTGCAGCGCCGTGTCGCTCCTGCTGTTGCGGTGACTGTCTCGTCGTCTGAATCGACGTCGACGTGGATGTCCAGCCACTCGCAGATCCGACGGACTGCTGCAGTGGACAAGTCCCGCGTGCCCTCTTGTCCCGTCCAGTCCAGTCCAGTCCAGTACCACAAACAGATCCACGCCTGTCCTCGTCCTGCTCCTGCTCTTCAGCTGGGAGGTGAGGGTTGGGCAAGAGCAGAGGCGAGTGTGACGAGTGCGAGCGAGTCATCGTGCGAGACGGACGTCTCACCGCCATTCAAGACGGCATTCATACATGGTACATTGTAATGATACGACAAGAACGCTCATTGCCGTGCTGCTGCTTGCTTGCTTCATTATTTGCATAGCCATATCCCCCCATCCAGCTATTCAAATTAGTAAAGCATCAGTCGCAGCCATTCGACAAGCCATGCAGTCGGCTATAGTGTGTGCTGTATAGCGCATCCTAGCATGCACCCAATGCTCCTGCTTGTCGTCCTCGCTGCATCCAATTGCTCCACCCATCTGCTGCTGCCCGGCTACTATCGAAGCAGGAGCAAGCCGGAGCAGCGACAATCAGCGCACCGCTTGTCCTTTTACTGACCACATAACAACAAGACAGTCGGGGCATCCAAGCAGCCTAAGTACATTCACATCTAGCAGTCCACAAGCACACTCCCTCGCCTGCATTCTGTTCTGGTCTCTGGTTGGATCACTTGATTTCGGCACTCACTTCCGTTCCTAGCAGCAAGCGGACATGGCTACCTGTGCGTCCATGGAAGACTACAATTGATTATAGCACATCCGAGCTTATCATTTCCATATTGCGTCCACAACCACTTTCCATCTCTTATTTCCCTCCTCCTTTGTCCTTGCTCTTGCGCACTCCACCCAGCCACAACCCGCGGTACGCCGGCCTCGCCGAATCTCCCTTCTTCCTCTGCTTCCTCCTCTCCCTCTCCATCCACTTCATCCTCAAGCAGCACTAGCAAGACCGACGAAGAACGCCAAAAACTAGCAGAAGAAGTCAAAGGTAAAACTTCCAGTTTCAAAAACCTAGTAGCAGGTGGAGTGGGAGGCGTTTGTGCCGTCATCGTTGGACAGCCATTCGATATCGTGAGTGTCGTTTAAGAATATACAGAGGGAGCATGCAGGATGGGATTGTTGAGCTTACTGCATGCTCCTGCTGTTTCAAATCCATGCAGGTCAAGGTACGATTGCAGACCGCGGCAGAGGGCACATACACTGGCGGAATCGACGTTGCTAGAAAGACATTTGCAAAGGATGGCGTGACTGGGTGCGCTTGACCTTTTATCCTTGGACCCATTAAAACTTGTCCAAAGGAAGGCGCTCGCTGACTGACAACCCAATAATGTTCCAAACAATTCTCCATCTTCGCTGTTCTGGAATCACCGGGACATCGAAAAATAATTAGCTTTTTCAAGGGCATGTCCTCGCCGCTTGGTGAGTCGCAATCATCCAGCTGCAAAGCTGATCATGCCTTCCTCAGCTTCCCCTGCTGACTATATTCTGTTTTTCAATTTCAATTACAAGTGGGTGTCACACCCATGTTTGCCGTTTCTTTCTGGGTGAGTCATGTTGCTCTCACAAAAGCTTGCAAAGCTTCGGTACCATTTCTGACACCTCTGCTTACCGCTCTGTTCTCGCCATCCAATCCATGAAAACAGGGCTACGCAATGGGCAAGAAACTAGTCTACGCTCTTGGTTCCGGAGCTTCCGACCGTATTCTAAGCGTGGGCGAGCTCGCCACAGCGGGCGCCTTTAGTGCATTTCCAATGGCACTAGTCGCAGCTCCTGTAGAGCGCGTCAAAGTCGTCCTTCAAATCGATGGACAACGTCCCAAACCGCAGTATAAAGGACCGCTGGACGTTATTTCGACGCTTTACAAAGAAGGAGGTGTCAGGAGTCTGTTTAGAGGCACACTGGCGACTATTGCGAGAGATGCGCCTGGAAGTGCTGCGTGAGTGCGGCTTCCATACTCAAGACTACTGCTTTGCTCAAATAAGATATCTGATGTGCAATTTCTTCTGATGATCCATAGCTACTTTGCAGCCTACGAGGCGACCAAGAAAGCCCTGACGCCCGAAGGCGCTTCTCCCGCCGACCTCAACCTGACAACTACAATGGTAGCCGGCGGCGTAGCAGGCGTCGCAATGTGGAGCATCGCCATCCCGCCCGACACTGTCAAATCCCGCCTCCAGGGAGCTCCACAGGGTACTTATACAGGATTCGTGGACTGTGCGACCCAGCTCGTCAAAGCCAAGGGTCCTACGGCGCTTTTCAAAGGGTTTGGTCCAGCGATGGCACGTGCTGTACCCGCCAATGCGGCTACTTTCTTGGGTTATGAAGTCGCGCTCAAGAGCTTGAATAAAGCTGCACCCCCCACTGCGGATGTCACCAATTAGATGGGTCAAAGGCAGTTGGACGCGAAAAACGCGGAGGAACCTGAGCCAGACGGAAGCCGTGCGAAAGAAGGCAAAACAGGCGCAAAAATACGTAGATAGAGAAAGCAAAAGTAGAGTGATGTGAGGCAATGTAATGCAAGGCAGTACAGTGCGGTACAGTGCTCGTGCTTCGACGCAACATGTGGAGTTATACATGGCAGCAACCTTGATTGCAGGGCGCGTATATGCGTTTAAAAAATGGACAAAGGATCTCCGCTTCTTTATACGCCAGAAGAAAGCCGGGGCAATCAAGAGGAGCCAGACTGAGACAGCCGGTTCCTACTCGAACTGCCGCCAAGATATTCCTTCCCTCTTCATTTGAGGACCGAGCTATTGATCTACAGCTCGGCGGCACCTGAAAAAGCGTGCTCTAGCGCACATCCAATGCAAATTGTTGTAACGTCAGCTGTGACGGTGAGGGGAAGATTTAGTCTGCTTCCAACAAGTTTGCCCGCGGTGTCATCTCGATGCGACCACCCAAGATCCCCAAGGCGCAGTGACTGGGAGATTGCAAAAATGACGCAGCCTCTCTTTCAAAGCTCGTCGTGCGCCACTCCAATATCTCGAGAACGCCTGGCCACGCCACCCTTCTGCTCGCAAAAGCCTCTCCAATCACGACTGCGAATGCGCACCAAGTGTTCCCAAAACTTGTCCTCGTCGATCTGCGCAATGAGCGTCGAGCGATCCCCTGGCGTGATGTCCTTATCCGCAAGCTTGTATAGCTTGAGCTCTTGCGGACTTGCCTCGGTATCGCTATGACTGTCATTGTCATTGTTGCTTTCTTCATCGTTGCTGCTCTTGCTGTCACTGTCGCTGTCGCTGTCTTCGTCGTGCCCTTCGGATCGGAACTCGACGTCTGGTTCGGCTTTGATGAGGTCGGGATAGAGGATGGCCGCCATTGCTGGTTCTTGCATCCTGCGATATGAAGCCATTCATCAGATTAATAGAAGAGCGGTGCCTCGTCTCGTCCAAACGCAAGAGAGGGCACAAGTGGGATAACAAAAAACGCACAGGATAGCCTTGTCGTGGCCAGCAAACATTCGTGACATGTGGCCGGCGAGATATGCGCTAGCAAATGGTCTTTGAGCGAGTTTTGCCCGCTGAACGTCGACGTCTTGAGTTTCGCCCACGACAGCCGCTCGGACTCGGGCTGCTATTTCAGGCCCAGAGAGGACTGGCTCGAGCGGTCCCATTATTCGGATCAGGGGTATGTCGCCGCTTAATATTGCAATGAAAGCTTCTTGATCTTTCAAGAAGGGGGACTAAAGTGAGGTTTTACCGAGCGTTGAAATGCTTAGTACTTGATGTTTTGTCAGAGCAGTCGATGGCAAGACTCACAACGTCGTAGAAGCCTACTTGGCCGCTTTCGATGAATTTGTCGGTATTGTCGAGCCTGAAATAGGGGTCAAGGAGCGAATTCGAGTCCAAGTGTCAACTGGAAGGCCTCGAAAATTAGAAGACGGCAACTCACCTCGCCACGATGACGAGCTCGGCAACTTTGGAAGCAAATCTCGGATCCACCGCTTGTGCGTACGCGATGGTCGTAAGTGCTGCCGAGGAGTAAAGCGTGACCTGCCCAGGATGCTGATCTACCCATTGCACGAGTTTCCTGACTGGCTCGGGTGCATTTTGCAGTGTGTAAGCGCCGTCAAGTGGATAGAGCTCTTCTTCCTCGCAGCGTGCGAGATCCAAGCACCCCATCATCCCAGTGTTCTCCATGAGGTTCTCGAATGCGCCTAGCTCGCTGGACTCGGTAGCGAGCACGCCCAAGAGCTGGATTGGGAAGTTGGACGATGCGTTTGCTTCCATGGCCATGAGGACTGCTGTCCACGAGGGCACATCGAGGGTCGTGTCGAGGACAAGGTATCGGGTACTGTCGCTGTTCGTGATGCGGTCTACAGTATCGCTAGTGGACTGTGAAAGTGCTGCCGCGGCTGTTACTGCGGATACCTGGCGGAGGAAGCCAGTGCCGCCAGTCTTGTCATTGCAAAAGCCAGTCCAGTCGCGGCTGCGCACATGGACTACTCTCGTCCACAATTCATCTTCGTCGAATTGAGTTGCCCAATAGCTTGGTGCGGCTTTGTAAAGCTCGGGATATATGATAGCTGCTACTGCGGCATCTTGCATTCTGAATCTGCATGCACACTCGGTCGTCAATTTTCAACGAGCGTCACAAGACGGAAGGATGTTCAAGCACGCCTGTCCGAATGGCGAGTTACGCGTGCAAGACTGCGCAAAGACGCACAGAGTAGCTTTGTCGTGACCGGCAGTTTCGGATGACTCCTGTCCTGCCAAGTATGCCGCTGCAAATGGCCTGGAAGCGATCTTGACGCGCTGGCCTTCAAGATCCTGCGTATGACCCACAACGGCCGCTCGGACTCGAGCTGCGATTTCAATGCCGGAGACGGTGGGCTCGAGCGCTTTCAGGTTGCGCTTGGAGAACATCCCACTGCCTTCAACGTTTGTGAAAGCATCTTCGTCTTTCATGTATGGGGACTGGTGTAGAAGTATATGTTTGGTTTTGCCCCAATGCAAAACCCCAATTTTTTGTCTTTTAGTGTGCTGCGATTGCTGTGGAGAAAATTGGCGAGAGACGCACAACATCATAAAAGCCAAGTTCGTCGCCACCGTGTATCTCGTCGGTGTTGCTGTATCTGGGTTTGCAAAAGTGCGATATTCTCATCGATGAGAGGTGCTTCTTTTGCAACCCAGTACAGATTGACTCACTTTGTCACGACTACGAGCTCACCGAGTTTGAACGGAAACGTTGGGTCGACTGCTTGTGCGTATGCGACGGTCGTGAGTGCTCCCGATGAGTATAAGGTGATCTGTCTAGGGTGTTCATCTACCCATTGCAAGAGTTTCTTGACGGGTTCCGGTGCGTTTTGCAGTGTATAAGCGCCATCGAATGGAGATAGCTCCTCTTCCTGGCAGCTCGCCAGATCCAAACAGTCCTTCATCCCAGTACTCTTCATGAGGTTCTCGAATGCGCCGAATTCGGGCGACTCAGTCGCGAGCACGCCCAGGAGCTGGATTGGAGAGTCTGGCAATGCGCTCGCTTCCATGGCCATAAGGACTGCGGTCCACGAGGGCACATCGAGGGTCGTGTCGAGGACGAGGTAGCGAGTGGCCTGTATACTTGCACTCGCTGCCGAAGCCGCTGCTGCTGCGGCTGCTGTGTGCATTGTCTGACCAGCCACGCCTGCAGCGAAGAGTGCCGTTGCATGCACGAGCTGCGTCCAGAGCATCGGGTAACAGCGCTACTCCCAAATCAGCAGGGTCTACTCGCAGTCCTCGTCATCCAGCAGTTGCAGCAGAGCCAAGCTGTGTCTGTGCCGCCTCGCGTCCAGATATAGTCGGCATCTGTTCTCATCCTGATCACCTCGAGCACGAGGTTCTTGCGCTGCTCGTCCGTTGACCTGTCTTTCCTCGACTGACTCTATCATCGCCTTCCACATCGCCGTAGCAGTGCTGTCGAATCGCTGAAAAGAGGCATCCTTGACTGTTCAGCCGAGCTTCTGGTTTCGACGCGCAAGAAGCAAAGAGTCGCACTCGACAGCTGCCAGCCATGGCTCGAGGCGGCAAAAGAGACCGCGATGACACTGGACCATCAAACAACCAGCTCAAAGGTGGGCGTAGACTACCTGCTGAGCTTGTTTCGCTTGCTGATGCTCGGTGCGGATGCTCGTTGATTTGACATACAGGCCTGTCATACAATAAGGCTGCAATGCCGTCATTCCTCAGAGACGCAATGACAGCACTCTCAGGAGGGTAAGTGCATGCGTCATCGCATTTGTATATATTTGCTAGACTGACGTGGCATTGCTTTTTGCAGATCCGGCAAACGCACTTCAGATGGTCGACCACCCATCCCTACTCGCCCAGGCGGACCAGAAGATGAGGATGATAATGATGATAACAAGCTCGACGAGCGTGATCTGGGCGATGAAGCTCCTCTCGTAGTTGTCCTGAATGAGAAAAAGGACCTCTCACAGGCAGAAGCAGATCTGGCGCGAGAAAGTACGTTCGAGACAAACTACTCATTCCTTGGCCTGTCCATGAAAAGGCTACGAAAGGGGAAGAGACCAATCTACTGACAGCTACTGCTTGTGTGTTTGATTTCTGGGATCGCAGACGCGCCTGACCAAGTACCGACTCAAAAAGGAACAATAGCAAAAAAAGGCTCCTCGCTCCGATTCTCTAGTTCTGATGCCAAGACCAACAGTAGCACTACTGGCGGCCACAACAAGCGAAAATACGGTCAGAGCGATGCTGCTGCTGTAGACGAAGATGATGGCACTGCCGTCGAATCTTTTGATGATCTTGTGAAACGCGCAAAAGTGGACGCGGCAGGGGCGCAAGATAGATCTGTAAGAGACCTACCTAGCTCTGCTGTTGCGTCGAAACCATCAGCAGCAGCGAATGGACAAGGGCCTCAAAAGGGCACGAAGGATAACGGCGATGCTGCGAACAAAGATAAAGAGAAGAAACCCCTTAGCAAGGAGGAAAAGGCAGCAATGAAGACGAAGCGGAAACAAGCCAAGAAGTTGCTTTCGTTTGAAGATTGACAGAGGAAGCAGCTACGCATACTGGACACTTGACGATATTTGGTTGCAAGTTCTGGCCTTACAAGCTTCGGCAAAGCAGCGTCGCGGGACGACATCTCCGGACGGCCAGTGACCTTTCTTACTTTGAGAAGATCATTCTGGGTTCAGACTTGCTTCAAAGGTCATTGATGCCGGGTAGAAGACAGATTTTCTGGACGATGGCCCTGCGAAAAGGCGACTTTCAAGAACGAAACAGTCAATCGATCCATGTGCCAGATTGGAAGGACAAATGTCGCTTTTGATTCCCATTGCGGAATTGACACGAGACCCAAGACGACGGCTACACCGTCTTGAGAATTTTTGCTGGATTACCGCCAACTACCGAACGTGGTGGCACGTCTTTTGTGACTCTGTCGACATGAGACCAAATCAAATGGCATCAGCATGCAAATTCCCACAATCCCCGGGAGGGAAAAAAAGAAGGAAAAGACAAAGTGTTGGGAAGCAGGAAAGAAGGCACGCCAAACTCACACCGCCCCAGCTGCCAGTGTCGATCCTTTTCCAATTACCACTCCAGGACAAAGCACTACATTTCCACCAATCCAACAGTCATCTTCAATGACGATAGGCCGAGAATATTCACGACCGTATTTTCCATTCCTCTCTTCAGGAGAAATGGGATGTGTCGCTGCGTAGAATTGGACATTGGGACCTATTATCACTCGGTCTCCTATGGTGACTGTTTTTCCCAGGCCGTGTAAAAGAGATATCAGAGATGAATATTGATGTTTGTCGGATTGGTCGGTGTTTTCGGGATGAGTAATCCAGGTTGTTGTTGGATGGGGATCCCAAGATTGGAGAACAGCCACCAGAGATGTCAATGAGGAAAGAAGCGTCAGCCAATCTAGTCTCACAATGGCCTGATGGATAGAGAAGGAGTAGATGCAAGCTTGCTGGCGCACCTGGAGACACGTTGAGCACCATTGCGCCTGGCCCTACGCCTGATCCTGTCCCAATTTTGAGATTGAAGCCCTGCGGGGGACGACATTAGAAAAATAACGAGGCGGACCGTCAGGTGCGTTAAATTTAAACCTGTAGATGTGAGACCAGGAATGCACGCCTCGCCGAACTCACATATTCCGCAAAGAGGGGACCAATCCAATAAAAGTCTATTTCTGTTCCAATTCCCATAAACTCCCTGAGGAGCTGCATTCTCTTCTCAGAATCCATCTCGTTGTTGATAGCCACTGCTTTTGCAGCTTCTTGAGATGCTATCTTTTGAACATAAGGGTCGCTTGCGCTGTACATTCCTCCTTTTATCATGCTGTTGAATTCGGCCAGCTCGCCGTCTGCTGGGTCGGGCATGGCGATTGGAGCGCGGTTTGCGGCTGCCATGGTTTGCCTAGGGAGGGATGTGAGTTGTAGCCGGGCGTTACTAGTCGACTGGTCAGTGTCCGTGAGTGCAGTGAGGTAAAAGCATAGAGGGCAGCTGAGCGTGCAGAAGGTTGTCGACGTGTCTGCACCGAGCCAAGCCCGATGCGGGTGCGAGATGACACGTGATGACACGATTTCGACAATGCAGTCAGCGCAGAGGCAGGTGCAGGAGCGGCATGCAGTCTGCCGTCTTACCACATCACATCTTATCACATCGCTGCTTATCTGATTGCCAGCAACACTTGACAATCCCGCCCGACGATCCCGATGCGGGTGGCCGCCTCGATTGCGTCATCCTGGCCCGCAATTGGGAACAACATGGACAACATAACATAGAGACAGCCAGCAGTCGTCCATCTTGCTGACCTGCCAACTGACATTCTCCCCCAGCCATGGCACCTCGCATCCTGCCCTCCAGCGTCCCAGCTCGGCCTGCACTCGAGTCCCGCTGCACCTGCGTGTGGCCAGTCGAATATGAGCGACAAGCTGCAGTCATCGAGGCCTATGCCGCCGAACAAGCCCGCGTCGAGGCCATCTCCAACCCACTGAGCACAGTCGCTGCTGTCCCTGGTCAAGTCTATGACACCGTGGCTGGAATGTTGCCTGGCTCTGCAGCAGCGTCGAAAGAAGCGACTATGCCGGGTGGATTGGGAGTCCCTGGAGGAACCGCACCTGGCCTCAGTAGATCACAGACGGGCAATTCGGCTTACACAATGCCTGTGGGTCAGCAGGAAGAAGATGGAGGATACGCCATGCCTCCAGCACACGCCCCTGGGGCAGCCCCAAATGCACGCTTAAACGCCGGCCCATCAATCCAATTCACCCATTCGCACCCTCAATCCACATCAAGAGCCGAGCACATGCCAACTGTAATTCCAAACCTCGCCTCGTCTACCTCTTTTACCAAGCAACAATCACCGCTGCTAGGTGAAGAGAAAGGGATATCAAGTGGCAATGGCAAGATTGAGAGCTATGAACCTGCCCATACAAGTGGGAAAGGAGGGCAAAAGGACAGGATGCTCGATACTGAGAAACGCATAAAAGCCAAGACCTCCCATCTAAAGACGGGAATGAGCATGGCCATCAAAGGAGATACACCCGCTCGCAAGATCAAACGCGTCTTTAGGTTGACACGTGCGTTTGCAGATCTCTTCTTAAGGTAGGGCAATGCGCAGCTTTGAAACTCCGCTTACATTTGAGATGTTTTGCCTTCTTTCCCTCTGCTGTACCACCTCCAACCCCCAAATACTTCGCGTCATCCGACTTCGTAGCCGAAATGAAATTGCGTAACCTCCTAGCATGTCGAGAAGATCTCGTCGTCCTCCTACGCCAGCTCATCCCAAGTTATCAACAAGCCGAAACAATATCTCCTATTGCAAAATCCGATACTCGGCTCTGCGACCATTGCACAACGCTTTTAGCGCATGCTCTGTATCATTGTCCTGCGAGATTGGACCCTTATATTCGTGAAGGATCAACTCAGGCGTTCTTGTCGTTTGTGGATGACGCAGTCGCAAGTCTGAATAATAATGTCAGGATGGAGAGGTGGGTTGCCCGTTTCCAATGTCTTCTGCCCGAGTCTCTGCCCTATTTCTGACGACATGCCTTTTTGCGATCCTTGAAGAGTCAGCCACCGTGACCTCGAGTATACCCTGCGTGCAGAACTAGCAGTCATAGAATGGAGGATGGCAATGAAGCTAGCCGGCATCCACAAAAAGAACCGAATAGCCGATCTCTTCCCTTTGAAGGTGAGTATAGCGCTTTTCTCTTCTTTTGCTCTTTCAATCGAATGACAGCCGCAAGGCTTTCAATCTGCTGGCCCTCACACTGATGCCCGACCCTGCTCAATTTTGCTTGACACAGGTCGGACAGTTTGCCGAGCTTAATGTGGAGCAAGAAGGGCCAGCTACGAAGCCAGAAGGGCTCCTCAAGCGCGGTGCACTCGTGGCTGCAAAAGTAGTGGGCTTGGGCGGATCAGATCGCGAGGTGGGTAGTTCATTTTCTCTCATTCTTTCACGCGGCCAAGAGCATTAGGATGCAATTTGTGGATTTTTGCAAAGCTGAACATGTTTTGCTTCTTCGTTTGTCGATTTCGCAGGGCACGCACAAGCAGATTGCAAGAGGAGCAGAGGGCAATGTGACGGCAATGCGCAATTGAAAGACTGAATGATGCTACATCGTGGCCACGTTGAAGTTTGGCAAAAAAAAATTGGTCACTTGGGAGTTTTCTTGAAGTCGAGGCAATGGAGTCGGTGAAGTGCAATGTTTGGCACATTTTCTCGGAGGTAGTGGCTATACAATGGTTTCGGATGTGGTAAGCCGGGATTCGAGCGCTCCCGTTTCGATTACGTTATTCGTTCATCTGGCAGAAAGAGGTGCACGAGCAGTGTTAGTCAAGGTCCTTCGTGTAACATGCCGCCCGCAGAGTACCACAGTACTAAGCTCCTAGTACTCACCTTGCCAGATCGTGTACCTTTGGCGACTTCGCTTTGGGCTTCATTCTGTCCGCACAAGATGATATGCAAAGGACGATAGTGATGTCAGCTTCTGAACCGACTTCTATAATATGATGACCCTCTTCAAGAACTGACACGAAGATATCGACCATAGATCTCGACATAGTGTTCCGCATCGCTGAGGGTGTTAATCAAGCTAGGCCGCTTGAGCATCGTCTCTCGCCAATCTGGACCAGGCAACGGAGGCGCGCAGTTAGTATACTTGCCAGCGTCCGTGGACACGGCTATACCGCTCACTATTGTATCTGTCGCTGAGAAGCTCGTCTTTCCATCCTCGATGCTCTTTGAGGATATACTCGCGCGTGGCAAACGGCGCCAAGACGAGATCTGCAAATGTGATATCTTCGCCAGCCCTGATTATAGAAACAATACGAAAAGTCAGTCAGTTCATTTGGCCTCCGCATGCGCCTGAGTATGTGTGGAGTTAGTGCCCACCAGTATGGCCCTTTGCAGCTCTTGCCAAACTCGTCGAGCGCTTTGACGAGGTCTTTGCGTGCTTCATCTTGCTTTTCAGGTTCCTGAGCCTGGAGAAGCCTGAAGAAGGCTGGGATTGCATTCTTGCTTGCGTGCTGAGCAGGCGAGCGATGGGAGGATGGAAAGTAATGAGACGAGAGCGATCAAGAGCTGCAGGCAAAAGTGACATCGACGTACGTCGATGGCGATCCGCATGCGCGCTCTCAGGTACGGGTCCTTGGGTCGCAAGCTAGGTCCATGGTCTGGGTAGGCTGTCGACGATGAAAAGCGGTCGTGAGCATCGGACGGCATCATCATTGCTATTGCGCTGAAGAAGCATTTCAACAAACCATCTTCAAGGTATTCGAGGATGACTTGGCTTTCATTGATAGGCTTGCCAGCGACGGTCACAGCCTAGTGACTATCTCAGCACGAGGCAGTGGATGTCGGGGACTGTATAATACATACTGGCACGAGACCTCGTGGACTGATGCGCAGGAATTCTTCGTCTTTATGGTACGGGTTCTCTTCCTCTGCACACAAGCATGAAAATCAGCAAATACAAAGACAGCAAAGAGTCTGCTGTCAAAGATATCGACTCACTGTATTGGTACGGAATGCCCTTCTCCTCAAGTCTATAGACATTCAGCACGAAAGTCAGCTTCTTGCTCTCACTCGCGAACAGATAGCTATGACGCCACCGAAAGTCATTTCCGACTCACGCCATCCATACGCGCTGTACAAACGGGCAGAACCAGCCTGAGGAGGACAGCAGCCAGCATGAATGAGCAGTAGCACAGTTCAGTCGCATATCGTGGCGAGTGGCGCTGTAGGAGCGCGCTAGGCCCACCGCTGTAGAAGACGAGGTCCTGCTTCTCCTGGTGTGCTTCGACGACCTTGATGGCCTTTCCCGTCGCTGTCGGATGGATTTGTGCGTCTGGCATCGGCATTCTGGGCAGTGTCAATGGTCGATAGTAGGTGTGCGATGAAGATTCTTTTGACTGGACGAGAGAAAAGCACGGCCAGAGGGTCAGCTAGCGATCCGTCAGCAGGTTCGCAGGTGGCAATTCCACGCGGAGCATTTCAACGAGTGCACGTGTCCAAGGAGCAGCCTCCTTAAAGGCATTGACGAGTCTCTGATGTAACGGTCTACTCTATCAATCATATAGCACAATAAAAGTTATCCGTCTTGTCTGTAACTCCCTCGCCTTTATACCTGGTCGTCAAAGGCCAATGGCAAATGGGTCTCTGAAACTCGACACCTTGTGTATGATTGTCGTGATTGTAAGTGGTGCTCACGAAGCTAGAAGGTGCACGGCCTTGCTCGTACCACGCTATAGACTCCCAGAACATGTTGAATTCCGGTTCGTTGGAAGGTGGGGGCGTGCTAGCGTAGAGCCTTTGTCCAAGAGCTGCGCCAACACCTTTCCGCCTCAGCCAATGCTCGTCCAGTAGGAGGATTCACAGCCTTCTTGCAATAGCTCACCGTATGACCCTGGACCACCAGAGTAAGTGTCCCATTCTAGGTATCATACGCTGAACATTCTGAAATATTCTGAAGTTTTCGTATTGTGTATGCGTGCTCATCCAGAGGTCCCTTGATGGGATACCAATCGATAGACCCATATGGCGGGAATGTGGCATCTTGCCAGCCGACACATTAACTCACTTTGCCTCCGCGAACTACGAATCCAAATGAAATATTCCTCGAATCGCCAGCTCGAATCGTTCTGGACGAGATAGCGGAAAATTTCTCCATCTTGGGTGCTTTCGCCTCCACTAGCTGGGAATGGAGCAGGGAGGCCTGCGAGCAAAATTATGCCAGAGTGCTCAGCTGCTGAACGCATGTCGTTAAAGCAGCAGAGAGCAAGTGCCAGTTGGTTCTAACCCGAGCACGCTGCCTGCATAGATGTATGTCTGCAAATGGACATGTTTCGTCAGCTCCTTGCTGCCAGTGCTTTCGGAATATTGTGCCGGAAAGAGGTCTGTCGTTGTGCAAGAGCGAGCAATGCAACCTGCGCGTTGTACAGATCTGTATGTGGTGGAGATCTGAGCGTGGGCCTTCACCGTTGCTGTCCTTGTCTCTTCTTCCACATCGTGCCAGTATCAATTTTGAAAACCGGCCGATGGACGCGTACTGTGCGCTCAGAGCTGGTTGCACTGCCGGCAACTGCGAGGTCGCAGAGCCACGACATATACGGCTAGAGTGTGTGTTCGTAATACAGTAGCCTCCTTGGGAGGCTGAATTGACAGCTCCAAGAAGTCCTCGATCTTGTCGCCTGTACATGCAAAGAGACGTTCATTCAGACATGCAGGCGCGATAAGCAGGCCGGATCGGTCATCTGGCTGTCGCATTGCATAATTTTTCGTGATGCTGCCTGTGCAGGCAACACTAGTACAGTAGTATCCTACGATACCCGCTGCCTGTGCATGTATGCATATCCGAAAGCGGTGCCCCGGACCGTGGCGCACGGGGGAACTATGCTAGCAAGCGACGGAAGCAGCAAGGACGGAAGCAGGAGCAGTGAGGGAGGAGGCAGGATGGAGGGATGGAATGGATACTGTGAAAGATGTGCTTGCCTGTTCTTGCTTGCTCTTGCTCTTCCCTTGTCCAGCTCGAGCGGCTCTTCTACTAGTTTCTACTACTGTACTTGTCTCTCAATCTTGTGCGTCACTGCAGCTTACCGCGCCGTCATCTTCCTGCAGACCCACGGAAGCATCATCCGCATCCAATCTTCCACACAGCATTTCCATCTCCATCACCCTCTCATCTTCATCTTCTATCCAACACCGTCACCCCCTCCAAACAAGTAAAGTCATAGCCTTCTTTTCTTCTTCTCAGCTACGGCAGGATATCCGAGAAAGACCAGCGAACTAGGCTCATCCACTCGATAGCCTGGATATCATTAGTTGGGGGGAATGGTCTATCGCAGCAGGGGTTTCATCGTGCCTTCCTGCTCTCCTTCTCTCCATCCAATACACCCTCAACAACATCTCCCAAAGCAAGACGAGCAAGAGATTCAAGAGATAATGTCCGGAGCTGCATTCCATCACGTGCCTTTGCAGCAGCCACCATCACTACTGCCAGCGACACAGGGGCGATCCAACAGTAATGGCAGCAATGCGAGTAGCAGCAACTCCTATGGCTCATCGTCCCCCTCGTGTGCCTCCTCCTCCGCTGGCTCATCGGCTGCGTGGTCCTCGTCTTCGCACGCCTCCAGCTCGAGCTCCCTCTCATCTCTGCGTGATCAGCAGCACAAGGACGGCGACGAGGAGACAGACTCACAGCAGCAGGATTGTTCCAACGAAGAGAGCTATGACATCGAACAGGCAAGGAGAGATTACCATGGTGAGCTATCCCCTCCTCTTGCAGGCTGCATTGCTCGTGCGCCACCTCATGGCCATTGAAGAACGATACAATGACTGAATGTCACTGCTTCACACTTGTCCTCTCTGCCGTTCCTCACTCTGATTTCCCATTATACCGCTCTCATACTACCATCTTCACTCCTCACCTGCCTCCTTCCTCCATGGCCATCTCCCTCTCCCTATCCCAACCCCCATCTCCCTCCCCTTCGCCACTTGCAACACCCCACCATCCTATCGACCTCGCACTTTCACCATTCCCAGCCAGCGTCGCAGCATGGATCTCCAAAACATGGCAAGCCGTGCGATTTGTAATCGAGCAACGAAGTCGACATCCAGCCTATGCTAGCCAAGTGGGATGTAGCGAATACCATCCTCTGCAAATGTCGCAACAGCATCGGCATCAGCAGCAGCGACCACTCGCTAGAGGCAGTAGAAGGGTTCAAGATGGAAATAGCGACGAGCAACACGAGGCACGTATATATAGCAACAACAAGGTCAGCCGGGCACGATACCGACATGAGCACCAACAATGTTCAAACGAAAGCACCTGCCCATCAGCTATCAAGGACCTCTCATACTCCAAACAACCAATCCCAGCCAAGTCTTCAGCAGCAACCGGCGGTGCTGGAATATCGTGCCTCTCTGCGCTCTTTGACGCCAGCAGCTTGTCGGAACGGAATAACGGTATCAAAATGAATGCTAGTCGTGGCGGAAGTGAAGGAGTCACGACACCTCGAGCTGGCCCTGCTTATTTGCATACAGCATCAGCAGTGGCTGTCTAGAATCGCCATTGCCGTGCCGTCCGGGGAATGTGACGCTACATTCAAGCAAATTTGTCGACTTGCTCTTTGACGCAAACTCGAAATCCCGTCCGTCATTTCCTGCATCTGCATCTCCGATTTGCAATTTTTCAAAGCTTGTCCGCGGGACTATTCCACATCGTGGGCACAACACTAGAGCTAGCCGCGCTGGTTGTCCACAACCCTTTTCCTCCCTCAATATCGTCCAGCATCTTCTTCTTTTGTCGAACCTCCGCCGAATGCTACTCGCATGCCTTTCGAATGTTCTCCCCGGATTGTATACTATCGACGATAATCAAATAGGCAGATGGACCCGTTTACGCTTCTGTTTTTCCCGCTTCTAGTCAGCTTATTCTGGCCGGCATTGTGTAGCATTTTTTCTTTTTCTCTGTAGCCATAATCTTTGCGTGCCTTTCTGTTTCGGAACTTGAAACGGAAGCCCTCTCCAACGTGGTTCACACTGCGAACTTGCTTCTGCTGTCTCTTGTGCTGGGCTACTTCTGACTACTTGTGTGCCGAACGAGCGCGCTCAATGCGCCGCATCCCATTTCAGCTTATAAGGATCCCCCTTTTTGCCTTGATGCCATTTCCGAACAGCATCAAGTGCAGCTTTTCCCCAGTCAAAAGTGGCTTCATCTTCATCCGAATTTGGTTCGACAAAAACGAGGAAAGACTCATTTTCAGGTCGGATAAAGCCTGAGTCTATTGCGCTACGAACGAGCGAACGCATTGGAGACCAGAAATTCTTAATGTTGAGCAGGACGACGGCTGCGAGAACACACAAAAAAACGGGCACAGCGTGCAAGATTAGCATTCTATGCTATTGGGCTTGAACAGCAAAGGATGGGATGAAGACTTTACGCTTTGAATCTGTCATCACAATCATGAATATCAGGTTTTGGTGCACAATGACAATCAAATTGGAATTAAAAAGCCTTGGCTTACGCATTTGGATCTGTGTCCATGTCACCATTTCCATGACCTCTTCGAAAGTCTGAAGATCCAAAGGAGATACGCATCAGATCGAAAGTCGCACTTTTTACGTCCTACTTTTCGATTCGACTCATGCCCCAAACTCACCCCGTATCCTCCTGGTAGGGCGATGAAGCCCAACGGCGAGCATGCAGCCATTTGTCTGCGGTAGTCGAACCAGATCAGCATATTCACGTTCTACAGACTGCAAGAGACTGCCCGCTCTAAACGTACCTTTTCCGCTCGTGCATCGTCTGCACCGGCATGAACACACTTCGTGAATCCTGCTTCGCTTCTGATATCAACGTCGGCCGCTGTATCGCTTTGTCTAAGCCTGCTTTGCCAGACGTTTCGCCCGGCTTGCGCTCGTATGCCATCAATGCGCGTGGGATGCAGCCAAAGACGCGCCCGCCGTTTGAATAGGTGGCATGCGCGATAGCTCCCATCTGTATGGTCGGCAAGGATTGTAAGACGATATTCAGAAGACTGTTAGCTCTTGGAATGTCTGTCTGCGTGAGAATGACTCTGCCTTGCTACCCACCAGCCCGTTTGTGCCGCCACCGTAGACTCTGAAGATCGTTTGACAGGGCAGGATCAGCGACAGATAGCCATGTATTGGGGAGCGATATCCACGCTCACAGAGGGACGTCTTGCTCTGCGAGTGCCTTCCCAAGCAGGTCAGCCGCGGCCTGCCAGAATGTCCACCATTGAATCAGCCAAGCAGGTCTCGTCCATCATCGTCAATGCGAGACTGTATTCCACCTTGAACGCAGGGTCTTTGCCGTCCGAGGAACCGCAGAAGACGCAGACAGAGCGCATCCACGCCTCGTCGAGCCCAAAGAGCGTCTGACTCGTGTCGGACACGGAGCTGTTGGCTATTGGCGTGCTCGTCCCTGCTGCTGCACGCGCTGGATCGTCGTCGTTGACAATGCCGTTGCTGGGCGTGACGAGGCCGCTGGTGCTGGACATGCTGGGCAGTGAGTGGTACGAGGGTAGCAGCAGCTACTATGAAGATGGAGAGCGTGCTTTTGGTCAAGAGGCAAGTTGTAAACGCGTCGAACGAGCAATGAAAAGAGCCGAGCTGTCCACGAAATTCAGCGACGGCCGCCTGTAGCCGATGCACGTGCTCGGCACTGACATTGCCATTGACATATTCACAGGTTGACAGCAGCTACCTTGAGATATTCACACAGACTGCTATTGTATTGCTCGGAGTATGATAGTCAAGCGCCACCCACATCACAATGATCAAAGCCAGACGTACACGACCTTGACCGTTGCTTTGTGCAAATCAAAAATTTCAAAAGACCAGTACTGGCTTTATCGCTTTTCCAGATTTCAGATCCTCCAATGCCTTCTCAAAGTCTTCAAATGCGTAAAATGACAGTATCTCGTCGAAAGGATAGAGACCTGTCGCGCCCAAAAAGGAACGCAAATTTAAGAAATGCTGTTTCTGCCGAAAGCACTGATGGAAAGACCATGGGAGACTCACCTTTCCTCCACAAGTCCAGCAATTTCGGTATATCCTGGCCAAGAGCAAGCAATTAGCCCACATGAAACTCTGAACATGATTACATTGTTGATATGACAGACTCACCAGAGCCGGCACGGAATCACCCTGGTGTGCTCCCCTATACACAAGTCCCTTTTGCAGCGCAAGTGTCGGCTTGAGACTCACACTCTGCACTCCCGTTCCTCCAATAGTGACAAGCGTCCCTCTGGGCGCAAGGCACGTCTGACCCAACTCAAGCACCGCGGGGCTACCCGCTGCGTCGAGTGCGTATTGCACGCCTCTGCCGCCTGTGAGGTCTAGGATGTGCTGCCTCACTGCGTCGGGTGAGAGATCTTGCGCGTGCAATGTGTGCGTCGCCCCGTATTTGGTCGCCAGGGAGAGCTTGGATTCGCTAATGTCGATTGCGAGAAGTAGTGACGGGGAGGTCAGCTTTGCTGCCATTATTGCTGAGAGTCCGACGCCTATGAGAGATGCGCAGAGGGAGGGGTGATCAGATCAAGCGTTGCAGTCGCAAGCAAAGAAGTAGAGACGCACCTCCGCAGCCCCAGATGGCTATTGTCGATCCCACAGCTGGCTGACAGACGTTCACTGCGAGGCACATGGCAGAGCTTATTCATCAGCTGCACCTTCTTAAAAGGGTATCAATGACAATCTCTAGCTCGGAGTTAGACGTACACACAGATCCAGCTCCGGTCTGAAACGCACAACCCAAGACCATCTTCTTGAGCTCTTCTCTATCCTGTACGTCGACCTTGACGGCACTCGAGACGTGCACAATCGCGAGTCTCGAAAAGGAAGATTGTCCAAAGAAGCCACCGTTGAGATGCCGACCGTCGCTTGCAAGAGTCACGAAGCTGTCGTTCTCTGTATGGGGCGAAGGCGACGCTGACGAGTCTTGCGACTGTTTGGAAGGCTTATGACGCCTCTTTCCGCCAAAGTTCATGGGCCCGATGTTATCGCATGTGCTGGGGTGTCCTGCGCGACAGCATTGACAGATGCTGCACGAGGCATAGCTGAGAATTACCGCGTCGCCGTTTGAGAAGAGGGTGCCAGCTTTGTTGCAGTCTTTGACTGTAGTGGACACAGATCCAGCAACAGCGTCAAGCAGGTCAGCTAGAGTCATAGCTGACTTTGTCGTATGTCTGTCAAATGACGCACCATACCCCACCCCCTCGTGTCCCAGCACAATGGGCGGCTGAGCGGGGAATTTACCCTGTGCGGTCTTGATGTCAGTGTAGCATATCCCACTGGCTACCAACTCTACGAGTATCTCGTCGTCGGCGAGGTCCGAGAGGATGATCTCTTCTATCTTCCATGGCGCGCCTGGCTCGAGGACGACGATGCCCTGTGTGGGTGTGGGCATGGTCGCGGATGGTGGGGTCAGCGTTTCAGTTGTGTAACAAGTGGTCAGTAGATAGCAGAACAGCTGTGCAGCCTTGCTCTGCTGTAGAATTTCACTTCCAACGGAGGATTGCTTTAGCCACCCGGCTTGCCAGTGCAGGCTCGTCGGAGCTGGCCGAGTGAATGGATGGATGGACTGCTTGTCTCTTGTCCTTGCAAGATACTGTAACAGAGACGAGCATTATGGCGTCAGCGGAAAGCACCAGCGCATGCAGTGCCAGCTGGTATGCTGGCTGACCCGGCTCGACGACTCACTGGCCATACAGCTTGATCATGCAGGGAAGAGCGAAGACGTCCCAGCGTATCGACTATGCTACGACCACCTATAGCACACGCTGGTGGGTATGCGCGTGTCTATGCATCCATTCCCCTCCACAAGCTGCACGCGCCTGCTCTGACTCTCTGGCTCCCTGGCTGTGAGCTGACCTCGCCCGCTGTCGCCCGCTGCACCCTGGCCGCCTCAGTGGACGAGCCATTGCCAGGCCAATTTGCGAGGGATCCGTCTGACGCGGCCGTAGAACTGCGCATCTCGTCTTTGTCTCGTCTCGTCTCGTCTCTTTGTCACTTTACTCACCACCACTGCTGGCTGGCTAACTCCTGACTTGGCCAACACTGCCTTCCCATCCCTCGAGACAGCAGCAACATCCAATATCCGCCGCAATGGTCACCTTCAAAATGAGCACCCTCCTCTCGCTCGCTCTGACAATGGTCCTCACCCTGACCTCCCTCGCAAACGCACATCAAGATGCGTGGCTGACTAACCTACAAGCCAAACGACGCGATGTCGCAGCCCGCATCCGAGCTGGTCCTCGCGCATTGGCACCTCGAGCCAGTGGTGGTGGGGGCCCCCCTCCCGTCTGCCCCAGAGGTCAGTGCAAGGTGTATCCTGCAAAAGCCACAGAGTCGCTCAAGACTGATCTGCGTCCACACTCCCTCCCTCTCAGTAACCGACGTCCATGGCAGTTGCTGCACTACCCGCGCGCTTCAACGCGACGGCGAGTGCTGTCCTGCAAGCAATGTCTGGTCACCCGAGTGCAGCCTCTATGCATGCTGCGAGAATGGAGTCCGATACGGTCGCAACGGCTTAGGCGAACCCAGTGGATGCTGCGTATCGTCAGTCTGCAGCTCTTACCCTGCTATGACCAGTGCAATTCTGCTAACCCACTGCTTGTTGCCTCTCTCTACCGCTCCTGCTCGCCCCTTGCATGTGCCTTTACATACAGCCCCGGAGTCGTCTACACAGATGGGGATGGCAAGGAAGCCTGCTGCGCCAATGGCATGGTCGCCGGTGATCAATGCTGCGGCGCGTTCGAGGCAATCGTGATTGGCATCGGAGAGCGAAGTCTCGAAAAGTAAGGGCGAAGTGGACTTATGCATGAATATGTAGAAGAAAAAAGTTTGCTGACCTCATAACCATCCTTCTTTTGCTCACATCACAGGCGCTGCGCTATTCGAGACCGCGTCAAGCGTCAGGTTGAGCGACCTGATGGCTCCATCTCCCAGATGGTGAGCTGGCTACACTTGTCTATTGGCGCGAGCCACCACATGGATGTGTGTCCAATATGCGAACTCGGAGCTGAAATGCTCTTTTCCCCCGCGCCGTGACCAAAAATGAAGACCAAACGCCAAGATTCGTCTCGCACCCTGTTGTCCGCAAACCTCGTAGCCGATTATCTCGTAAACAACGGCGTCTTCGCGCATGATGGGCAGGAGTATATCGACCATCATCACCAAGACCACAACGATGGCTTTTTGCGTCGCTTGGCTGGGAAAGGCGTCACCACAGCGATGCGATACATGATCAAGCCAGGCAGAAAATATGATGCAGAGCATTGGGAAGCAGTGCCGTACATGTCGCTTTCGGAAGGATATGAATTCGCAGTACAGGACGTGGTGAGTTGGTCATCCTTCCGAGCCCATTGGGCTCGATTCGACTCATTGTGGAAGTTGACTAGGTGCATCACGTGCTGACGTTTGCTGTCTGATCCCATTCCTTCCAGCCTGAAATCTACGCCCGCATCGTTGCTCAGGATGACTTTGAGAGCTTCAACTGGCAAGGCGCTTCCTTTGACCGAGACATGGTACGTTCTACCTCATGACTGGCGCTATACCTCTACTTTCGCTTACTTTTGTCTCAACTTCATTCCTCTTTTGTACGCCCAGCTGTACCGTCTTGCCTCGGGTCACCCTGGCTTCAACGAAAGTCTCATCGCGGAATACCGCTGATCTCGCTTTCGACCATGGCAACCACAATCGAGCTCGGCGTGTAAGGCCACTGGCCTTGTATAGGAGCGCCTTTCCTGCTTTCTTTGGTCCTTTTGGGGATCAGTTTCGCTTTAATATCTGGAGAGTGTATCATGGGACTGTAATTTCAAGGGTCATGCTTGGGTTTTCTTGGTAAAGCAATGCAAATCACTGCATTTCTGTGCAGACGCGATAATGGTTGACTGCTGACGATAAGAAGACACACATATGCACAAGCATACAAGTAACTCAAGGCGGGAGAAAGCGGCAACATGGCCATGCAGAACATGTTCTGCCTTTCCTGACATTCGTGACTCAAACGACAGGGGTATAACAATGCAGCTTGAAAGCGGGGAAAAGGCCGGAGGCTTTACAGCACGGCCTTTGGCATCTTGCGCATGGCCTGCCTGACAAAGAGGTCTCCGAGGATCTGCAAGTAATGCAACACTTTTCAGCTAAATCAGGTCGGCCTATTTTTTTGGCAAGAGATATGCTCACTTCTTCTGCTCCTCCAAGAAGAGCATCGAATTTGTACGTCCTCTGGAAGGTCTCAATATGGATACCCATACCACCCTTGGTGATACCGCGACCTCCGAAGATCTACGCAATCGATCACTTAGCTCCGTCTTCGGTATGGACAGGAAAGAGCGCCGTACCTGTACGGCGTCATCCGCAATCTCATGTAGGTTGCGAGTCAAGCGCATCTTGAGCAGTCCTATTGATGTCCTGTATCAGCTGGAGGTCGCGTACGGGTTCCGGACATAGCCACTTACCGATAGGGCCAGCGAGCAGATCAGACTGCTCCTTGTAGCTCATCTTGGTCATTTGATAGGTGATCTGCTCGAGCCAAGCTTGACCAGACTCGACCAGTGCATACATGTGCGCAAATTTTTGACGGATGGCCGGTTGGGTAATGAGAGGCTTTCCGAACTAGAAGACAGACAACAAGTCGCTTAGCAACAGACTGAAAATGATGGAAGAAGGCAAAAAAGACAGACCACGTTGCGCTGGAAACACCATTTTAGGCATTCCTCGACGATATACCTTGCACCTATCAAGTCCAGGTCAGTCAGCGCCTTGCCGCCAAGTATCGGCCGGTGGCAAATTTGGCCCGCTCACCTCGAGCAGCACCAGCGCACATAACCCAGCGCTCGTGGTTGAAGTTTGATAGGATAACACGCAGTCCGTCGTCTTCTCGACCTAGCATGTTCTCAGCTGGCACCTTGGTATTGTCGAAGGTGATGTAGGCTGGTGGCGCATTTCAGCACGTGATGAATTTCAATCTTGCTGGAAAGATAGGCTTACCTGTTCCTGCAGCAGTAGAGTACGACGTCTTGATGCTATTCAAACAATCAACATCAGTACGCCCCTCGCTGTGTCCACGTAGAGTAAAACCTACAGCTTGGTATCGACAGTATCGTCCCGCTCGACCAAAAACACAGTCAAGCCTTTGCCAGTCTTGCATCCAACGGTAAAATAATCTGAAAAATCACCATTGGTGATCCATTTCTTGGTTCCATTGATGTACCAATGTTTTCCATCTTCTGATTTTGTAGCTGTGCATCGTAGACCAGCGACATCGGATCCTGCAAAAGCTTCGGAAATCGCTAGCGAAATGTACTTTTCACCGCTCAGAACGGCGGGGACGACTTTCTTTTGCAGTGCTGGGTTGCCAAAGTCTGCGTGAGGGAGCGTCCAGGAAATAAGAGGTTACTAGTCAGCGCATGCCAACTCGACGACGGGAAGGTCGCACGATATCGATTCGGACGCACTCATGACCGGCGGAAGACCAATGACCATTCCACCCAACAATCCATCTGAATAACCCCTAGTTCCGATGCGTGCCATTTCCTGCGTGATGATCATCTCGTGGAAATAATCAAATTCCTCGCCCTTCAATCCACCAGGCAGGGTGAGGCCATGCAAGTGTTTTCCAGGTCCGAGACGCATAGCATTGAGGTGCCATTCTGGCATTCCCATTCTTTTCACTAGAGCTTCGGTTGGTCGTTTGTTGTTTAGCTCGTGCAATGCAGCTTCATCTTTGACATATGTGTCGAAAAAGTAGCGCATTTGCTTTTGAAGCTTGCGGTGCGAGTCCTGCAGAATTTGAAAAATTGACGAACGGAGTGCGCAAGAGTCAGAAATTGGCGTGCATTAGAGGCTTCGCGAGCTGTGCTCGATCTTGGCCTGGAGGAAGCAGACTCACACTGTAATACGGGCTGTGGTAGCCCTTTGACAGCCAAGACGGCTCGGCGAAGGGTACAGGCGACAGAGTCGCTCTCTGGGGAACGATGATCTGAGGCTTCTCATTCTCAATCTGCCAGAATGGCCGAAGACGAAACAGAAACAGGAAATTCAAGAATGTCAGTCAAGCCAATCTGCAAATTGTCGTCGAGTCGCTTTCTCTCTCTCCGGCCTAAACACCCACCTGACCGATAATCAACCTTTCATACTTTTCAAGCACTGAAGCGCGGTGCAAGCCAAAGAAGATGGCGGTTGCATCTTTGCCAGCGACACTTGCATCGTAGAGGACGCCTTCGCCACCGGGATGCAAGGCTGCGAATTTGGACAGGCTGCGAGATTGTCAATGTGAAGGAGTGTGGAGGAGGAGGAGGGTGTAGATAATTGGTGTGCGTTAGGAGTAGCGCGGCAGGATGATCGGGGTCAGCCTCGAGAACGTATTGGATCCATAAAGGGACAGACACATCGACTCACTCGCTGTAAGGGCATATCAACCAGCACCAAATATGATAAGAGGGGAGAGAGATCCATGATGCCTGTCAGCTGTCGTGTTCCCTTGCACACCCTGCTCATTTCACGTGTCCCAGGCAAGGACCACAGGACTGACTAGACGGCAGTATCGACCACGATCCAGCAGTCGCCCTTCTTGTTGTGCTGCGTACAATACATAGCATCAAATGTTGTGCTCTGGTACAGTGACTGATAGTATTATAGGTCCATCTGGCTCACCTCTGCCACCTGCTTGCGCGTGTATGTCTTGCCCGACTTGTTGGCTACAGGGAGTGGCTTTGCGAATTCAGCATAGGCGGAGGTGGACATGGTTGCGGGTTGAGGATTTGCAAGTGAGGGACAGTGTTGTAGGGATGGGTGGTAGTAATGACAGAGCCAAGCCTCGTAGCTATTCGCTCTTATGGCCCTCGCGCGTTCCCTTGAAAGGTCCGGCCAGCCAGAGCTCGAATAGCCGGTGGCGGGTGGCGAGCCTGGCTGACCAGCAAATCACGGCAATCGCGAATGGCCCAGAGTGACAACGTGTATGCACATAAATGGCAGTCTCCTTCTCTCATTTGCAGCTATACAACGACATGGTAAAAGTCCGACTCCTCATACGGTACTGCAGATTATACAACTTTCTCTCAGAAAGAGACAGTCTAGTACCGCAACCGCGTAGAATAGTCTCGGGGAGAAACGACCAGACTGGAGAGGACAAATGACAAGGAGAAGAGTTCAGCCATATAAACAGTATAAACAGTCTTGTGGTGTGAGCATGCGCACCCTCGTCCTTTCGAAGCACCCCGGTACACCGTCTCGATGATATCAATCATCTCTTGCTTGTCCTCCATCGCCCAGTTGATCTTGTTGTTGTTGCCCGTGCCCAGATCAATCATGATGTGCTGCGACGATCGAATACAAATTGCTCAGTTCATTGTATCGATGAGCTTTTATAGTGGTTCCAGGCCCCACCTTGTTCCGGTAGAAGAACATGACTGTGACCTGGCAAATTGGAACAGAATGGTGGCGTCAGCTTCTTGATCCGAGCTGAAGTATGGGGCCAGGCGCGAATGCAGCTTGGTCAGCACTAGCACAGCACCAGCGATTGCTTGTTCGTGCAGTGAGGTGTGCCTTGCGTACACGTGTGTGCTGAACAGGCAGCTCGCGTGCGATGTTGAACATGACCCATGCGTGCGGCATGACTGACGAGCTTGCCAGTGCTGCATGTGCTGTGCTGTTGCTGGACTGATGATGATGTACAGATGTGCTTACCTTGTCATACAGTTCGTACATCTATCGTGACATCCAAACGAAGGGTTCAGCTAAGCTTGTCGAACATTGTCCATTGACCCGTACGACGGGCAATAGACAGCAGACGACGCACCTTTGTGAAATCTGGCACTTGAGAAGTGTCTACCTTCCATATGATAGCAAAGTTTTTCACTTTTTCAGATACGCTGTGCAGTGTTTCATCCATGACCATGCAATCTGGGTCCTGCGAGTCGGCATGTCATCCGTTTTGACACGAGGGCAGAGTTCGAAGAGCAGCAGCAGGAGCGGCAGCGAGGCCAGTCAGCTGTATGTTCATTTATGAATTTCGTATAGTCGACGATGAGCGCACCCAGTCGTGTCCAAAGCGGATGACGACGACTCTGTCCTCTTCAGCGAGGATAGCCTGATCGACGTGCCAGCCCGACTTGAGGGCGGGCAGGAACTGGACGGCAGGCACGGCACCGAGTCAGCATCGATACCATGATAAGAGCAATGTACAGGCTCACATAAGACATTGTTGTCCTTGTTGTTCGGTGTCGAGCTGAGAAGCTGTCGAGGTCGGCCTTGCTCGCTGTCTGTCAAATTCTCGATCATCCTCATATCCACCCCACGAAGTGCTCCCATTGCTCTCTTTCCAGTTGTGATACTTGCACACTGCATGCTACTCTCTGGCACTGCTGCTACATGAGCAGTACATGCATGCTCAGGATCTGAAGCTCGCTCGCTCGCCTTCACAGACGCAGCTGACCAAGCTCGGCCTCGATGCTAGCTAGCCTCATGCGCCCTCTCAGCCCGACCTAGCTTCAAACATCACGCATAGAGCGGCAAGCGTGGTACACGCGTATGTCAGCATGCAGCAGCCTTCTTGCACAAGTCCGATGGCAAAGCAAGGGAGACCCAGCTCCGATGTCGTGTTTTCTCGTGGACAGACGAGATCAAGAGAAATGCGGAACGGACATTCGACGGAAAGCCACGAAAACTGGATTATTGATCCCCATCGAGAGTCGAGCTGGCTCTTGCTGGAATCTTTCTGTCCTTGCGTCTCTTTTCTCTTTGCCTTCGTTTTCATTCTCCTCTCTCTTCGCTGGCTATTGTTCGGATAGGTCAACTTGGCCTTGCTGATAGTCTCTCTAGGCACCTCCCTTTTGGACACGGTAATCCACGGCACGGTAAAGGAAGACACCAAGAGACATGCCAAAAATTGACGACGCGACAAGACATGGTTCTTCACACAGAACCTCCCTATTCATCGCCCTGTTCTTCAAGCTTGCAGCTCAGACTACTGGTGTCCTAGCGTGTGCAGCTTCATCTATGTAGGACCTTGTCGACTCTCTTACGAGGGGCTGCTCTTCGGGACTACTCAGCGATCGTCTCGGAATCGCATGTTTGGCTGGCATGGGTGGTCTGGGCAAACAAAGCACCCAGGAAGCCTGCAGCAAGCACGAGTGGACTCGAGTGGCGAGGGACATGCAGCGTCGAGGACAGTCTCAAGAGCCATGGAATGAGCGAATCAAGGTCGATTCCGGGAGGTCCTGACTATCACCGTCAAAGAGACTCGTCTCGAGTCAGAGTGCCGTCTTCGCCGGGCTATTGACGGCCTCTCTCGCTGCTGCTGCACGTGCATGTCTCTCTGCAAATATGAGCTATGCCCTCGCTGGTCTTTATGGCTTGATATAACGAGCAAGGTGAGTCCTTCAGATACGCATGAAGCCTTCGAGTACTGATCTGCTAGGATGAATTTTTAAAGAGCGACTCCCGACGAAGGAGCCTCGCTGCTCACCGTCGCTCAGCCAGTTCTCTTGTCCGCCAAACCAACCACACCCAGCACCCAAGCAACTGCTATGCGCGGCTGCCTCGAAGCGCGGGCAAGCGCACGAACATCAAGACAACCCAACTGTGAGAAGCTTTCAAACGAATTCGGTGCTTTGGAAGATCCGGGATCGTGATCGCGAGCTGGGCTGAGTTGGGTGGGTTGATGGACATTGTCGATGTCGATGTCGATGAACCAGTGCTACTGCACGGTAGACTGAAGAGCGTAATAGTCCCTGCAGACCGGCTGCAGTGGTGAAACAATTCGTGGCATCTAGATACAGACTCGCTGGATATCCCCCCATCTCCTCGAGTTTCGCCCTCCCCTGGCTGGGCATCATGAATACCGCTCTCAGACAGGAGATGGACCGCTCGGGATGGTGCGGATGGGATCCAACATGCTTTCTGAAAGATGTAGACGGAGCACACGGCGAGTTCGAGTGCGTTCGTGGACGACACAGTGTGAACGAGCAAGAAATGCGCGGTATGAGAACTCGAGAGAAGACGTAAGACGAGACGAAAAGCTTGTCGGGCCAGGCCGGTTGAACGACGTTTCCGAAACAGGCTACGATACGGATACACTGGTGATGCGATGCGATGCAATGCAGGGTAGATCGTGAAGCCGGTTCAGGCCAGAATCAAACCCCCCATCAACCGGCCCAGCACGTCAGGCGGGCAGGCAGGGGGAGCATCTAGAGCGACAGGCAGCAGAACGAAACAGACGTACGATGGCCTCATATCCCCCCGTGTAGCGGCATCGACGCGGCATCGGAGTGCGTAGATGGGGTGATGCGCCCATCTCCGCAGGTCCTCGCTGGCTGGTCAGGAGGTCAAATTCGCGAAAATGCTGGAACTTTGCCCACATCTTTCTCTTCTCTGCAAATTGGAAGAGCGTATGTGAGAAGCGAAGAAGACTGCTGTGAGTGCTGAGCTGGGCAGCTCCCTGCTCGCGCTCACTTTGGCATTCGCTTGCTCACTTTTTGCCCTCTGCCCAGCTAGAAGTCCGACCAACCAGCCAGGGGAGGCTCCACTCAAACATCGACGACACCCGCCTTTCAATGGAATAGTCGCACCCTCCTCAGTGTGTTTCTCAAGATGGAATTCGACATGGACGCAGCGCTCGAAAACGAGCTCCTCCAGCTCGCGGGCGACAGGTCTGTACCTCCATCTGCGACCGAGATGCTCGTCGACAGGGACGCACCTCTCAACTATGTCAATGGCAACAACGCAGATCCAGATGCAGACGGAGACAGCTCGAGCTTGAGCACGCTCTCCTCGTCCTCCTCTTCTTCGGCTAGTACTTCGACTCTCAGCAATTATTCACCATCAACCGTCTCGATGGACTCTCCTGCTCACCTTAGGACGACCTCGGGCCCTGGAAACCTCGATTCATCTCGTGATGCGCGCGTCGCCAGCAGCCTCGCAGACGACGCCGAGGACGAGGAGGACACGGATTTATTTCAAGATACAGGCAAGACCAGCAAGAAACGGAAACGCGAGCCTACGCGGACTTCATCGCGGCGAGTCAGCGCATCTGCTTCAAAGACCAAGACTGCACAGCAATCTTCGCATACTGGTAGAGTCGCATTACCCGACGAAGCAACCACGCGACATGACGCGCACTGTCTCGACACCCATCTCCCGCTGACAGGATGCAGCAAAGGAAACAAGTACATGCCTCATTCCCAAGTAATGCGACGTAGCACAGTCGACGTACATCTTGATCGTGACACGGTTGAATCGGTACCGCACAGTCGACAGCTCGAGGTTCAGCTCGCTGGCGGGTTGGAAGACGATGAAGACTTGTCTTTGAATGGGGAAATCTTGGCTGTCCGGAAAGAGGCCCAGTGAGCATTGTTTCCGTGTTGGCGTGTCTATTTAAAACACTACCTATACCGCTGCTGACGACTCCCTAAACGTTTTCTTTTGCCCAAAATTTGTGTTGTCTTTCTCATCAATCATACTTCCGGATGGCCCCCTCCACTCAACGCCTTCTATCCGTTCTGCTTCTCAATGGAAATCGTCCTCTTCTTTTGGAGTCTCAATGCCGAAAAGCGCAGACGCAAATCTTTGAACAACGCCTATGACAACCTTCGTTCACTCGTCCCTCATTGCGGCACAAGTCAAGCGATCCCCAAAACTGCTGTCCTTAGTAAAGCAGTAGCGTACATTCAGGATCTTTGCTTGTACATTGACGCTCTCAAGGCTGGTGAGTGACGGCCCATAATTGTCTTGACAAACTCTTGGCAAGCCTGCTAATTGCGTTTCGTCTGCACCCTTTCATTCAGCTCTTGGAGAACGAGATGCCCGGATCAAGAAGCTCGTAGAGGCTCGTCTAGGCCCAAAGTGTGAGTGCACACGCAATACTTTATCAACGCTCTATCTCAAACTGAAACTGAAGGCTGTCATCGTCGCGTCGCTTTCAGCATCCAAAGCAGAAGCCATCTCAAGTCTCTTGCAAGCAGATACGGAAGCGCTTGAGGTGTTCAGCCCTCTCCGAGCCAATGCACGGCACTCGATCCCTGGGCAGGAGCTCGAGGAGCACTCACTTGCACGTCATCGCCCTAGTGTCGCAATTTCGTCCGCCACACTTGCGTCAAAGCTTCATGGATACGATACGCGATCGTCAACGTACGCCGCCCATCAGGCTTCTCTACACGAACAGGAGAAGCAAATGCAGCAGATGGATGTGGACAATCACAGCAATCTTTATGCAAGTAACACTTCCACTGCAGATCCAGTTCTGAACCTTGAACCTCCTCATCAGACGACATCAGCACTCAGCTTCACACAAGCGCCTGCTATCGAGGTCTGCCCCGCGGGAGTAGACGATGCGAGTGCAGTCGAAGCCGCAGCGCAGACCGTTCAAATATGCGAGCCTGTTGGAACGGTCAACCCGAGGCTTCTCCTTCAACGCACTCCATCGCATGGCTCTGCTTCGGGACCGTCGGACAGCAGCCAAGCTAGCAACCTAGCTCATGCCAATTCAAATGCCATCAAGTTCCCACTTGCACCTGTCATGGATCTCGACGCTACGGATATCTTACAAGACGACCAGGTGGCTACGACTACTAGTGCTCAAGAGCTGCAAGTACCGCACTTTTCATGGCCGCTTTCCGCCGGAGGATCTTCGCCCAGCATGGCAGTGCCTTCGACAGCATTTACGCCGGTCCCAATTACCGATGGCCCTTTTGCCGCTGCGTCGGTCGCAGACACACCTTGCATCTCTTCATCAGCCCCACCAACAAGTGCCATGTCTTCCGTTTTTCGACATTTCAGCAATACATCAACATCGTCGTCATCAGCTAGCAATGCTCCTTCTTTCTCAATCTCAAAGGACTCGCTGTCTGTCCAGCTACCCACACCTAGAAACAGCGACGCCGAGACGCTGCTCGGCTTCTCGAATGGCGCGGATGGCTTGTCGAGCGCGACTATCAATGCGATCATGTCTGCCAATCACCCTACTTCGACTCGATTCAAGCGCACCAAATTGGCGGAAGTGCAGCCCAAACTCTCCGGCAGGAAGCAGTATCAACAGCAACCAAAATCTGCGGATTTTGCGTCCTTGACATTCGAGATACCTACTGCACCTCTTATCGCTGATATCACTACTCCTACACAAACCTTCTTGGCACCATCAAGTGAGGCTACCGTACCGCCGCCGCCGCCTTCATCATCAATTCTAGCATCTCGTCGCAACAGTGAAGTCGAGCACATTCTTCTCAAAGCTCAGCCTACAGCTGTGGCTGTCTCTACGTTGCGTCGCAAGACGCCCGCGGCAGCTCGCAAGCAAGCACAGCGCAAGACCAGCGCTGCCGCGGCAGGCAAGGCCACCACAACAGCGGCGAAGTCACCTGCTGCTGTTCCTCAGTCAACAAGTGGCACACCTACCCCGGCAGCAGATGGAAGGCAGGTTTTGCAATATGCGGAGGAAACGCAGGAATCGCACACAAGTTCGCAGGGAGTCGTAGTGCTACCTCAGCTCCGCGAGCGCCTCGTCCCACAACATTACACGCCGGCACTTGCACTATCGCCAGCCACGTCGCTACATGAAGTAGAAGCCATCGTGTCGCGGGCCCCTGCACTCGCTCAGCCACGGCCACAGCGACCACCACGTGGCTCGCCCCTGCTTGAGGACCCTAAAGCGCCAAAGCTTGCACCGGCTCCTAAACCTCTAGTGCCGTCACCACAAACGTGGCTAGCGAAGCCCACGGCCCCTGCAGTTTGGTATCCGACTACCTTGGTAGCAGCTGCACCTTACAACCGGGTCATGCAGACGTGGGGCAGTCACGGCTCGCCTGCTGTACACCCACATGCAGCGAATCCGTACCCGTATGCCCAAGGCAGCCCATACTTTCCGCCCGCCGCTCAGCAGATCAATTCTATGCAGCTAGACCCTCACAGTCGCATGACACCTCTGCCTTCTCAATTCCCTCACCCAGTAGCCGCCTTTCATCCTCTATCTCAAGCCAAGACCGTTGGCATGCCACCCGAGCTTTCTTCGTTCCCCAGTAACTGGCCGCAACCATCTTATGCAATGCCTTCGCCGCTATCGTTTGCTCCGAATTATCCGATGGCAAGGCAAGTGACCGCAATGCTTCCTCACGGACGCGTGCAGACCCCTTTCCTCCGGCCACAAACGGCACAGTGGACTCCGACGCCGCATTCACCTAGCAAGAATGCCTTTGGATCATACCCATATGATGCTATCGTGCCGACTCCAGTAATTCCCAACGCGGATGTCGCGCCCCACTGTTGATCCCCCACAACAAGCCTGTAGAAATGGCATCGAACAAGGACGATCGTGGCTCTGGCGTCGTTCTCGATGACTCAAGCAGGCTCCGCCAACGCTTTCGTCTTCATCATTCCGATACCAAGCATCGTTTCGCCTTGGCGTCTTTGAACAGAAAATCCTGTAGTGATTCTATTCTGCAAGGCATTGTGCAAGCGAAAACACGCGCCGTGTCCCATCCCTAGTGCGGACAAGGGCAAATAAATCCAGTTCCAGTTCCAGGTCTCGGTCTTCGTTCTCCGATTTAAGTTCTATTCGGAAAGAGTACCTATGTGATACCCTACTCTTTCAACACCAGTCAGCCGGAGTGCTTTCCCTTTCACAGGAAGGTATAGTCCTGTCGCAATGTACACTTAGTCATGGCGGGTCAACAAAGCCTGCGCATCTGGGCAATCCACCGTCAAAGACACATGATTGAAGTCTTGCGCTGCCATTGCCTCTTGCAGGTCGAAAGTGGGCTTATCACGCACCGATGAAAAGGCATAAGTAGCTCCCTACCGCTCTCAGACCTTTGGTCAGTCTGCGTTACTGTGCGTGCCGCCCAAGTCGTGGCTTGCATGCATTCTACTGCATTAGTATCGGGGAAATGTCAGACTGGCAGTCAGAGCATTCGAGATGGCTCGCGGCAAAAAAAAAGCTCGTAGGAGCGTGCAGATATGTGCCCGCTGGCGATGTCCAAGTAAATGGTATGCGGGTCCAGTAGCTGGCAGAACCCAACGGATGAGAAGCATACCAAAGTTCTGCCAGACGCTCCTTGGAGATCTTGTTGTAGGAAGCGCCAAGGCCGATGCGCCGGGCTGAACAACTACGAGTCTGTGCATGGTCAGCACAGACGTTCATGCATACCAATGCAGAGCACAGTAGGAGCACGGCCACTGCCCGGAAACTGAGCTGCGCTGTTGGCCGGAAACACCGCTTATTGCCTCAAAAAAAGAAGGCTCCGACAACGCTGTGCTCGATGATGCCGATTGTAGTCTGAATGGCGCTATAGACGAGCAGCCAAGTGAGTGCGAAGGCTACAAGAGGAAGGCTGAAAGGGAGTATTGCGACCACGCTCGTATCGTTGGCTAGCTTTATTTGCGCGTAACACGGTCGAGAACGACGCTGTGTGCAATCTCGGAGTGGTCCGTTCCCTGGATATCAGCACTGAGACCGACAAGAGCACGCTTCAAGACGTCTTTTGACGAGGCGTAGACCATCTTTTGCTTGATCGACGAGGTGTCGGGGGCCCTATGCGTGCGTTATCGCAATTGCAAGTGCAGGGGGTTGCAAGTGCAGATAGCGCATCATCAGCAGAGGACCCGGAGCGGGAGACATCGCAAGGCGTGAGCCGATTGACAAAAAATGGAACCCACCAGATGAAGAAGCAGATCTTGTTGCGCTTGCCCTCGCCCTGGTCGAATTCAAAGTCATAGACGGCGTAGCAGCAGTTTGCATCGTCAAACTCCTCGAGGAAAGCGTCGTAGTCTGACGAATCCGAGGCCTTATCGACGACGATCTTGCTAGGCTTCTTTGGGTCGTCGAGCTTGTAGATGATGTATTTGATCTCTATCATGAGTTTCAATGGATGGTCGTGGTCCAGGTTGATCGGTTTGTTGCGCGAGATGGCGCGGCGGTCAACGGCGAGGCGGGAAGAGCAGTACAGACAGACAGTCAGCCGCCTGCACGCCCAATTGTGCTCATGCAGTCCTCGTTGTCGGTCCATCCCGCGCGCCTGGCGTGCCTGTTGAGCATGCACTGATATCGTTCCCGCCGCTCGCGTCATGCTGCGGCCAGCCACGAGGATGGGCAGCGCGACAGCAAGGTGCGTTGGAGCACGCGCTGTGCATCGATGCACGGCTGCAGACGGCACTGAGAACGCTGGCAGAGCTCTCAAACTCACTCTTGCCCAGCTTGAGCTCCTGGAACTTTTCAACGCATTGAGGGTCAAGACCGACGCCGGAGGACTGCAGGGATACAGCAGGATCAGCGTGAGATACATGGGAGCATCTGGGGCATGTATGGACTCGCCATGGTGAATCAGACGTGACGGGCCGGGGCGACGATGGACGATACCGAGTGATGTGGTTGTGAGCAGTCAGACCAAGGCAAGCAGCGCAAAGCAAGTGGCTGCGACAGCGACGAGACCGGCAAGGATGGACAGCGACATCACTTGTTATTGATGTGCTCACATTTGACTGGATTTGGGAGTCAGGACTCGGTGGTACGCCGGGCACAACTCAGAGCGAGCCAATATGCACTGCCTGCTGGCAAGGCTGGAGTCTGCGGTGGGTGTTCTCCTCGTTGAACCACCCTCATAAACCTCAACACTGGCACACGCGGCAATCTCAAATGACATACTGACACTGTCCTGCTGATTTAATAGATCTGCTTTGCAACAATAATTGCTGGAAAGCCGTAATCAAGTATTGCAGACTACCCGGCGAGGCCAATGCAAGACACTCAGACCCTTACCACCAACCTGTCCTGATCTGTCTTTTGGTTGTTGTGACACGTCCTGGTCGGCCTATGATATAATCCTATCCGTCCCCCCGTGCCGCCGCTGGTCTCTACTAGGAGCCAGGCGGTATGTTCTTAAAGAAGGCCGAGGAGAGCATCGCGAGAAATGTCTGAAAGGCTTGACGCTTCAACTTCAACCAGATGTCCAGGTAAGGATCTTCGTAATTCTGCCTTGTTATGAGTGTGCAGTTGTTTATCCTTGCTGTACGCGTACTTGCCCGTCCTGTCGTCCCCATCATAGCGATGGAAGGTACCACATATCAGCCTTGATTGCACGCACAGCCCTTGAAGTACGTCTATAGTGCAGTCTAGGAATGCAACCGCGTTTCTAGCCTTACCAAGTGACGAAGCAGTATCCAGTACGCCAATTACCGTCGTCGCCCTTGTGACCCAACTTGTAGGTTGCATAGCAGCAGCTTGTATCGTCGAACTCCTTCAGAAAGGTGTCACTGAAGGTGTCGTAGTCTTGAGAGTTCGAGTCGACATGAACGCAGATGAAGAGGTGGTCATCGCTGAGACGATAGATGATGTAACCGTTGGGGTCTGTTTGCGCCGCAGCCGCGGAAGGGGGGGGGGGGGTATATTGAACATCGGGCGGAAATGATATTCCAGAAACGCAAGTGAAAAGAGTTGGCGTGCGAGACACATAAGAGAACTTCAGCATGCGAGATATAAGCAGTCGTTTCCTCTGTCCCTTTGCGAGCTTCAGCGCCGCGCGTCGGCTAAAGACAAGTGGAGGGTGGAACAGGCTACCCTCTCAGACTGGTTTGTCACCCACCACGGCTGTATTCGAGTTCGGTGAAACGTGTGAAACAATCTGGTGAGAGCCCAAGACCGGATCTGGACTTCAGACGCGTGCCCAATGAGGCAGACCTCAGCACTTGTCGTATAGCTTTGCGCGGCCGATGGACAGATAGATGCATTGACTCACCATGGTTCAGTATATCAGATGCAGACTTGAAGGTGGTGCGAGCGGGCCAGCGAGCGTGAAGAACGGAGGCAAGCTGCACTGACGGTGCAGTCTGACCCGAGAGTGGGGATACCGTAGGCCGTGTCGGATGGAGTGACACGTTGAATTCGGAGCTTCATATTGTCAGACAAGACCAACAGCCCGAGATTGCCATACGACTTTCAGCCCTCTGCCGTTAGCACCGGCCAGCGCAAATCTGCTTTTGCGGTTATCGCGGCTGGCTGAAGGGCTTTTGTTCGGTCAGAAGGCAAGCAGCGCTCTGAAAGTGGCTGTGGACGGTGGCGAGAGAGATCTAGATTCGCACCTTCGCACGCAATGGATGCAGTCCAAGTCTACTTGCAAGTTTGCACATATTCAGCAAGAGCAACACGGTCTGTGCACATCACTATGCTATCGATACAGACTTGTTGTTCTTTAATCCAACCAATTCTCCCGTCATACTAGTGTCAGAAGGCACGTATTTTACCCGTCGCTTTCTGATCCTACCATACACCTAGACACCTCGATTGAAAGTCGGTTGGCCGATTTTCCTTCGGTTTGCTTCGCCATAGACGATAGCCCAGACCACGGGAAGGAAGAAAGCGACTATAACGCATACATAAATGCCGTATGACTTTGCATATCCTATCTTTGCAGCCAAAGGAGGTCCCCAGAAGGGTATGGTCATCGAGAATTGCTGCCTGAAGAACTGTAACATTTGGAACAGATGTAAGTCTCAGCATAAGCCGTCGCTCCAAAACTTTCAACGACACCCACATTGATAATAAGTGAGCATTCAGAGGCTTGCTCTTTGAACGCTGCAGCGATATAGGCATATACGGGCGTCACAACAACTTGCACAGCGAAGCAAGTGAAGAACATGCCCAAGCAGACTGCTTCATAAGGTCCGGCTTTCTGGATGACGAGGCCAAAGATGAGAAGCCCGGCAACCATGATGGGTACAGCGGGGATAGTAGCGATGAGCAGATGCTCTGGGCTGATCTGCGCAGTGAGGTTTGTAACACGTCAGATCTGCCGACGGCTGCAGAATGCACAGGAGACTCCGAGGGTGGCTCACCTTTCCAGCGTGTTTTTCGCGATATTTCCTCATAGACCTATCGATGACCGGTCCAGCAATAATCTCGCCGAGCACGCCGCCAAAGAAAGTCCTAAGGGCAAGTGTCAGCGAGGACATTACCGAAATAAAGACTAGACTTCACGGCTCACGAGATGAAGAGTGCCACACCAGTCTTGTGCGGCTTGAAATGGTAGACGAGAGCAAAAGATTTGCTAGTCGTGATGCTCGGCAAAACGGATCCAATACAGAAACAGATCGAGTAGAAGAGCATCGGGGCCACGAATGTCGGATAGCGCATCATGTACCACGGTCTGACGAGAGCGGCCCACTCGAACTTCTGTCCAGGGAGCTTTCTGGGAATGATTGTGAGGCGGCTTGCTATGGGGTGCTTGCCCGCAGGCGGGTGAACCACGTCATCTCTACGGATGTAGAGCGTCTCTGGGTACGCGAAAAGGCACACGATCAAAAGGACACCGCTGGTTATCGCTGGAAGACCGTATGCCCATTGCCAGCCGACATATTCGGCCAGGTAACCTGTTGCAGCAGGAATTGGTTCAGCTATAAGAAGCAGACTCTTGAAACGATCTGTCTAAGTCACCTCCCGGTAGCGGCGCCAGGTGCGCGCCATTAGACAGAAAGACGGTGAAAATGCCAATGGCCCTTCCACGTTCATGTAGGAAGAAGAGATCTGCGCACACACCGAGGCCCACAACTGGCGGCCCTGAGATAAAGAGGCCTGAAAGCGCTCGCGATGCTACGAGTTGTCCGAAAGTAGGAGCAACCGCGCTCCAGATAGTAAAGACCGTAGTTCCGACACTGCAGTTTTGGGTAAGCAAGAAATTTGTTTCTGTACCTCAGGGCGCTCAGTACGCACAGGCAGATGATATATACAGGTCGGCGGCCGTATGCCAGTGCGAGAGGTAGCCAGAAGAGGCATCCGATGCCCGCCGAGGAAATGATGGCTGTGACCGTGTAGGATGCTACCGTAATTTCAACGTCGAAAGCTTTGGCAATTACCGTGAAGGCGGGACTGTTGGGGAGATAAACTCATTAGATGGTGTCTCTACCGATGGAAGCGAGAACTACCACTGACTTGGCCACAGCTGTATTCCAGATAGAATTGGCTGCGGCGAAGGAGGCGAAAAGCAGGACCGAGATTTTGACCCTAGCGCACAAACAACAAGATTAGAAAGCGGTAACATCTAGCATTGTATGGCATGCCTACCATTGAGGCCAATTCAAAGGATCCGCTGGATCCGACGTAGGCTGTGGCACGAGGGGCAGGCCGTGGCTGTCCAGCTTCTGCTCAACTTCAGGGGCTTCAGCGAAAGATGCTCGATCCTCTTTTTCGCTAGAGATATGCTTATTCAGTCAAGATCTCAGAGAGAGACGGGACTCAGGCACGCACAGTTTCTGTCCATTCTCAAGCTCCTTGTGGAACCCGCTTTCGTCAATGGAGGTAGCCATGACCTTTGCGCAAGATTGACCTTCTGAAGAAGAATGATCGCTTCGAGGTCAAAAGACAAGCAGAGAGCGGGCGTCCTGCAGCAGTGCAAAGGCTTTGGAAGAGACCAAAAGAGAGTAAGATCTGTAAAAGCGATTTGCCGGAGTCCCATGCCACCAGCGTGTCGCAACCCCGTGGGGCATCCGATGCAAACCAGAGACTGATCCTCGAGGGCTGACAACTCGGGTTGCGCCGATGAGCAGCCTCGAATGGGACGTCCTCATCGTTACGGACAATCCCGAATCTACCGACTTCCCTGACTTCCCGCTTATAATCTTGAATGAGCCCCAGAGTCTATTCAAAGACCGGCAATGGTTCGCCACACAAGTCGCTTTAAATAGCCATGCTCGCCGGCCGTGGGTCCGCCTGCTCCAAGATCCCACCGACTCTGGGGAAGCTATACACCCGTAAGATCCAGTATGGCGCATGCATGCCAGCCAGATGTCAGCTGTAGGGCCACTCGTAGTAGTACCGGAAGATCACTGTGAGTGAGTCGGCTGCATTGTTAACGCGCCTGCCGTCACTGCAACGCGCCCAGGGAAACGGGCGTCGGCTTGCGGGTTCTGCTTACCACTGCAAACTGGATCGCCCACCACACTGCAGACTTCGTAAACGTCAACAAGAGAAGGAGAGACTGCTGCAAGCACAAGCCTCACGAGAATCTTCGGTTATCACACCAGTGCAAGAGTAATCTCCTCAAAGAAAGCTCGACGTCCGCCAACATGGCTCCCGGAACTTTCAATACCAGTCGCCGTAGGTCTCGACACACGCTGACCGGCTTTGGCTGTCTAATATGCGTGCCTGCAAAGTCCGTGATCAGCAGGCTACAAGCTGAGAGTCGTGTGCGACCTATCGAACTTTCTTTTCACAGTCTTCCTAAGGACGCTTGTGGAGGCTGGTATCAAGGTCGTATTCGTCAATCTCGGTAGTGATCATCCTGCCCTGGTGCACGCATTCTCGGAGATGAAAGGCGACGGGCCACTTCGCATTATTACAGCTCCTAACGTACGCCGTGTGAATGTCTGCATCGAAGTACATATGCGTCAGCTGAAGTGTTGCGGACGAAATCTACAGGAGATGGTTGCCTTGAGCGCGGCTCAAGGCTATGCTCAGATTTCAGGGTTTCCTGCTGCTGTAATTGTGCACGTGGATGCAGGCACTTTGGCTATGGGACAAGCCAGTACGTCCAACGTCAATAGGCGCATGCTGAACTTCGTCAGAAGGACTGACGAGTTTGACAGTACACAACGTAGATAGATCGAGAACTCCCTGTCTGATCTATGCCGGCATGTCCCCATACAGCTTCGGGCCAGAACTGCGTGGCAGTCGCAACGAATTCATCTTCTGGTGGCAGGATGTTCATGATCAGCCGTCAATCGTTCGGCAATATATGCGGTACACCGGACAGATCCACGATGGACGTACCGTGCAGCACAACGTCATGCGGGCTCTGCAATTGTACGTTGGCGAAGCATGCCCTCTTTGCAGTGGAGCCAACTTCTCGAATATACCCCTCTCCCGCTTGATGCTAATGTCTTGTGCGCCCACAGCGCTACCTCTGAGCCCAAGGGCCCTGTATATCTACATGCCCGAAGAGAAGCGATGGAGCAGGTCTTGAATGAGGAGGACTTCAAGGAAGCGGTAGACCCCGAAGTATGGGGCGCTGTCCGGAGTGGCAATCTACCGGAAGATGGTATGACAGCATAAAGAGGTAGCTAGACTGTGTCGACTGACGAAGTTCCGTCTGTACAGCCGTGGAAGAAATCCTGCAGGCTCTACTTTCAGCAAAGCAGCCTCTGTTCATTACCACTTACATGGGCAAGGATCCCAAGAGCGTTCCCCTTTTGGTCGAACTGGCAGAAAAGCTTGGATTTGGAGTGCAGACCAATAATGCGTCAAATGTCAACTTTCCGTCCGACCACCCATGCTTTCTCGGCAACGTCGGTGGCATGGAACCTAGCCCTATCATACGCAATGCAGACGTGATATTAGTAGTCGATTGCGAAGTGCCCTGGATACCTATGCACAACGAACCTGCCAAGGCTGCGAAGGTCTTCCACATCGACGTTGATCCCCTGAAGAGCGGCATGCAAAGCTTCCATATCCCAGCAAGGTCAGCCAATCTGGTCTTTGAGCGACGTCACGCCTGCTCTTTACTGACACGACTCACCACCAGAATGCGTTACAAGGCGAATTCCAACATCGTCCTGCAGCAGCTCCTCAGTGCCCTGAAGGACCGGCGCCCACAAGATCTGCAAGAAAAGATGCAACGGCTCAAGGAAGCAGCAGAGAGGCGCGAAGCCGGTCTAAAGGCACAGGAAGTAAGCAAGTCCAAATCCGGTGCATTGACAGTACAGAATCTCCTAGGCGCGTTAGCTCGCATGTTGCCAACGGAAACGGTTGTTGTGAATGAGGTAGGCGGGCATTCTGCGTGTCTGTGCCACTCAACTAGGCTGATGCAGACTGCTTCGCAGTCAATAACCTCATTCGGCTTCACGTGGAATCACCTTCGACCGAAGAGACCTGCGAGCATGTTCACTAGCGGTGGAGCGGCACTTGGCTGGTCACTCGGTGCTGTAGTAGGCATGGGCCTGGCAGAGCAGACATATGGCCTGGATCCCAGCTTCTTCTGCGTCATCGTTGGCGATGGTTCTTTCCTCTTCACAATCCCAAGCGTGTCGTACTGGATGGGTAAGCCATCTTTTTCTCTCGTGATTGTGCAACCCCGCCTGATCGGCTCCCATGGGTTTGCAGCGAGACGCTATGCAGTTCCGCATCTAAGTGAGTATCCTTACTCTTCTCGAGTAAGTTTTGCAAAGTAGGCTGATTTCGACCGCCCATCGCCAGCCATCGTTCTCAACAACGGCGGTTACAAAGCGCCAAAAGGTGCTGCCATGCGGCAATACCCGGATAGTCTGGTCGCGACTGGGCCTGCCGACAATCTTTTTGTGACGTTTCCAGAAGAGCCAGCATACGAGAAGATAGCAGAGGCCAGCGGTGGTGCATGGGGAAAGTGCGTGTCGACTTCTGAGGAGCTGGAGGAAGCTATACTCGAGGGGATTAGGGTAGTGAAGGTAGAGAAGCGCTGTGCATGTCTAAATGTGTACCTGGAGAAGCTTTGAGAGAAAAGGATTAGACTGAAACACCCATGTGGTCGGGAGACAAGTCGTTCTTGGTGGCATATTTCGTCCTAGTCAGACTCGAGATTTTTGCGCCACTGCATCTCCTCAAACACAACAGCAGGCCTAGCGCGGCGCATTCAAGCGGGTGTGTGAGAGGTATAAGCCTCTTTTGCTACCTCTCGCATCCCCGTCAGACCCTCCTTCCGTTGCCGTTGGCCGGTCGTAGCCGATCACCCCCATTCCTAGCGAGCTGCAAGAGGCCAGGAGGTCTCATTATTATCTTTATTGCACGCTACAACGACCGCGTAGCTGCACCACACTGACATCAGACCCAGCTGGAACTTCGAGCCTGACAACTGCCTACCGACTCTCACAAATCCCGCCATGCCGTTCCAGAAGACATTCACTCTGGCGTCGAGGTTCGTTTATATCGTCACTTGTGGCCAACGGCAACATTCAACGCAGACTGTGCGAATGCTGTGACTCCTCCAATCGCGTCATAAGCAATCATTGACGAGACAACGCGACTGACAAACGCCTCCAGAGCCAAAGGCTGTCACCTTGTCACGGATGAGATTGTAGGACAGATTAAAGAGGGCCTCCAAGGTGTCGAAGTTGGGTAAATCTCTCCCGAGATCGTTCACAATGTAGGCCTGAGTAGCACGTATCCAAAGCTCATGTTTCTATCTTTCCCACAATTACAGGCTCGCACACTTCTTCATTCAGCACACTTCAGCAGCCCTCTCCATCAATGAAAATGTGAGCCATTGCTATAACAGCTATTCCCAAGAAGCGATTAATTGACTCCAATCTGTAGTATGACTCAGAGTACGCATGTTATGCCGTAGCTGCAACTTCTGTGCCTGACGTATGACAAAAAATCATGCAGCGTTCGAAAGGACATGAACATGGTAAGCCTACGGACACCACTCTCGAACGACCGTCTAGCTGACACTGTTCGCATCAGGCGCTAGATCACATTGTGCCCGAAAGTCTGCCATGGTGAGAAGACTAACTTCTGTATCGAGATGACTAGCTGCTGATCTCAAGGCCTGGTGTGATAGGGAGCATACAGATGAAGGTATATATGTCCTTCGTCTGTATTGCTGTTCTCTGGCTCACAAACTCGTGTCTTTAGGACCAGATGACTCTGCGTCGCACACAAAGGCGTCTCTCATCGGAAGCTCAGTGTGTCAGTTATCAACATCTACGAGCTATCGACAACATAGCAGCAAGCTGACAATTTGGAGGTAATTGCAGCCGTACCAATCAGTGAGGCCCAATCTGCTTTTAGGGAGTTTCAGCTGCGTGCGAGGAGCTAATGCGCATGTCGGATGATCAACCTCAAGCTAAAGGACGTCTTGCTCTCGGCACATGGCAAGGTGAGCGACACTCGATACTTTGCCTCGCAAACGTGCACACTCTATATAGCAGCTCTAATAAATTCCACTGTTCTTCCCTATTCAACCGCAACAGGACTATACCTCACCGAGTTCCGCTACCGTGCGCATTCGAGAAAGATAGTCTGTACCATCATGCCCTGATTGAAGGCACTATCAGAATGCGTACGAGGTTGATTTCGCTCAAGGAAGCATGCAAATTAGTACCTACCTCTCGTGCTCTGTGGCCGGCCTCGCCACCGGATCCCTCGGCTTTCTGCAATCTAGCATATTTCTTGCAGGGCGCAGTCTGAGTAGATGGATCCTCGCTGTCTCTGCTGACAGCTAATCCACATTGACAGCCAACTTGCGTCAATGCCATTGTGCCAGCCTCGCATGCTTGTGGCGTTCCGTGAGCCGGCCTTGCTTCGGCCGAAGCTCTTCTGAGCATGACGCGCGTTTGGCAGCGCACCATTACAGGGTCAGCGAGGCACGCATCATCGAAGCAGTGCGACTCCCAGCGGTGCTGAGTGCGTTCGTCCTACCCTTGCGTGTAGCTAGCTCGCACGCCGTGCACGCGAATCGCCTCCAACAGCCATGCTAGGCCAGCGTGGCCTCTTTACGCTCCGAGACGCGCTCGCCGTGCGCAAGCTGTCGCAGCAAGAGACGAGACTGGGCCTGCAGGTCCGTAGTGCGCTCAAGATCATCGACGAGGCAGTACAGCGATACGGGTGCGTTGAATGCACATGGGGCAGTCGGACTCGTCCAGCCGCGATCGCTGCCTCAAGAAGAGCATGATACCGAGACTGACATACACGGCCTCGTCGCAGTGACTCGCTGGCTCTGAGCTTCAACGGTGGGAAGGACTGTGAGCGAGAGCGAAGCTCTCTGTCTCGGCTTTGTTCGACTCGCACGACTGACGGTTCGGCATCGCAGGCACGGTACTGGCACACTTGCTAGCAGCAGCAGTATGCGACAAGCAGGGTAGCAAGCTTTTGTCCGAAGCTTCCACCTCGAAGGGCCAGTCATCCACCCCAAATGGCTCCAACAATGATAGCAACGGCGCTTCAACCTCGAATGGCTTCCCATCTTCGCATACAAACGGCTCTTCTAGCCCGCATGCTTCCTCTTCCTCATCACACAGCTACGCCCCTATTCCCTGCATCTACGTACAATGCCAATCTCCCTTTCCTCAAGTCGAAGAATTCGTAGACATCTCGCGGGCGCGGTACAATCTCGACTTGTGGCGCATTTCCGCACCCATGAAAGAAGCTCTATCTCAATACAAGCGACAGCATTTCGACCATACGGGGAAACGAATCGAAGCTGTACTTGTTGGCACGCGGTACGGAGATCCGTATAGCGACAGATTAAAGCCGTTTCAGCCCACCGACCAAGGGTGGCCGGATTTAATGCGCGTCCATCCAATACTCGACTGGTCATACCATGACATTTGGGATTTCCTGCGGTCAGAAGAGCTAGGAGAAGGAGGAATAGGCTGGTGTAGCTTGTACAACTATGGGTGAACTGTCTTCACCTCAACCTCGCGATTCATCGCTGCCCTGGCTGACCTTTATGACAATCGCAGATACACCTCATTAGGTTCGACTTTCAACACTATACCCAACCCCGTATTGCGTGATCAAGCAAATTCAAGCGGCTGGAAACCAGCGTGGCTGCTTGAAGATGCAAGTGCAGAGAGAGCAGGCCGCCCTGCAGGCCCCATACCGAGCGAGATTGCAAAATCGCTAGATCATCACAAGTCGTTGCACGAGGACGGAGGGCAGAAGGCGGATGTGCAATGAAGCAATCGTTGCAAATGATTTGAATAAGGGGGGCAGCAGCCAAATCGTTGCCGGTGCTTACGTGCACGTCAGATGTTCGTGACGAGCTGACAAGGCGAAGAACTCTGCACACGCATATGCGGCGCAGCTCTTGCACGCCATGATTTATGGTTCAGTACCAATTGATATTGCTCTTCATACCTCCGGGACGAAAAACAAAGGTCACTCTATGCTATGATTACGTCTAAGGGATAAGTCAACGAACAACAATGACAGCATCGCTGCAAGGTTGTTGCAGCTGACATGCAGATGGGTGTAGAGACAAGACCGGAAAGTGTCCGAAAAGTCGCTGTTAGAGAGAAGTCGAAGAAGCGCTTGACGGGGAACGCAAAAGCTTTTACTCCCGAGAGACATCACTGAAGATACCAAGACGTGCTCGATCAGCATCTTCGCCAAACGGGTGATTCAATCACAAATTCAAAAGAAGCAAAGCTCACCGTCCGAAGATCTTGACCTTGACCCAATCAAGTACGACGAGACTTCTATTTCTGAGCGAGAAGAGTGTGGAGATGTATGCAGATCGCCAGAACAAGAATGTCGCCGCGCCTCCAGATGCGATATTTCCATTGAAGAATGGGATATCTGCGATTGCTCGGTCTGAACCGATGTAAGCAAGGGATCCTTGATGAGTGTATGAGAATGGTCTTAGGGTGGCGACGCGGTTGTACTGCTTGATGAGATCTCCAACGATGGATTGGTTGTTTTCAGTCCGAGCTTCGTGCAACGCTAGCTCGAGCTCTTCTTTCTTGGCTAGCTGGTTGAATACGCGCGCTAGGAACTTGCCTTGCTGCGAGGCGACCTGTGCAGTAGGTGCATAGTTGCTGCAAGTCGTTCAAACAAGCTTTTAGCGTCAGAGGTTCAATGTGGTCTAAGGGCGCCCCGCTTACGTGGCTGTAGCATCACCACAAGCCCAGACGTCTTCGACACCAGCGACTTTCAGGTAATCATCAACAACGAGACCGCGTCGCTGATTTTGAACCTTTTCGCCAATCTGCGCCATCATGGATTTCACAAATGGTCGAGCAGTGTTTCCGGTAGCCCACACAAGGAGGCCGTATGGGATGCTGTATGCCACGCTCGTCAGCTGAAACTCTGACAGAGGTGAAAAGTAGGACGTGACAACGCACTCGACAATATTCTTGTGCTCGTCTTGTGCGACTATAGATTTCTCCTTGACTTCCTTGACCATGGTCTTTGTCAGCACATCAATCTTGTTCTCCTTGAATTGCGTAGAAGTGTAGTCGCTGTGTCATTATGCAGGAAAAAGCTTTCAGCGATCGCACACGCCATGAATGCTGCATCTGCACGGTTGGATCGGGTGACTCACATGAGCTGCTTTGAGAACATGGGCAGCACGTTGGGAAGCGCTTCAACGAGGGTGATTTTGACATGGGGGGCGATCTCAGGGTACCAATTGACGAGGTCCTCTTTCAAAAAGTCATGAAGCTGTCGGATCCCGGGACGCGCGGCGGTAAATTCAGTACACTACCGTCTTTGACAGCACACGCTCGTCCCGAGACTCACCTCTGCTGCGTACTCTACGCCCGTCGGTCCACCTCCCACGACGACCATGTGCAAGAGTCTATCAATCTCCTCTTGAGACTGTCCTTTAAACGTCGCCGTCTCTATGCAGTCCATCAACCGGGTACGGATCCTATCCGCATCCCACGCCTCCTTCAAAAAACAAGCATGATCTGTGACTCCCTTGATCCCAAAAGTTTGATTTGCAGCTCCAACATTGACAACTAGCAAATCGTACGGGATCGTAGATTCTGCTACTTGACCTTTGATTTCGGAATTGTCTGATACGGTAATTGTCTTGTTTTGAACGTCGACAGAGGTAGCTTCGCCTTCGTAGAATGAGACGGCTCGCTTCTTGTGTCGGGTAATGAAACGAGTTGGCTCGATGATGGAGCGTGATTCGAGGGTGCCGACTGTCACGGATGGCAGGAGTGGGGTGAAGAGGAAGTAGTTGCGGGGCGAGACGACGGTCTGAGGTATGGTCGGGCCGAGTGCGACGCATGCATGGTCAGATTGAAGGAAAAGACGAGGAAGCATAGCAAAGCATGAGCAGGTCAGCGGGATTGCGCAAAAGCCAGGGCAGGGCCGCCCGTATCATCATAAGCCAAGCCCATATCACTCACGACATTGTAATGTTCCGTGTCCAAGCTCTTCAACAAGCTCGTCGACGCCCATCCATTACCCAAAACGACGAGGTTCTTCTTCGCAGGATCGTGTTGGAGCTGCTCGGGCGGGTGTCGTTGGAGATAGGAGTCTGTCAATGTAATAGAGAGAGATGGCCGACATGTCAGTGTTGCGTTGGAATCTTTTTTGATATTGCTGCCCGAGTGGACCTGGCGAGGTCTGCAATCTGGGGAGGGTGGGATGATGTTTCAAGAAAGAATAGCCTAGACTCACCATAAACAATGTACCCTCCTCCTGCGAGCACGATAGCTAGCACAGTCCTCGCAAATCTAACGACCCAAGTCCTGAATTTCCCTCTTTTGACCTTGATGACAATCGGTCTATCTGCGTTCCCGTTTCCATTCCCATTGCCTCCTGTCTTGCTGCCTCCAGAGCCGCCAGTCGAGCCTGCTGCTGGTTGCGCAGAGACTGTAGGTCCATGTGCATCAGGAGCAACAGCATTGTACCCCGGCTGAGGAGCGCCTCTGAACGCTGCGGTCGCCGGGTTTGAAAATGCCGGATTGGGCGTGCTCGAAGAAGAAGAAGCAGAAGGAGAAGAAGCAGAAGATGCAGGCGTGCCAGCAGCAGCGCCAACAAGAGGTGAAGAGCCAATTGAAGTGCTCTTTATTTGGTCTGCGGGGTTGGAAGCTCTGGGAGTGCCTTGTGAGGTTATTGGTTCATTGGGGCCTGAAGAGCTGATATTGCGTTGCTGTCGCTGTCGCTGTGCTTGCAGTTGCGATGCTGCTGCTGCTTGAACGAGAGGGGAGGATGATCGTGGAGCGGGGAGGGCGAGACGGATTGACGACGAAGAGGAGGAGAGCGAGCTAAAACATCGCTTTTGAGCTGCATACATGATGTGTGCATACGTTTAAAAGGCCCAAGAGCCGTTTGTGCGGTGCGTTGAGAGATTTGCAATGCGCGATCGACGAAAGAGACCAGCGCGTAGATGGAGGGTATGCACAGAAGGAGCAGGTACCGGTATGACGCGTGGGCATTGAGTTGAATGTAGCGCAGACGAGTCCAATGTTGCGCAAAGCGTTGCAAGAATGGGCGCGGTTGTTCGTGCGTGTGTTTTGGCGTATTTTTCATGGCAAGTTTTGAGGGAATGACGACAGGGGATGGGGAGCGTGAGAGAGTGAGGGCAGTCAGCTTGGGCGGCTGGGTACGAGACAAGCTACGAGAAACAGTCGAGGCGTACCTCTTAGAGCTGACGATGATGCGATTCGGGCGGCCATTGTGGGATGTTCCAGACGAGCAGAGATGTCCGAGAGTTTTTGAAGGTCGCGATAAGCGTCCTGACAGGCTGAAGCCAGACACGCTCTCGCTGAAGGAGAGGCACAGTCGAGTGGATGGACGTAATGCCTGTCTACCTATGTCTTGTGAGACTGAATGTCCACTTGGCTGGCAGCAGCAGCAGCTGTGTGCCTCTCTCGACTTTGTCCAACGACGTCTCGCTCGCTCGTCGCTCGTCGAGGGTGATGATCGCGGTGATGGAGCAGAGCGAAGAGAAGAGGGAAGGAATGGGGGGATGGGATAGGGGATGGGCAGGAGGAGACAGTCGATCTAGTGTAGCTGATGACTTGTACTGTGTGCTATGCTATGTCACAGCCTGGGACTGTCCGGGTGCTCCTGCGTCTGCGTGTGGTGCATCCCGTCCGGTTCTCGCAGGATTGTCGGGTGGATCCATCGAAGAGTCGAGTGAAGGTGTATGAGACTGGCAAGAGCCCAAAGTATGGTATGGCATGGCATGGCATGGTATGGTATGATGCTGCAGACAGGAAAGTGAGCACACGCATGGATGAACCATCTCCCATCTATTTCCACTGGCACCTCGGCCGTCGCGATACATGGCAACCTCGGGATGCCTCGGAGGAGAAAACATGGTACAGTACTGTCAGTTGGAGTGCAGTGGGATACACGGAGCCCCGCATTGCAGTCTACAGGCTAGCTATACAGGCACGAGCAAGGCTGTGCGTGTGTGTGCGTGTGTTGCTTGCACACAGTCATGCAGCATACGTGAGCATGAGCGAGGGTGATCGATAGCACACCGTTATAAACACACGACTACACTGCAGACCGGACATCATGGCAGTACAGCAACGTAGTATTCATACGAGTGCGCTCTCCCGTCCTGCTCCGCTCGTGCTCGCATCCATGTCTATGGAAGCCGCGCCGCATACCGTCATACCATACTGTATGCCCCCGCTCGTCGCTTGCGAGACTCGATGTCTCCCAGCGTCCAACTCGACGATACATCACAAATGAGTGCGCTGACTGGCTGATACACTCTGCTTCATTCCAGTCCACCTCAGCCGCACCTCGTCGCATCTCTTCACGTCACATCGCTTCACATCGTACCGTATCCTGCAGCAGCGCTCGGCTCGCTTGGACGGCTCACTCGATGGACTCCCCTCCTGCTCCGGAGCATTCGCACTTGCAGCCGCATTCGCAGCAACCGCTCGCTTCGAGCCCATCGACGTCGACATACACACATGCACAAGCACAACCACAGGCATCCACATCGAATTCCACCTCACATACATTACCGACCACTCTTCCCGCACGCTTGCCCTCGCCGACAACGAGCAACAAAAGACGACGAGTAAGGACAGGATGTTTGACGTGTCGTCAACGAAAGGTGCATAATTTTTCAAACACTATCATAATCTATTGAGTCAAATACCAACCAAACCATTCCCCCGGTGCAATCTTCATCTCGGCTATTCTGTGCCATAACATGTCATAGGTCAAATGCGGAGAAGAAAGACCACAGTGCTCAATGTGCGCAAGACTAAGCCTTGAATGTCATTATGCAGATGAACGGGTCTTGTCATCGCGCTCCCGCTCGAGTAGCCACATCCAAGCGCAGGTCGGCCACGCGCAAGAGCCTAACAGCGAGCAAAGACACACAAGCGAGATCCCAACTGGAGCAGCTGCAGCTGCAGACACAGCTACGGGCACTGAAGGAAGCCTAGTCGACGCACGGCATAAAAGGCCCGTCAGGGCATGTGAGCAGGTAGGGGTGGTTTTTTTTTTTCCCTTCCTTCTTTCCCGCCAACCTTATTGGGAAGGAAAAATGAGAATTGAACACTCATCTTTTTGCTTGATTATTGAACTTCAGTGCCGAACTGCAAAAGCAAAATGCACAAACGAAAGGCCGATGTGTGCTCGATGTAGATCTCAAAACAAGCAATGTCATTACGCACCATCATGGCATCACCAGCATCAGCATCAGCGACAGCAGTCGCAGTCGCAGTCGCAGTTGCAATCACATGCCACAGGTTCGCCCCTTGGTGGTCTTGTGCCAGCTTCGGACCTACACGACCACCGCCAAGGCTCACTTCGCGACAACAATGGCAATAACGACAATGACGATGAAGACGCCAGTCCTTCTACCGGTCAGGCGGCAACGACCCCAGTCGCACCTTCGCAGCAGATTCATGCACCTCATCCACAGCCACAATCACAGCAACAACATCAGCGTCAGCTTCACTACCATCCTGAAGAACGCACGAATCAAGCAGAGATAGAAGCAGGCGCAGAGGCAAGGCATCAGGCCCTCGACTCGTCACATGCTAACTCGCGAGAAATGAGACGCGCTGTGCCGCAGTCTGCAGCAGCGCAAACAGCTTCACCCGCGCCATCTCTGGCACTTTCAGACTTGTGAGCCTAATTTCAACACGCGAATGCGCTCGGTCTCTTTGTACCTGCCGCTGGTCCGACTTAAACCTCATGGCTGACCTTTACTGTTTCTACTGTACCATTCGAACATCACAGTCAGTCGTCCCTCGGTGCTAAAGCGAATCTTCACAGCCTGCTCGAACTGTATTGGGAGAAGGTGCGTGCCTGCCCATTCCTCCGCTCAAAGCGTTGCCCTGGCAACACTTGTTTTTGCAGAACTCAAAACCTGACTATGATGCCTGTACCTTTTCGTCAAACACAGGTCTACCACTCTTCGTGGTTCCCTTTTCTGCACCGAGCTTCGTTCACATCCGCTCTAGAAGCCAATACCGTCCCAGCTATGCTCTTGCAATCAATGTGCGGCGCAGCCTCGTGTTTCATCGTGCCTCCGCCATCATCATCGACAGCAGCAGCATCGTCAATGGGAGCCGGTGGTGCAAGGCCTCCTGAATCCGCTGAACCTCAAGATTGGATGAAAGATGTGGAAAGAAATTTGCATGTCGGACTTAGCGCCCCTAGCCTCGAGGCGCTGCAGGCTTGCATGCATTTGGTATTCTTTGATCAAGCAAAAGGAAACCCTACGAGGTAAAGCAGCAATCACTATTTGGTCTTCTACATCGGTTGAGTCCTTCTGCTGAAAATGGCCACCTTCTCGGCAATCTTGTACTCTCTTGCAGATCCTTTATGGCCATCGGCTTGGCTTCAAGGTGAGCCGCAGCTGCCTCACATACGGGTCTTAACCTCTGACTTGGTGATTCTGATCGGTTGCATCTGCGGCCCTCACCAAACAGAATGGCCTTTGCCCTTCGACTGAATACTGAAAACGACCGACCGGACCTCAGCTTTGCTCAGAAAGAATCTCGAAGACGACTGATGTGGTCGGTCTTTACGCTGGATTCCATCTTCTCAAACGGCGTCAGAGACATTGAGACCGTCCCTTTTGAGAGCTTGCACATCCAACTCCCATGCAACGAGCGCAACTTTGCCCTGTCGATCGCCTGCAAGACGAGAAAGCTGCGCATGGACAATGTGCCCGGGACGTGGTTGCCAGAAGCTGCAGAGGGCCTGTTTGCACAGACCTGCGCCCTGATGGCGATCAGAAAGAAAGTCTTGTCGTAAGTTGTCGACCTACTGTTGGAACTAGACCGCACGTCTGCAGTTATTGCTGCGAGTCGTATGTTGAAACTTTCGTTCACGCAGATACGTCGTCAATCTTTCGCAAGAACGGTCACTTCCTTGGCAATCGGGCAGTGTATTCGACGATTGCCGCTGGCATCTGCTCAATTGGCGCAACAATCTCGGTCCTGAATTGCAATTCAACAATGAGAACATTGCAATACGCCGCACAAATGGGCAACTTGGTCAATACTTTTCCAGTGAGCTAGGAGAACCGAATTTTGTTCGACCCATGCTTGGTTTCACTTTTCTGAACGAATAATGACCCATACTCAGTGCACGTTCGATATTGGGGAGTTTCGTACAATCTCTTCAGGTAGACTTGATGTGCTGAGCATAATCGTACGGTTGAGGCCTTTGCTGAAACAAGTTTGTCTGCCCCTCCTCCAGAATTGCCGTTCACGGCTTCGTAGAAGCTGCAAATCCTGAAGTCTTGCTCTTAGCGCCTCAAGATTGGCTTCGTTCTGTTCAACGTGAATGCCATCAAGCCGCCTCTGCTGTTTCGAACCTATGCCAGACGCTCTTGGAGCGCGTTCCAGACTATTGTCCCGAAGACCCTTCCCTCGCTATCACGCTCTACGAATCACTTCGCATCCAGGCTTGGGCACTGGACAACCTGGTCCCGCTAGAAGCACAGCCTGCCGCTAGGGCTGAAGCTGCACCGAGGATCAATGCAAGCGTCGATCTAGTCGTGAAATCAAAATGCTACTTTCCCCGAACTGTCGTTATGGTGCGTCGAATTTCATCGCCTTTGTTTACCCGACTGTGGCTTCCTTGGTGCTGACTTTGTGTTTTATTTTGCATTGCGCCTCTTTTTTCCAGAATCGATTACTTTTCCGGCTCATAGGTCAAACCCAGCTACAACACATCATCGACGACCGCTTCACACGCAGTCACACAAGATCACATACGCCGCCCGAAGAGTCTTCCCAGCAACCTGCCTTGGGCAATCTGAGCAGTACTGCCCTGATTTACTCTGTTCATCGCGAGCTCGCCAAGATAAGCCGAAATCAAACACAGCAAAATCAACGACAAGACGGAGCTTCACAGCACGAGCCACAGCGACCTTTTTCTGCCGCACCTGCAGACCAAAACGCTCAGACAACCTCAGCCGGTCAAGCGAGTTTCGCTTCCCTGAATCAACAATCCTCCGCTGCTCTCCCGTTACCAGCCGTTGACTATCTAGCGATGCTCGGACCTCCTCTTGCAGCTGGTTCAGCAGCAGGTCTCGATGCGAATGACTGGCATTGGATGCTCGATAACAGCAACGCGCTCTTTCCGGAACACGGCATGGCTCAAGACGGTATTGGCTCAGGACCACCTTACGACGATATTTCCGCAATGCTCGATTGGCAATGGCCTCTTGCTAATACATGACGATCTCATGCTACAACAGCTCAGCAGCTCCGATCTTGCCAGCTCTCGATGGCTACAGTCAACACAGGACAACAGGATCAGCACACCTGTACTACCTCCACTATTGAGGTGTGACTTTACGGAGCTCTTCGACTGGCTTTGGCATACGCAATTTCATTTGTGTACACTGGACCATAACGAGCTGCAAGCCAGTCCTCGCCGGATTATTGGGCAATGTACCCGCCGGGAGGATTGAGCGATGAACTGGACATGTCGCGGTGGGCTCAGCGGAATAACGCACGAAAGTGAGCAGACAGCAAATCCAATTCACACTGTTGTGCTGTATTACTCTCCTTTCCAGAGTTCACACCATCTGCCATTGCTGTGTACATACTCTACAAGGCCTTGGAGGAACTCTGCAAGGACTCGACTCGACTCCGGAGCGTCATCTGGCCTATGTTCGCGTACTGGCTTGCAATTACCTAAACAGGTTCGATGCGATCCAACTTGTCCTCTTTGTTCGGGTCACCGTCATCGTGCGATTGCTGTGCACGGGTCGCGGGAAGAGCCTCGACGTCGAGATCTTCCTCGACATGCTCAACAACGGGCTCATCTGGGAGAATCAAATTGACGATAATGGCAACAATGGCTCCGATCAAAAAGGGCGTGCTCAGGATACTAGTATAGTCATAGTCAGCGGTCTGACTGGGATTGACTAAAGCCTTGGCTTACATGGTAATGGCGTTCATGAAGCCGACGAGAGCAGTATTTGGGCCCTTGTACCTGTCAAGAGAGCCTTTTCAACTACGTTGACAGCTGCTACAGGGTGGCAGGCTCACGTGAAGATGTAAGAGGCCCAGTCTCCGACAATGATGTTACCCATACCAAACGTCAGTCCGGCAGCAAGTACGATCCGATTCCTTCTAGTGAATGGCGAGAAGGAGATGACCTCTGCCACAGCAAATAAGTCGGTGCTGTAAGCTGGGAGCTGGCAAACGACATACTGAGTCCAGACACCACGACATTTGCGAAGAGAAAGGTGGTCACGCCGCCCAATACGCTGTTAGGAATGGCAAGAAAGACTGGAACGACGATGTCAGCAGTGTTCGGAAGTAGCAACTGCTCTGCCCACGTACCTCCAGAAATCTTGGACAGGACACCATAGATGACCATCAAGGCAGCACAATAATAGCCAGCCGAACGATTACCGCAGCGGGTAATGCTGATGACTACCGGGGATCCGAAGTCCTTCAGCATGTATCGTCAATACCGCCAGTAAAAAGTATGCTTACCACCATTGTTCTGCGCAAAGATGGAAAGAGGAGCATTGGTGAAAAGAGCTGAGAGCATGCCGTTGAAGCCGTCGGCCAGAATACCACCAGCGACCCGACTGTCCAGCAGAAGACCTTCGACTGGCTGCCTGGAGGCTTCAGAGCTGGCAACGATATCACCCATCACCTCCATGGTCAATGCGATGTAGACGGCCATCTGTGGCAGAATGGCAGGAGCATAGATTTTGCTGAAAAGTATCGTCAGCCTGCAGTGCAAGGGCGAAAAGGTCGATGCCCACTCACAGCGGGAACGTCTCAACCCAAAAGAAGGTGATAGCGCGGGCGCTCTTAATGCTGCTTCCGTCCACATAACCAGTAGCACCAGCGACAATCATGCCAACAACCAGTCCAACAATAATACTAGCATTCTTGAGGAAAGGACTGCCAAATACCTCGACGAGAATGATGGTGATGAAGGACAGGAAGCCGAGACCGATGAACTCTGCAGAACCCCATTGAAGTGGCTTCGGCGCATTGATAGTCGGGCACAGCGCAAATAGGCTGAGAACCATTGACTCAGCATAGCTCGGCTTTTCAGCTACGACGACCACCTACCCGGTTGCTGGTCGAGATCGGCAGGCGTTGGAACCGCCGGCCCAGTTGACAAAGCCAGACTTGCCAATCAAGGAAGCCCCAATGAGGAGAACGACAAGACCGGTGATATGCGGTGGGAAGACTCGCTTAAGGATTTTAGGAGGAACAAAGGCCAAAGCCATCTGCACGGAGTGGTAAGTTTGATGCACCTCATGAAGCTACTTTAAAAAGCTCGCACCATCAAGAGTGAACAAAGAGCACTTGTTCCAAGGAGGTAGCCATAAGCTTCCGGGCAAGCCGCACGGACTCTTGTCACTCCATCGGCAGCGGTGACCATCGAGCAAGTCCCGTCCTTGTACAAGGCGTCGAAGCTGGACACGATCAGGAAGTTCAGCATCACTTCCCTCGAAATTCATACCAAAGGACGTACATAGCGGTCGCAGTGGACAGAGTTGCAAAACTCGTTCCTGTCACTGTCAAGAGGCCTGTGCCAAAATACGTCGCCTTGGTGAAGGGGATCTTGAAGCGGGTCATCTGGATAGCAGAGCAAATGCCAGATGCGATGAGCGAGGACGAAACCCTGACGATGGGAAAGAAGAGGATCAGAAAAATTGACAAAAGCAAGGAAGAGTCTCACATGTAGACAGCATAAGGCGTTCCATTGAGACCCAGCTGAGATGCAAAGATAGTGGGTGGAGTGATGACTCCAGCCTGTTAGGAGAATGTTGAAGTCAGCAGTCATTCTACGCATCGATAGGAACAGGCTGTCTTACCAGCATAGCAAGACTGTGCTGGAAGCCGCAGACCAGTGCGAGTAGAATGGGGAGCTTGTCATTGAGCCCATAAAATGGGACTTCGCGTCGGCCTCTCCGGCTAGTCTTGCTCCAAGGGTTAAAGGTCGGGGTGCATAGGAAACCCCAATCAAACTCGCCGACCCAGCCCTCGCGGGTGGTAATCTTCTTTTTGCTGTGGAGGAACGGGGCAGGTTTCAGTGAAGTGTCCCCACAAAGAAGAGAGCGACGGCAGCTTGACAGTGGAGTCCCTCAATTGCTCAATCTCGTCCAAGCCGAATTCCTCCTTCATTTTCGACAGCAGTAATAATTCGCAGCGACGTAAACGGTTGAAGAGAGATGAAGAAGGTGAGTCCCGCCTCGTTCTCAGGGTCGCTGCCTGCTCATCTTCGACCCGGTTCCTGCGGGTATCGCGTTCTCGATCATCATCCTTATCGCTTATCGGGTTTGCCCAGAGAGATGAGTCTGATGAGAAGCAAAGCCTGGAAGCTATCGGGACACCTTACGACGATATATCCGCAATGCTCGATTGGTATCATACTGGCCTCTTGCTAACTTGACCACATGACGATCTCACGGTACAACAGCTCAACAGCTCCGATCTTGCCAGCCTGAGCTCTGATGGCCATAGTAGGCGGAGAACAACAGGTGCAGCACGCCTGGATCATCTGCACTTTTGCGGTGTGACTCTACAGATTCTTTTGACTAGCTTTGGCATGCGCAATTCCATTTGTGTGCACTGGTCCATAACGAGCTGCGAGCTGCTTCGCCGAGAGGCCCACAGGATGTGCAGGCACATCTCCTATATCCTCCATCTTCTGCTCCAGTGCGCGCAGCATTGATTCTCGCACCTCTGCATAGTTTGGCTCGTTCCACACGTTGAACAGCTCCAGAGGGTCTTCCCGACAGTCGAACAGCTCCCATTCCTGCTCCTCGCCTCCGGCGCGCGCACCAGGCTGACCCAAACCTTCATTGTACCAGAAAATGATTTTGTATCGCTGATTCCGACAGCCATAATGCGCGTATGCATCATGCACGATGTCGCCATGCATCCAGTAGCGATGATACGCGACTGTCTGATCATCGATGTGACGAGGAATTCCCTGCAGAGAAGCATTGAAAGACGTGCCTTGCATGTAGGATGGTACACGCAAGCCGGCGAGATCGAGCCAAGTTGCTGCAAAATCGACATTGGAGATGATGTCGTTGCAGACGCTGCCAGGGCGTATCAAGTTTGGACATCGGACCAGGAAAGGCATCTGGAACGACTCCTCATACATCTGCAGGCATAGTTCACCTTAGATTGGCCAAAACTCCCTGTTACCATGGTCAATCCACTCACAAAACGCTTGTCGAACCATCCGTGCTCGCCTAGGAAGAAGCCTTGGTCCGCTGAGAAGGTAGGAAAGAAATTCAGCGTCTGTCTAGATTCTACGAAATGGCTCGACCTACAAGTATAGATGACCATCGTATTCTCTGCCAGCCCTTCCTGGTCGAGGAAATCGAGCAATCGTCCAACGTTATCGTCGATGGATTGTATAGTCCGCAGATACCGCTGCATGTATCGCTGATATTTGAATCTTGAAAGCTCCTCTTTGGTCTTGAACTTGAAGTTCTGTCCCGTATGCAGGTCTACCAGAACCAGCTTGGATACGTCCTCTGGCGAGGGTATTTTGCGCTCTGTGAATTTCCACAAGCCTTGAATCATCAAAGGCCCACAGTCGGCGGCCGTACCCTCGGGTTGAGCCAGTCCAAGGTCGCTATAGGTCATGTCCTCCTCTACGCGCATCTTGGCTGCCGCTGCTGCTTTTGCCCGGTTCTTGTAGTCGTCGGTGAAGGTGTCGGGGAGCGGTACAATCTCTTGGTACAGGTCTTTGTGCTTGGGGTCACACTGCCACGGTCTATGAGGAGCTTTATGATGACACATTGCGAAGAAGGGCTTTTCCTTGGGCTGGGATTTTATGAAATCGATAGTCTTGTCGGTGATGATATCGGTAGCGTAGCCTTTTTCGACGGTCTGCCCTCTTTCGCTGAGAAAGATGGGGTCATAGTACTGGCCCTGCCCCGGGACAACGTCCCAATAGTCGAAGCCAGAAGGTTCATACTGCTTTCCCTCCCCGAGATGCCATTTGCCGACCATGGCAGTCGCGTATCCAGCGGTGCGGAGGTGTTTTGCCACGTTGGGGAGGTTCTTGTCGAGCTTTCCGTCGAGCGTGGTCACATTGTTGACGTGGTTGTACGTGCCAGTGACGATGGAAGCGCGCGAAGGGGTGCAGATTGAGTTGGTCACGTAGCAGTGGTTGAAGAGCATCCCTTCGCGAGCGATGCGGTCGAGGTGCGGCGTGTGGTTCAGCCCGGCGCCGTAGGCAGAGATGGACTTTGCAGCGTGGTCGTCGGACATGATGAAGATGATGTTCGGCCGCGAGGGCGCGCGCGAGATGCTGGCGCCGACCATGCTGGCGTGCGCTATCTTGACTCTTGACGGGCGAGGTCTCTCGCTATATAATACGTGAACAGCACTGGTATCGCTCCAAGGAGTATCTGCGGACCAGGGAGCACTGTGGACACTTTCCGAACACCGATAGATTAGCGGACCTGGTTCTACTGTAGTCAACGCAAGGCTCGCTCAGCATGGACGGATGCAGTATCTCGCCTGGCCAGCCGGACCCCTCCACGTCCAGCCGACGCGAGCCTAGCGAGGACAGCGAGTCTCAGCTTGGCGACACCGTCAGTCTGGGCACACGTGGTTGCCAGGCGGTGCGAATCAAGCCAAGCCGGAGCTTTCTGCCTCGCCTACCACCTTGAGCTGCCCACTTGCTTGTGAACTCGCTGGTTCCTTCTGCATAGCACGGCGTAGCGTTAGGCGACGGGTGATGGTGGCGCATGCCGACGCGAGCCCATCCGAGGCGACCCTTTGCGAGACGACTGATATCGTACGGCTGGGCCTTGGCTTTCACTTTCAAGCCTGTCAGTCAGCCGGAACTTGCGGAAGTTCCAGGTGAAGAAAGAAGAAAGGAGCAAGAAAACGCAATTGCACAAGAGCAGCCTCCCTCCCCCCCCCCATTGACATTCAAAGACCAAGCATGTGAACATTGCTTAATGTGTTGTAAGCCTCTCCAGGACCTCCTTCCGACGGCGAGAGATATACCTGAAGCACCTCTTTGCCAGCCGTGTCGCCGGTCATTCTCACCTTCGCGGGTATACTCAACGAACGAGATGCTTACCTTGTCGGCATCGCGCTCCACTTTGCCGACTTGCACATCGGCAGGTCCAAAAGTGGTGTAGCTGAGTGCGTGACCGAAGCAAGCCAGCGCTTTTACGCCACGGACCAGCATGCCTCGATACACCATCAAGACGTCGTCCGTATAAATTATTCTTGGCTGGGAAGAACGGGTGCGAGGGGGAAGTCGGCCAGCTTTTTGCTGGACAAGTGCAGTGATGCAATCCAGGCACTGAGACTCGACATTCATATCCCTGCTGAGTGCCCTTGCGTCTGATCTGAGAAAGCTGCAGCGTTCTTCTACCAGGGTTGTGGGCCAATTGTTGTATGATATGGTAGAGCAGGCTGTGCCAGAGAGCTTGTCCGAGCATGGACCACTCGTACACCCACGAGTCAATAGCCTCCGTCCGCATAGACCGCGTGCTATGACTGCATGTTGGCTTATTGTCTCGACGTGCTTAGCGTGCCATGACTGCAGGTTTCGTTGGAGATTGTGGCTACAGAGAGCCAAAGATCAACCCAAGCACAGACGCAGAGCGTCGCACAGTCCGCACGCGTGCGTCAATAGACACACAGGCCATGCCACAGTCTCGCCTGTGCGCTGTTCCTTGCTCTTTCATTTCGGGGGGTACCGTCGTGGTGCGAGCGAGAGCAGCGTGGAGCTCGACAACGCCTCTTTACTCTTCTCTGATCAGCGAGCACAACAGATCACATAGCACAGCTGTACGAGAGCATTTCGCATCAAAGTACACACTCATACCCAAGTATCACCCATCGTCATGTTCGCCCGCAACGCTCTCGCCCGCTCTACTGGCGCGTTCAGGGTGAGCCCCCATGCATCAACACTAGCAACAAGAACCGCAAGGAAGCTGACGACATCCATCCCATCATTCATCATTTAACGCATCTCGCGTGCTCGGCTGCCCTCGCCTCCAGACCTTCTCCACTACGCGCCCTAGCAACCTGGCAAAGATCACGCTCGTAGGACGGCTCGGCGCCTCTCCCCAGGTTGCAAAGGACAAGCAGGGCAGAGAGATCCTCATCTATTCTGTCGCTACCACCGACAGGCCTACACAGAGTGCAGACGGCAGTGAGTTGCGGGTTGTCGCGCGTGAATTACGTGGTGCCGGCCAGGCCATACTTGGGAAGAATTGTGGCTGATGTAGTGGTACCGTCACTTCAATGCTGTGGTCTCGCACGATATTCTTCTTGTCAATAATTCTGGTCCAATGCTGTCCCTCTTTCGTGGCATGTAGCCCGCGGCGAGCCCACCACCGCCTGGCACAGGGTCCTCTCGTACAACTCTGGTGGCCGAGAGTACCTCTCGACCCTCCCGAGCGGGTGAGCCCCAGCCGCTAATCGTAGAGACATCGCTCTATGTAGATCCAGATGCTGACTTGTCCGCACTCGCTTCGCTTGATTGCGGCAGAACCCTCGTCCACATAGAAGCCGACTTCAAGAAGCGGACTATCAAGAACGATGCTGGCGAATACAACGACCAGACGCTGCTGCTCATGAGTGCGTATCTCGTTGACAAAGATGAACAATAACAGCCCCAATTCCACTGACACGACCGCTTTGCTGTTCCTGCAGAGAACATCGACGTCCTCCAACGCCCGAAAGACAAGGACGCCGAGGCTCCTGCATCATGATAAGCAGATCTCGAAGCAGCGGACAACAGCAAGAGCGTCATCGCATCAGCTGCTCCTGCTCAGACTTCCTTTCGAATGTTCGCCTTGCGCCTGTTGTCTTCTCCCGACTACATCTTTATCCACTCGCCCGCTCTGCACTGGTTGCAATGATACACCCCCACCCCTTTTGAAGACAAGCGATCTGATGGCAACTCTTTCATTCTGCTCTCTTGCTAGCTCACAGCCGCCGCGGGCGTCTCTAGCGTTAGCGCCTCTTCCATTTCCTTTGCACTCATTCTAGCAAGATGCTGCCGTCGCCGTGCCGCTTTGGCCATCTTTGCCTCCAAGCGCGCCTTGCTCTGATCAGGATACGCCTTGATGCTGAGCCGCCAATGTAGCTGCACATCTGTACGGCGCGCCTGCACGCGAGTCAAGCGAGTAGATTGTTTTGAACTTGGGTTTTGCTGCTGCTGCTGCTGCTGCTGCTTGTTACCTTTCGCAAGCTCTTGCTTCTGCTGGCGCTTTTTCGCCCTTGCCATCTTCCGCCGAGGTGTAAGTGGTCGTATACGCGTGTCTCTGGCAAAGTAAGCGATGCCCAGCGTCGGTGTTGGATCTTGTTTGCGCGCTTGTGAGCTCGACAAGGCGATAGTGAGGACTTTGCGACTTGGCTGAGGATGAGATGCCTGTGTCGTTACGGGGTTGGGCGAATCAGACATCTATCTGAAAGATAAAGACGTGCTGAAGGAGGGACGTAGCTCACCCAAAGGGTCGACGAGCTGGTTCGTCGTATCCAGTCTGAATCGACCGCCATTTCTGCTATTTGTGCACGTCGCTTTTCGAGCTTGTCTTGATCGTCATCTTCATCGGCTCTTGCCGAAGAAAGAAACAAGAGCATATCAGCTCCTGTTCTTATGATCTCGCCCTGCATCGAGGCATTGCGCAACGAATTTGTGCTTCTCGCCCGGCGAGATGGGTCATATGGATGTGTGGAGACCCACAGGATGCGATGTTTCTGACGCGCTGCAATCAAATGCGGGTCTGTAGGGCTCATCAACCTGACGCGCATGAGCCTGTCACCACCTTCGTGCTCATGCTTGTTCTTCTTGCTCTTGCGCTTTTCGAGCCTGGCCTCTCCAATGCTGGCGGCGGCTTGTTGGGTGAGGAGCGTGCTGAACAGCGGAAAGAGCGTTGTTGATAACTTTTCATTGTCTTCTGCTGTTTGCTGTTCCATCTCCTGCTGTGCGTTTGTAGTGTGACTACTGCCTTCTTGCGTAGGGCCTGTAGGGATGGATCAGTGCCACGCACATGTCAGCAAGGGCAGTACCACAGCAAGCCGCCAATCTGGTCAGCTGTGCATACCAATGCTTGCTTGAGCGGTCTCAACTCTCGCCAGTCCTGCCAGAGTCTTGCTCCATTGCTTCGCCAGCTGGTCATTCAGGATTCCCAGCCATACCGCCGTCGTTGCCTCGTCCAGGCCGTCTTGCGCCTCGTTGGCGGCACCAGCCTGGCGGTCGTGCGCGTCATCGACGTCCATCTGCAGCACTGCGCGTCAACTCCAACGTACATGCGCGACTCGTTGTCCAGCCAAGATGGGCAGCATGTGGCGAGGCTGCGCTTGAAGCTCGCTGATCTTTCTTTTCTCCTGCCTCTCCTTCTGCCAACTCTGAATAGAGAGCAAAGCATCTCAAGTCTGTAAATAAGCAAGAACACATTCTACACCATGCCTGGTGAGTCGAATGCACAGAACGCCTGCTGCAGGGCCGCCTCGCTGAACCTTTCCTGCACCCTCCATCTCTACACGTGCCCCCTTGTCGACTGGCTGATATACACGCTAACTTGCTCTGCTGACTACCTGCTGACCGGACCCTTCTATTACTTGCTATTCGCACAGCCTGCGGATGCCCAGATCGTATCATCGATGGACAGGTCCAGAAATGCGCTTGTCAGCCTGTACGTTGATCTTTGGCGCGCTTTCGCGCTATCAGTCCTTGTACACCAATTTGACAAATTGATTCTTCTTTCAATGGTCCCCCGACGGCAGTGCTCGCAAGGCAATCTCGGTGAATGCAGCTGCAACAAAGAGACCGGCTGCTCGTGCATGAACAGGTGGGTTTTCCCCTCTTGCTACTTGGCTTGAACAATCGCTCAGACATTTTGCTGTGATGCAACCAGCGACAGCGCAGCTAGCACATGCGTCTGTGGCCCGTCGTGCACCTGTGCAGATTGCAGTTGCACCAAAGCTGCCGAGTCCAAGGTCGGCGAAGCTCCCAAGAGCTGCTGTGCTAGCAATGGAGGCGACGCTACAAAGAAGGAAGAACGAGCTGCCGTATCTGCTTGATCCACTTGTGGCTCGAATTGATCTCGAGCAGTGAAAGCTTTATTTTGTTTTGTCGTGCAGCAAACTGCTTTACTCGAAAGATAACAAAGGACGTCTGCACTCTCTATTCGCTGAACTGCCTCCGCGTAATCTTTCTAAGTTGCCGTATGGGCTACTTCCAGCGCTACACCTCATCATAATTTCGTCCTTCTGGAATGCTCGAGCTCATCGTTTCTGGAATTGCAAACGAAGACTAAGAGGTGACAGAGTAAACGTCGTGATACTCTTCAAAACGCGCTTCTGCGTCTGTTGGACCGTCTCGTTCGGCCGCACGTCATCCGGATGCAGCATGATCTTGTATTTGCGAACGAGGTGAACCAATACGCCTGCGGAACGGTTGGAAACCACAAGAAAGGTGCATTATCAGTTCAAAATACTGTCACCGTGGCACGTATCAAAGCGACCTACAGACCAGCGTAACGCGCGCAAATGCCTGGCCCGTGCAGCCTCTAGCGCCTGCTGAAAATGCAATAAATGCATCTCTAGGCCACTTGTAGTCTTCGGTGTCGATAAAGCGGTCCGGGCGGAAAGTGCCTGGATCGCGCCAGATGGCGCCTTTTGACGACCAAGCGAGCAGGATCAGCTTGAGATTTGTTCGCGCCTGGAGAAAGTCGACTTACGGTCATGATGCATGCCCAGCACGTCCAACATCAACCTAGTCCCCCTCGGTACTGCAATCGGACTTCCATCCTGTCCTTCCCGCTCACTGACGGGCAGCACTACGTCTTGGTCGGACTTGACCATCTTGGGTACATTGACGACAATAGGCCACATTCGCAGAGTCTCATTGATTACAGCTTGGGCTCGGTGGAACTGGGGGTACAGCTCGTAAGGGATATCCGCGTCAACGTCCGGAGTGATATCGATGATCTCGGAGAAGAGGACGTCTTGCTCGGCCGGGTAAAGTGCAAGCATGCCAAGAATGTAGATGAGGGCATTCTTTGAAGTGTCGTGACTGCACGATCGATGCAAGGCGTCAGATAAGCGAATTAGGGCAAGCGCATAGAATCTGAAATGCAACCCACCCAGCAAACAGAAAAAGCCAGATGTTGCCAATCAGCTCCTTGTCGTCCAATGTGCCCTTTGCCTCATCTTTGCCCTGTTCACCCGGCTCTTCCGCAATAGTATGCTGCGTGTCATTCGAAGCCACCAGCAGACTAAGGAGGTCATTTCTAGGTTCTTTGCCTTGCGCCGTAGCCTCTCTCCGTTGGTCCACTACGACGCGCATCCACTTGTTCAAGCCCTCCACATACCCAACGGCATCCTTCATAGCTTTGATGGGCGGGTAGCGTTTCAGGATGTTGGGAGTCACAACGGCGATCAGCAAATTGTTGATAGCGCCCTCGACTGTCTCTCCGAAATGATGCGCGTGGCCCGCAGGTGGAGGCCCCGCAGCCGTCCGACCAGGCGAAGGGACCTCTACACCAAAAGCAACAGAGCAGATGACCTGTGTGCGAAGGCATCGGCGTCAGCAGGATTACTAGGTTGCCAGACGGAGGACTGGTGTAAGCCGCACGTACATATAGACCCATTTGCGCACACAGCTTGATGACGTCCTGCTCTGTTGAGATACCGCTGCTGTCCGCTCGCTTCTCCAGGTCTCCCATCCAAGCGTTTACGGCCTTTGTCGACTCCTGCCAGTCCAGGCGGTTTGGCCTGTCGCCTGCAAATGCAGAAGCGACGATTCTGCGATGCCTTCTGAAGGCATCGCCCTCGGATATGATGAGCGAGGGTCCAAACATTTTGATCGCCATGTAGAGCTCATTGTCCTTCGGATAGAGATCACGGTCTCCGACGATGGCTTTGATGGTAACGGGGTCGCGGATCTGCAGGTTTATTCTTGGAGGAGATGCGCTGACAATCTTGCGGATTGTGGCTTTGCCGTCTGGACCGTAGCATTCAGGAATATGCACCTCGGGGTCGACATTGCCTCGAAAGAGGGCAGGAGTGATGTATGGGATCTTGGGCAGGACGAGTGCTTCTATACTAGCGAAAGGAGTATACCAGTAATAGTTTCCCGCCTTGATGTGCCCGACTGAGCTGACTTTCGAATAGAAGCCAACGATGCACCAGAAGATGTGTGCGAGGTAGACTGTAATGCCTGCGAGCAAGGCTAGCCTAGTGTCAAAGCGCAAAGTGATGTCGTTTTGCACTCCTGAATAGGCACGTGTTGCAGGCCCGCCGAACCTGCCGGCGAGGAGGCCGGCGAGGCACGCCAGCGCGAGGAACTTCATGGTGTGCGCGTGTCAGTGTCAGCAGTCAGTCAGGCCGGCCATCCACTCATCCGACGCAGTGCGCACGAGTCCAGGATGCGAATGGCCAGCCAGCCAGCGTGCATGTGGACGATCGGGCACTGGCCAGTCTCGCTATAGCCCAGGTTGTGGACACAGAGGATGACTGGGCGATGCTGTTGGCGTGTTATCATGATGGTGTGTTGCACGCTGGTCTGGTCTGGTCTGCCCTGCCCTGCTCCGTCTCGTGCTCTTCTAGGCCCGACAACGGCTTCACTGCAACATGGCCGTCGCACAGAGCGGCGCGTCTCGATGAGGCCGATGGGCGTGCCGGAGCTTCAACATCGTCGAGATAAGAGCTCGCAAGTCTCGCCGTCTATAATACACACGAGACCAGGCAGTCGCTGCCCGCCAGAGACATCGCTTGGCCCGGATGTCTGCTTCCTTGCGGAGCCTTGTCGCCACCAACACGGCGGAGAATGAATGCTGCCTCGCTGGCTTTCGCGCTCTTGCATCCGGTCAATTGCATTGCTGACGAGTATCCGTTGCAGATTGACTGATCTGCACGAGTCCCTCTGAACTGGCAGCTTGGGAGCCCGTCTTCCTCAAACGCGCCAGCCTCAACCTCGTCTCGGCAATCGGATATCCCCGCCTGGAAGAGCATTGCAAGCGGAGACTCACAACGCGTTCATCCAAGCATGGGAGACACCAAAGAGTCTCAATGCGATGTCCTCATCATCGTGCGCTCTCTCCAAAGGGCATCGCGTCGTGATCTCTAGCTTAGCTGACGCCGGCTCTTGACTACTGCAGGGAGCCGGACCTGCCGGTCTCATGGCAGCGCGATGGATGGCAGAGTTCGTAAGGCAGGATCCCAGCTTGAGGATCCGTATCATCGACAAGCGGTCCACAAAGTGAATAGAACCGACGTGACAGTACAAGTACCATTGCTAAGTTCATCCTGCAGGATATTCACTGGTCAAGCCGATGGTCTTCAGGTAAGTGTGCGGAGATGCGACTGAGATGACGAGGGTCTTGATGTGCATACCAAATGCCCCAGTGTCGCACTCTTGAGACCTTCAAGAATCTAGGCATCGTCGAGAAGATACTAGAGTGAGTTCTCGTGGTTCCCAAATTCTGGATGGTCACTAAGGGAGATCCACAGGGAAGCAAACGAGATGGTTACGATCAGCTTGTACAACCCTGACGAGAAAGGCATTCTGCGGAGAACAGACAGGATACCAGAGTAAGTCCCGAATCTCAGCAGCCCTCCCCACTCTTTTCCCCAAGCTGCTTGCCTATTAATACCCGTTCGAACAGCACCCTACCTGGCATATCCCGCTACCACCAAGTCGTCCTGCATCAAGGTCGCATCGAACGTCACTTTCTCGATTCAATAGCCGAACGTTCCGACACGCGCATCAATGTCGAGCGTGGCGTGTTGCCCGAATCCATGGACATCGACACAGACTCCATAGGAGATTCAGAGGCGTACCCTATCACTGTCAAAGTCCGACATCTAAATGAAGACGAAGCTACTCCTGCTCAGTTCGGGCATAAAGCGCCTAATGGGCTGTTCAGATCTTCATTGAGCACCGCAGAGGAAGAAGATGCGGCATTTGCGAAGCAGCCAGGACGCAAGGAGGGTAGTGAGGTCATTAGGGCGCGCTATGTCATTGGGTGCGATGGAGGACATAGCTGGGTGCGCAGGACGCTAGGCATCGAGATGGTGGGCGAACAAACCGGTAGGTCGTGATGAAATCAGCTTGCTCTGGCTTCGAAGCTGACATGCAAGTGCGCGTACAGACTATATATGGGGCGTGGTAGACGGGTGAGTCTCAGCAGGCACTCCTGTCGCGGTGCTGCATTTGGACTAACGGTCATGACAACGCGCACGCGCACAGAGTCCCACACTCAAACTTTCCAGACATCCGATCGCGCTGTGCAATCCACTCGGCAAACTCTGGAAGCGTAATGATCATTCCTCGCGAGAATCAGATGTGCAGATTCTACATCCAGCTGCAAGAGAAAGCTGAGCCTGGTCAGCGCGTGTAAGTATTCGCACGTGAGGCTTCTGAAAAGGAAGAATTCTGAGACAATTGGGTTGATATGGGTCGATATCCAGTGATAAGGCCAAGTTCACGCCAGAAAAGATCATTGCATCTGCTCAGAAAATTATGGAGCCATACACGCTTGACATTCCCGATATCGACTGGTGAGTCACCGGAGTGCTCTCGACCACGGCATTTTGATCTCATCGACGTACATGGTGGATCTCCAGGTTCACAGCTTACCATATTGGTCAGCGAGTAGCTCATCAATTTGACAAGCACAAGAGAGTCTTTATAGCTGTGAGCATGATGCGAGACTGTGACAAACGACATCTCGCTAAGCGCAAGTTCATGCAGGGGGATGCCTGTCATACCCACAGCCCCAAGGCTGGTCAAGGGATGGTGAGCTCATACTTTGGTCCAATGGAGTCCTCCAGCTGATCTTATGCTTGTCCAGAACACATCAATGATGGACACATATAATCTCGTACGTGTCGCACGCCTCCTGTCTAAAGCTTGGTGCTAACATCGGCACGTGTGATCTTCCACAGTGCTGGAAACTTGGCTTGGTGCTGACAAAGCGCGCAAAGCGGTCGATCCTGGAGACGTATGCCTCGGAACGCCAGCCGTTTGCCCAAGCACTCATCGACTTTGACCACAAATTCTCGAGGCTATTCTCCGGTCGTCCAGCCAAGGATGTAGCTGATGAAATGGTACCTCTTCTTGCCTAGCATCTAATAGAAGAGACGGTATGCTGATCATGAGTGTGCTAGGGCGTGTCGATGGACGACTTCAAAGATGGCGAGTAGTAGTCGAGTAATTCGTTAAACGCATGCTGATGTCTTTCCGCCCTCTTTGCAGCCTTTGTGAAAGGAAACAAGTTCGCAAGGTATGCGGCTGTTCCTTTTCTTGTAGCCTGGCGTCTACTGACAGGTGTTCCACTCAGTGGCACTGCCATCAACTACGCTGCATCATCCATTGTAGCCAAGGAAGGTAATGTGACGAGCAAGCAGCATCTCGCTTCGAAAGCAGAAGTGGGAACGAGGCTCGATTCCTTCAAGGTGGTCCGGCATGCCGAAGGACTTCCGATCCAGTACGTAGAATGCCCTCCGAACCGTGCGAAGCAGGAGAAGACTGAACCGAGACATGTCTGCAGTTTGTGCGATCTCCTTGTTGCAGATGGGAGGTTCCGCATCATCTTGTTTGCGGGCAAGGCAGCCCAGACGAGCCAGATGAGTCGCGTGGAAGCCTTTGCGAGCTGTAGGCTCGAACATGCCATACTCTACCGTGTTTTGTACTGATCACGTTTGCAACTCTCAGATCTGGACAGCGCAGACTCTATCATTTCGCGCTACACACCAGCAGGACAGCCGCGCGACGCCACCATTGAGGTCCTTACAGGTGAGGCCTCGTTGATCGCTGCCTCTGCGCTTCGGCATGATGTTGACATTTCGCCCGGTGCGCCAGTGCATGCCAACACGCGCGAGGAGATTGAGATGCACGACTTCCCGGCGCCAGCGTGAGTCTTCAACAGTGTCTCCGGCACGACTCGCACGCTGGGCACTGTTTGACAGACGGCCATTTTCTTCCTCATGTAGGCTGTTCCCCAAGTATGACTATGACAAGATATACGCCGACTGCGAGCCGTACCACGGTAAGTGTGTGCTGCATGAATGTCGCCAACAATTCCGGCGCTGAGGAGAGGACATCAATGTCGAATTCGGATGCAGGCGAGCATGGCCGAGCGTACGACAACTACGGCATAGACGCGGAGCGTGGCGCAGTGGTCGTGATTCGACCAGATGGCTGTAAGTCTCGCTCAAATGCATCTTCAAACGTAGCGTCACGGGGGACTTGACGGTAATCTTGTGTTGCTTGCTCGTAGACGTCGGCCTCGTCTGCGACCTCGAGGATACGCAATCTCTAGACGCCTATTTCTACGGCTTCATGCTCGCGCCGAAGCAAGCGGCAGGTGCGCAGACCGAAAAGAATTGGACAATTAAAGGCGTGTCCAGTGTCGATGTCGGTGGCGGCTTGCGGGGAGCAGCGCTGTCGCCAGTGAAAGAGCCACAGGCGCCTGTTGTGTGAATGGATAGCATCTGTATATATTCAAGCAATTCTTCTGCTTCTTGGCCTGTTTCATGCTTATAATTTCGGCGGTGTGAGCCGACCTGCAGGATCTTGCGAAGCTGCGCCACACTTTGCCCCAGCACCACTCGAGTCTCGTCGACTAGCAGGCAGAGTATGGCGGGTCAAGCCAAGAAAGCAGAAACTGCGACGATATCCAACGGCGCTGCGTCTGCGCCCGCTGCGTCGGCTGGAGTTGCAAGTGCTGGCGCTGGAGCTGGAAAGCGAAAACGCGGACGCGGAAGAGGGAACCGAAAGAGAGGCGGACGGAGGGCAGCTGCTGCTTCTAGCTCGAGCGAGAGCGATAGCGATAGCGACAAGGACAGTGATGACGAGAGCAGCGAGTCTGGGTCGGATAACGCAGAGGTGAGCCTGGAGCGCCGGGAGCGTGGTCGTCGGCATTGCGAACTCGAGTGGAGCAAAGGAGGGTCAACAGACAGACGCGCCTCGATGGGCTACACTGAGACTTAGCTCAAACGGCTGACTGTGCATTCTCGCCATCACGACACTCGTCTAACAGCCCGTAGCGTCCACTTCGAAAACTGCAACCTCTGCTGCTACGGCCGCCACCACAAAATCTACATCAGCAGCAACGGGAGCACCGACGGCCAAGAGTAAAAGCGACAAGAAGGGCAAAGGGCGGGCCAGTGATGACGATTCGTCTGGAAGCGACGATGACAGCGATGACGGCTCCTCATCGGACGCATCGTCGTCGTCGTTCTTGACTACTTCATCAGAAGAAGAAGCGGACGAAGACGATGTTGCACCATCACAACCGCAGTCTGCGCAGCCTGGCCACGGCGCATTCACCAACATGAGATCTCAAACCACATCAGCTGGCGGAGAAGCGACGCGACGCCCTGAAATGACCCGCCCGCCATCACCGCCTTACATCCAATTTGGAGCAGACGCAGATCTCGCACACAACGTTCGCGCGTTTGGCAAGCCGATCCTCTGGGGACTCCTACCCGGCGACGCGGACGTGATCCCATCGAATATGAGCAGCGCGGAGCTCGCGCGGATAGAGGATGAAAAGAAGGCTGCCGCTGAGCGATACACCCGTTTCAGGGACCACTATGTCACGCGCATGGTCTCGTCTTTTGGCGGAGCATTAGACTCTGTCCGCCAGAAAGAGGCAGACACGATGACGTCCAACAGGCTGGAAGTGTTGATTGCTTCTATTGGGGCCGGGGCGGATCTCTTCACGAGCCAGGACGCGGCAAAGCAGGGCATCTGGAGGACCAAGGACGGGGAGCGGGGTGAGAGGGAGCTGGTGCTCGAGTCATTGGACACAATCACAGAAGCACCAGGGCAGACTGGGTCAGAGGCCGCTGCTGGGGCTGCGCATGACGAGGAGATGCAGATATGAGCCAGGAGCTGGGCAGACCTGGGATGCAATATCCGTTTTGAGCGCTTTTTGTGGAGCCTGACCGGTCGGCTGCAAATGTGTCGTGTTTCAGTACTCTATTCGCACAACTGACGTGTCCCGCATTCTCTGCATGGACTGACAAGCATCTTTTACACGCACAAAGAGCTGTTCGTGGCGCCTCCTTTCGAATTCGCCACCAGCACAATATCCTGCCCGTGCAGATTGTGCCGCGACTTGGATATACGGTACCGGTGCAACCCGATGACACCTTGGCAGCATCCAGACGCTCAGTTTTGCCTTGCTCGGCGGCTCGGCCTATGATCAAGTGTATGTGTAGGCCGCCCTGCTGGCCAACCGGAAAGGACCTGCGACGCGCTCTCGCTTCCTGCCCTCTAACCGACCAGAGGTCCGCCTCGTAGCGACGAGGCCCGCCTTGGCGACGGAATCACTCGCTAAGGTCGCCGTGGGGGGCTCCGAGGTCTCCAAAGGGCTCCGAATGGCAGGCTCTCTTCTCTGCTTCATATCAATCCATCTTTCACCGACCCCCGTCTCGGGTTGGTCATATACACCGGTGACATTGACATTTTGCTGACCCCGCCCGCCGCCAGATAAGATCCTGCAAGCGACAACGATTGGAGTCACACAGGCCACGAACGAGGTCCCAAGGGCGACTTGATACGATCGACGCTCGCACACCATTCCACACGAAGACTGGACCTCCCTCCCTCGCCCGCTTGTGAGACCTTCCCTTCTTCGCTTCGCCCAGTCATTTTAATTGTTGGTTGCGCTATCGTGAAACTGATCGTAATCCTTCCGGGTTACTCTTTAACACCCTATTAGCTCCCTACGCAGTCCAAGATGGCAGATAGTGCAGTACCTGGCGCGAAGCCGACCGCTGCCGCCTTCGAGAGCACTGAGGATTTGAACGAAAAAGGCGGTTACCTGGCCGGTCCTCCAGGCCCTCAAGGTCTTAAGGAGCAGTTCAAGACATGGCGCTACGCCGTTTTCTGGTCTGTAATGATCTCGTTGACAATCATCATGGAGTCCTATGTAGGTCTTGCAACAGTTCCGTGCCAGAGGTAAACCCAATGGCTGATGCGCCGGTCATGCACTCCTTTTTGCACTTTCATTGTTCACCGTCTCTGTTACCAGGACACCATCCTAAAGAATCAATTTTATGCATTTCCTGCATTCACTCGTCAATTTGGTGTGCCCAACCCGAATGGCAGGGGCTTCATCATTGAGTCCAAGTGGCAGGCAGCTTTAGGCAGTGGCGTTTGGGCAGGTGGGTTGAGCCGAACCTCAACAAACACTGCGTCGTGATGCATGCTGACAGACATGCATGCTTCCAGGAATGATCCTTGGTGTACTTATCGGTGCTCCACTCATCGATCGTCTCGGGTACCGCTGGAGCATGATCATTGCCCTCGTCCTCAATACGGCGTTTATTTTCCCAATGTTCTTCGCTGAAACCATCGAGATCTATTTCCTTGGCAACATTCTCTGTGAGTTCATGCTATGTATGACTTATGTACTATCTTTGGACGCTAAATAAGCGACCATTTGAATTAGGTGCCCTTCCTTGGGGCATCTTTTCGACCGCTGCTCCTGCGTTTGCTGCCGAGGTTGCGCCCAAGGAGCTTCGGTCGTACATGGTAGCTTGGACGAACCAGTGTTGTGAGTTCTCGACTGTCTACCGCTTGTCTCAATTACATGCTTATCACTCTCTGTTTCTAGGGGTCATTGGCCACATCCTGGCGGCTGGCATTCTGAAAGGCATGCTATCGGTCCAAGGTCACAATTCATACCGCATACCGTTGGCACTTCAGTGGATTTGGCCACTACCCATTGCCATTGTCCTTTACTTCAGTCCCGAATCGCCTTACCATCTCATCAAAAAGAACAAGCACGCCGAGGCTCTAGCAGCGGTTTCGCGCTTACACCTGCCTCATGCTGGCATAGACGACAAGGCCTATACAGATGCGATGATCGAAACTATCCGTCTTGAGCGCGAGAATAAAGTCGGTGCAAGCTATATCGCATGCTTCAAGGGCACCAATCTTCGTCGAACAGAGATTGCGACCGTCGCATGGATATCGCAGGGTGCCGTGGGCTTCTGCGTCCAGTCTTACGCCACATACTTCTTCACCCGTGCTGGAATGCCTACTTCGCAAGCCTTTGCGCTCGGTCTCGGCAATTACTGCATCGCATTCGTCGGCAACATTGGCTGCTGGTTCTTGCTTCGTCACTATGGGCAGCGTACCATTCTCCTTTCTGGATTCGCGATCATGATTCCCACTATAGCCCTCGTTGGCTTCCTTGATCTCGGCAAAACCGATGGTACGCGATGGGCCCAAGCTATCTGTATGCTTGTATGGTGAGTCTCGTTTAGGCTTTACCGCGCACGAGAGTCAAGGAGTGACCCAAAATTGACTCGCTGCGTCGTTTTCAGGTTCCTCTGGTACGGCCTTACGGTCGGCCCTATCCCTTACATCACTGCCTCTGAAGCAGGTGCTGGTAAGACACGGTGGACCCCTTCTTCTCCCACATGCCGCAGCTGAATTACCTACTTATCCTATGTGCAGTCCAGCTCAGATCCAAGACAATCGGTATCGCCCGAGTTGTAAGTCATCGTCGTAACGAATGCACAATTTTGTGGCGTGCCGACGTATTTGCTTACACTACCGCCGCGCCTCACGTCTGCAGGGCTACAGCATCGTATTTATCCTCAACTTGATCATCAGTCCCTACATGCTCACTGCATGGAATCTCAAAGGCAAGGCTGCTTTCCCTGCGATGGGCTTCACAATTTTGCTCCTCATCTGGGGCTACTTCCGCCTCCCTGAGATGTCCGGCAAGAGCTTCCACGAGCTTGACGAGCTATTCACAAACAAGGTCTCTGCTCGCCAGTTCCCACCTTTCAAGCCGGCGAAGAAGGTCAACAGCGGTGAAGTATCAGCTTGAGACCTTTCTAAAAAGGAGCGGCGTTCAAGCAGCTGAACAACGGCAGATGCCAAGGGATAGTGAGCGGCAAGATGGTCGATGTTGACGTGACGTTATTTGGACTCGTTGCGGTGAAGATAGATGATGGCCTGGCTGTCGCGAGAGTATATAGCCTGCATTTGGTGTACGCAGAGAATCACAGATTTATGTCGTTGACAATTCAGCCCTTCATCGGCCGCAATGGGGAGGAGCGCATATCACGGGTTGCACATACTGGTCAGTCAGAGACAGATGCCGACGTGAGACATGGCTGCCATGCGAGCCAGCCGACTACCGCTGCCTGGTCAAGTCGCTCGTCGCTTAAAGGCCTGGTTTCGTCCGGTGGCGGCAGAAGCGAGGTCTCGCCCTCGACCGGCAATGCTACAGTCTATACACGTCTGATCTGCATCAGCCTGCACACCACGCGTCTTCAGACATAGCTATTGGTGCCTGGATAGCGCGGTCGCGTAGGATCCCCGCCTACTAGGAATTCCGCGACTCGCTTACTGTACGCTGCAACAACACCAAAAGCAAGAGCCGTAGGATCTTCAGCTTTAGCCATGGCGTCCACAGTGTCAGCGACTTTGAACATTGAGGAGTGTCTGTCCAAGCTGGGCAACGAGGACAAGCTCGCACTCTTGTCTGGCTCGTCGATGTGGGAGACACACCGCGTCGACGAGCTCGGGATTCCGCCCATGCGCGTCAGTGATGGCCGTGAGTCGGAGCAAGCTCGTGCTGGGCGACGTTTTTCGTCCTAAATGAACAGTCGCGAAGAGACAAAGCACAGCTGACGCATGCTTCTCTTCTCTCTTGCTTCTGCCAACTTCACCACCTGCGCACTGACCACACAGCAAACGGCATCCGGGGCATCCGCTTCTTCAATGGACACCCTTCCAACTGCTTCCCGGTGCGTGCTTGACACCACGAGATGTGCTGTTCCTCGCTGACTTGAACTCCCACCCGCAGTGCGCCACCGGCCTCGCAGCCAGCTTCGACACGCAGCTGCTGTACGAAGTCGGACAGCAGTATGGCGAAGAATGCCGCGCAAAGGGCGCCCACATGTGGCTCGGACCAACGCTCAACATGCAGCGGAGTCCGCTGGGCGGCCGTGGATTCGAGTCCTTTTCTGAAGACCCCGTCTTGTCTGGCTTGATGAGCGCGAGCATAATCAGAGGAGTACGCCTGCGTAACATGTAGCATCCCTTACTCTAACTATACTGACTGCTTGCCAATCTAAAGGTCCAATCACGCGGCGTCTCAGCCTTTCCTAAACACTTCGTCTGCAATGGTAGCCCTTGAGTCTTTGCAGCCTCCGCGCGGCGCAATGAATAGACTGGATGAGCTGACCACATCTATTATGATGAATTCTAGACCAAGAGATAGATCGACATAGCAACAGCGGTGAGTGCCCCAGCTGCTTGACGTAGCCCATCAAGCCAAAGGGCTGAAGTCAATTGTACACCGGTGCAGCCGAAGTATCCATGCGAGCTCTGCGTGAGATTTACCTCAAACCCTTTCAAATCTGTATCAAGCAAGGTGATCCCTGGGGTCTTATGACCAGCTACAACCGTGTGAACGGCACACATGTTCCGGAACATCCTCTCATCATGAATGAGATATTGCGGGAGGAATGGGGATTTGATGGGACTGTCATGTCAGACTGGTACGGAACCTACTCCACCGTCGAGGGCGTAAACGCGGGTGTGGACCTCGAAATGCCTGGACCTACGATATGGAGAGGTAGAGCATTGGCAAGAGCACTGGCAAGCGGAAAGATTAGCCAAGCAGCAATCGATTCATGCGCTCGTAGAGTAAGGATGATCGTCGTTTTGGCGCAAGGCATCTAACTGAAGTGCCTTTATGACACCCTTCCAGATGATCAAAAGTGCAAAACACGCTCTTGAAAGCGGCATACCTGCAGGAAAGGAAGAAGAGGGCATCGATACGCCTGAGACGAGGGCTCTTCTGCTCAAAGCGGCGCAAGAAGCCGTTGTCCTGATAAAAAACGAGTCAAACGTACTACCCCTGAAAGCCGAAAGTGCCAAGAAATTGGCAGTCATTGGACCGAATGCCAAGGTTGCCTGCATCTCTGGAGGCGGCAGTGCAAGTCTGAAACCCTACTACGCAATTTCACCTTTGTCGGGCATCAGCGATCTGGCGGTCGAGAAAGGAATAAAGGTTCAATACTCGGCAGGTGTGCATGTGTCAAGGTACCTTCCGCTAATCGATGAGATGGTCAAATGTCTGGAGGGTCAAGCTGGGCGCATGAATCTCTCGTTCTTCGCAGAGGAGCCCGTCAATTCCGCTGTGAAACCCGTTCACACAAAAGTGGTAGACAGCAGTTATGCTTTCATGGTGAGTGACGCACGGCCCACGCTAGGAAATGCGCGACTGACCATGACATTTTTGCGGCCAGCTCGACAACGTCCCATTCGACATTGTTCCCAGAAAATGCTGGATGAACCTTGATGCAATCTTCACACCTGATGAAACTGGTGACTGGCACTTTGGCTTGACTGTCGCGTATGTTTTTCCCATGTGCCTTCAAGCATCTTGCTGCCCCTCATTCATTGACATATTGCGGAACAGAGGTCAAGCCGAAATCTTACTTGATGGCAAGAGCGTCATCGCGAACAAGGACAATCAGAAGCCTGGCGAAATCTTCTTCAGCAATGGCACGGAAGAAGAGATTGGCACGGTGAATCTGGTCAAGGGAAGGGAGTATCGCCTACAGATGCGTTGGAGCAACTTCAAGCGTGTGAATCCCAAAGGTCTGTCTCTTCTATTTCGGCTGATCTATTGCCCAAAGCGCTGAAGGGATTTTGGCATTGCCCTTCTAGTTGCCTTTGCGGTCTTTGGAGGCTTCCGCATTGGAGCGAGGCTGGCTTCCCGCCCAGAAGAATTGCTTGCAGAAGCAGTGAACCTGGCACAGACTAGTGATGCAGTCGTCATTGTTGCTGGCTTGAATGCCGACTTTGAAGGAGAAGGCTGTAAGAAACAGTCGTTCCCAATCGTGCAGTGTCGCGCATCTGACGAAGAGCTATTTAGTCGACAGATCGAACATGAAGCTGCCCTATGGAACCGATGAGCTCGTCCAGCAGGTCCTGCAAGCCAACAGCAACACTTGCGTGGTTGTACAGAGCGGGACGCAAACGGAGATGCCGTGGATTGAGCAAGCGCCAGCTGTCGTGCAGGTAGGACTCGCGGTCACTGCGCCCTGCCATGTCGCTAACATCTCCGTCTCAGGCTTTCTACGGAGGCAACGAGACCGGCAGAGCTATCGCCAACGTGCTCTTTGGCGTGCACAACCCGTCTGGCAAGATGCCCCTGTCCTTTCCTAAAAAGCTGGCCGACTTCCCTTCGCATCCCTTCGCGCCAGGCAAGAATGGGTACTCCTACTATACGGACGATGTCTTCATGGGTTATCGAGGCATGCTACTTCGAGGGGCAAACCCCCTGGCTTGCTTTGGCCATGGACTCAGCTACACGACTTTCAAAATTGTCGATGTGCGAGTCGGCAAAGTTGAAATGGATCCCGACAATGGAACCTTCTCGTTAAATGTCTCGGCGAATGTGCGAAATACAGGCGATGTGGCTGGGAAAGAGGTGGTTCAGGTATATACCTCGCCGCCTGAAGGAGGACCACTGCCTCGTCCGTCTAAGGAATTAGCGACGTTCGCAAAAGTCACTCTAGCGCCAGGGGAGGAGACAAGTGTCAACGTGACGGTAGATCGTCTGGCGTTCAGCTACTGGGATGTTAGCAGGGAACACGGCGACAAGCGAGGTGCATGGTGCGTCGATGCGGGCGAGTATCACGTGCATGTGGGCAATTCCCTCGAGAACATCACGGCGAGCTTGCCTGTTGCTGTGTCTAGGTCTTTCACGTGGAGAGGCCTGTAGAATGTTGTCATAGGCAATGCCCACATGCTTGCTTATCGATGATTGTCGTTGACGGCTTTTGCCCATTCTTGCTTCCTTCTTCTTCTCTCTCCGCCCGCCCTATCGCGCATACCGCCAGAACCGCAGGCGGCAATCCAGTTCACTACCAACTCAGCATGCAACGTCGCATAGCACTGCAGCTCTGTCCGTCGCCCAAGCTTCCACCTTGAAAAGCAAGAAGCTTCAAGCCTGTGCTCGCGCGACTGCGATCATCTTCTCCAAGCTACAGCCAGCTTGGGAATGCGCCAGGACAGGCAGAGGCCAGCGATGGCAACGGCGCGCTGGACGTGCTGTCTCATCACCTACTGACAGCTCTACTGACATCGACAGCCCGCTGCGACGATGCTGGGAGGCCTCTTTGCGCGTGGACAGGCCAGCAGAGCGCCGCCGCCGCCCAAGCTGGTGGAGCCGCCGACGATACCCTCGCACGAGAAGCGGCAGGAGAAGGAGCGACGATGGATGGAGAGCATCACACATCGAGACAAGCGAGGGCACAGGAGTGGTGCGACTTCCATCCCGCTGCCTGCGCCGGTCGAGCACATCAAGAAGGAGGATAATGGCGACCACAAGGACCAGCAGCGACGACTGCTCCACCCAGCCTCAGATAGCAGTCTGCTCGACAGATGGACACACTCGCACCGCCGCAACAGGACTGCAGGCTCGTCGTCGTCCTCGGTTGGCTGCGACGGCGACTCTGGCCACGCCTCGAGCACCACCGGCCACAATGCAGGCAGACTGCGCGCGACCCTCATGCGCAGCCTGTCGCGCAAGCAAAGCAGCCGAGATGTGAAGAGCAGCAAGAACGATCTGAATAGCAGCACACAGCGCAATGATGCTGCTCATGGCATGCTCACTGGTACTCTTGACAGTGGCGAATATGCGCACGTGCCGCCAGCCACGCCCAGCAATCTGCTCGCACCGCCCGTGTCGCTATCGAAAGCAACTTCATCACAATCGCATCCTCATGGCATCCTCCTTCCTCCATTAGACGTCCGGCAAACGACGAGTGTGCTCAATCTGGACTCGTTGCCACTTCCGCGACCTTCGACTCTTTACGCGTCCAACAGCTCCAGGACATCGACTCCGTACAACTACCCAGAACATGCTTCCAGTTCACAGCCGCATCTCTCGCTCCCCTCCACGACGCCTCGTAGGGAGCGCCAAGCTGACGTCAACAGTCCAAAAGCACTGGCGGCACGACTGGCAGAGCTCGAAAACGCAAATGCAGTCGGGTTGCTGAATGATGAAGAATACCGAGTATTGCGCAGGAACTTGTTCGAGAGAAGTGTGAAAAGCGTCAAAGATGCTCAGAATCCTGCTACGAGCTCGCATCCTCTGGGCGGACTAGGCTTGTCGGCTATCAATTCGCACAATGATGCCAATGACGGACAACGGACCGGCACACTCTTGGGTCTGAGACGGCTCAACATGGTTGAAGGCGATACTAGGGGTAAGGCTACGCCGATGCATGAGGTTTCAATAATCGACGTTGGACTGATAATGCGTATACATCCGTCAACAGCTCCTCAACAGCCAGCTTCACCGCCGGCCCCCGCAGAGTCCGAGGCGCCATCGCACCTCCTGCCACCCTCTTCCAGCTCTACACGAAGCAAGTCTGGTCGCTTCTCCCTCCGCTCAGGGCGCAGCAACCTCACGTCCCGCTCGACTGCATCCCGCTTCAGCAACATCTTTCGACGGGCCGGCTCGACGCCAGATCCTTCTTCACAGTCTGGTCGTGTGCAGCATCCACCTATGCCCTCAGGTAGTGTTCATAATGGCCGCGCTCGAGACGGAGGCGATGCCAATAGCATGGCCAGCGTGCCTGTGAGTCTGAGCAGGAAGAAAACGTTACGCTTTGGCAAGTCCAGTATTCCCAGCGACTGGCGCGCCTTACCCGAGCAGCACGAGCGCGAAAGCCAGCGACAAGACTCAAGGCTCAGTAAGCAAGAGGCCAGCGGCTTGCCGCGACCCTCCACTTTGTATGGAGATGAAGAGAGCCGGGGCAGCGACGTGCCGGTTGGAAGTCGGTACCGCACTATGCGAAGCGGTTCTCTAACGACCAGGGAAGATTTGCCTTCCAACGCGTCTAAAGCGCAGACGGTCGGCAGGCGTGGCTCATACGGCCTGCATAGCTCTGCGCCTCCTACGCACACAGCGGATGCGTTGCCGAGCTCGCACTCTGATCCCGTGCTGTCGGAATACCTGCGCAACAACCCATCGAAATTGCCCCGCATCCCTTCAACCACTTTCGATGTCCCACCAGACTTCTCGCAAAGCACGAACACCCCAGAAGATGGGCTGTCGCCTACATTCAGCAGCAGGAGCGGTTGCCATAGCAGCGTGACTGCACCCGAGGTGCGTTTAGTGCGCTCCGACAGCCGAATGTCTACGAAGGAAAGTCTCGCGATGACGGCGCCTGGTCCGGTGGCATTGCAACGCAAAATGTCCATCATGCAACCCTCGGACGAATTGCTGGACTCCCGAGGTGTTGAGGAAGCCATCGAAGCGCTCAAGAAGGAGAATGCACGGGTGCTTGAACAATTCAGTGATCTTGAAGCAAGTCTTGCTGAAAAGATCGGCGCTCCCTTTACGGATAGCGCGCATCAGCCTCAGCGACGGCGAGACAGCCTGGACGCACAGGTAGAGAGCCTGAGACGCTTATCCTCGTCCTCATCGGCAACGTCACGCAGTGCGGCTGGTCACAGCAGTCTGCCGCCTGCTGCCAACACTCTGGACCCGCATATAGCCGTCAGCATGTCTCGGCGACCTTCTAGAGCGTCTAGCATTGCTTCCTCGCCCATGCGTCGTGGAATGAGCGGATCTACATATCTGGGTAGTCAAGAAACGCATGCGACAACTCGGCCACCTTCGACAGTGCAGGAAGAGTTGCTTGAAATCGTTGATGATGACGGAATGGACATCTTGCTATCGGCATCGATGACGAGCCCGAACCGTTCACTTGGCGATTCAAAGCACGAAAAGGAATTGCAGGAGGTTCAAGACCGTCGCAAAGATGTTGAGGAGCGGTACGCTGCCCGCTTAGAGTATCTTGAGGCTCGTCTGAAAAGCCAGCTCTTGAAGGAAAAGCTTCGGAGATAATTATACCCAGACAAAACATTGTTGACCTACTGTGTGGACTCTAGTAGAGTAGACTGTCGTCGATGTCGTTGCCTTGAATATAGGAGCATTGTTGGTCATGCCGAATGACACCGGACCACGACTTGGGCAAGGGATGGCTAAGTGATCGACTTGAGCCCTTGAGAGCGACCGTGCCCATAATAAGGTTATCCTGAGGTATGACTGAGACCGCTCAAAACAGATGATTGCCTGTAGTCCAGGTTTCTTGACCAAGAGACGAGTTGCCAAAGAGATCATCAAACACGTAATCTGTCGACCATGTGAAGGGATCCAGACCGGCTTGCCCCGCTGAAGGTACTGCTGAAGGGTCTCCTCCAGAGTACGGCCTGCCGTTCGCTGCCGACGAGTGTGACGAATTTGGTGATTCATTGTACAGCGAGTCAAGGTTGACGCCGAGGGATCGTAGCAAGCCTTGGGCGCTTGTGTCTATTGATGGCATGTTATAATCGTACGGCGGGGCATTGCTGGCCGCAAGCTGTGGCGGTGGGGCGTGACTGCTCGCAGCTTGAGCGGGCGCAGGTTGAGCCCAGCTGGGCGGCCTCTGAGTGCTACTCGATGGCACAGATTGCGCCGACTTGGGTTCGGACTTGACGGCCTCTGCGGATTGTTCGGATATTTGATCTACGATGCGACGAAAAGTCTCTGCATAGCTCTCCTTGGCGCGGGGATCGCCTTTCTGGCGAAGATGTTGGCGCTCGCGCGCCGCTGATAGCACAGCTTTCACAGCTGCGTATGTAACAACAGGAGTCAGCAAATGCTTTCGCTGTCCGCCACAGGTAGCTTTCAAGCCTCACTGGCTCCACCGATGCGGCCAACCCTGGCTGCGGTCTCTATTCTCGTCTTTTCCGTATCCGCGAAGACTGTGGCCGCAATTTCGGCCTGGCGGAATCGTTCTTCTAGCACCTTGTGAGCGTTGGGTGCATTGGAGTCTACACAGTGCATCAGGTCTGGGGTGGAAAGCGCATCGTCAACTCAGTCTGGAGCTACACATCAGAGAAGCGGTCGGAACTGGACTGACCGAGAAGTAGAGTCATTGCAGCACTGAAGACATGGAGGTGCATAAACTGCAAAAAGGAGCATGAACAAAAGTATATATCTCGCCTGTATTGGAAACTCACCCAGAAGCGTTCCCCGACGTTTGCATTAGTAATTGCCAGATTCGCATCGAGTACAGTAGCAGCAGCACTGAGACATGCCTCATGAGAATATGCGTATTTTGGCTGCTTGAAGGCCCCTACGAGCATTCGGTGTCGTCAGTCAAGAAAATAATGGGGTGCTGATTCTCTTGCAAATCAAAGCAAAGACAAACCGCCTTACTGATGTAATATGGATTGTGCAAACGGACGAGCTGCGCGCTAAGGCCTGAGATGAAGACCGCCTATGCGAAGTGTTTGGCAGAGCGAACGGAGATCAGGCTGAAGAATACTCCGCATAAAAGAGAACGTAAATTGAACCCACCTTTTGCATACTAGCACCTTCGAGCGAGGCTGTCATGACTTGTAGATCCTTGCCGGGGTCTTGTGACAACCGTCCGAAAAGCTCTCTGAGCTGTCTGTCGACTTCTAGTACCTCTTCGTATGTATGCTTGGCATCGCTGTCCAAGAAGCGCCACGTTTTCTAAGCGCCAGACAGGAAAATCATGTCCAAAACGTCAGGAGGGGAGCTGATGGGTGTAGGCCTTCATGCTCGTAGCAACTCACCACCAGCTCATTTCGGATGCTGTGTGCGTCGAGCGTAACATCAGCGCAGGACGTAGCTAAGCCTGAATGCGCAAACAACAACGTACAGTTGAAAGCTCATATCGGTACGTTCGGTCAAAGGCTGCCCGGTGGATGCTCGCATCAGCAGAATGTGCAGCAGATGAATGGCGAGTGACTTCACACTGGTCTTACCCTTTCCTGAACGACCAACTCGTTTGTGTAAAGATCTGCGTCATTCAGATTGAGTGGCCCGGCGGTAGTTGCGCCCCGAACGGGATAGACTGTACGCGCAAAATTGTTGCGCAGTAAGTTGAAGCGTAAAGAAGAAGCACAGTCAGCTAATTTTTAATCTGACGGGCGAATAAGCTCGCTCTGCCACGCCCTTCTTTCACTCACATATAGTCATACTCTGGGTGGACGAAAAGGTATTGTCGATGAACATGAGATTCGCCCAAAGCCTACACGCCAATTGGCGTTTAAGCACAGAAGGGCCAGTAGGAAAAGCGATATCTTCAAAATTCGGCATCGTTGTTTGGTCTTCACCCAATGTGCCCAAGCCTAGGTATTGAGCGATGCGCACGGCTGCTGCTAGCAATATGAGACCTTCAGTGCGGCAGGCGCCGTACCAGACATACAGGCACATTGAGGTGAGACTGGGAGTCCAGGAAGATCGGCACGAATCACGGCCAGCAACAGAGAGGCCTCAGCATTGGACCACATTGAGAAAGCCATGGAAGGAGTACTTCGGATAAGATTCGAAGGAGGAATATGACTCACGTCTGGAGGTGTCGGAACGATGGGTGGTTGAGGTCGTTTGCTAGTTCAAGGCAGCGCTTTGAAGCTAGGTGAAATTGATCGGGAAGAATCGCAATAACTGCCGGGTCTTGACCTTTTAAAAGTGTGACTGGCATCTGGCGGGCTCTACAAACACCACACAACAAACAATTAGCCGTCTAGTGGAAACGACTTGTAAAGGATCGTTGAACTCACGCGCACGCCAGCTTGATGAAGAAAAGCGCCAACCAAGCCGGATCCACCAATTCCAGACTCTTCTGAGCATTGACATGGTCCCAAAAATCTCTGCACTCTCTTCTAAACGTGCGTTCCGAGACACACATGTCTGTCCAATCCCAAACTGCAAAATAATAATCCAACAATGAATCCGCAATTTCCCTTCTTGGAAGTGCTTTTAATACACTCCGCAATACGGCACTAGGGGCTTCATCGCGTAGAAAATCGGTGACTGGAGCAATGCCGTGACCTCGCAATGGAGAGGGTAGAATGATGGTAGACTGCGTGCGGGTGGTGCCTTGAGCTTCCTGTTTGAGGCGGGCGAAGTCGATGAGAGTCAAATCAGAAGAATGCGCCGTGGATGTCTATGGATGTGGCCTACTAGAGTGACTGGATCCAGGACCGTAGCGGCATGCGAATGTCCCGAAGCTGACGTCTGAATCTTGGGCGGCTGATTGTAAAGAGCTGCATCGTACAACATCGACAATGTAATTGAATCAGCGTACATACAACGCAAAAACAACAAAGACCTAGAGATGGCAAATTGGTTCACTCACATGCGCGCGCAAGACGGGTCTTGAAGAGGCCGCCGTTCTTTTCGGCGGGAAAAGGGTGACCGAGTGCGAGTGATTCGAGTGCTCCCACTGCTGCTTCTTCGCCATCGTTTGACTTCTCGCCGTCGATGTCGGATTCTGCTTTCTGCGAGGAGGTGAACACAGCGAGAGGATATGTCGGTCTTAGCTGCAAGGTCCAGAAGTGGAATCAAGCAGACTTGGTGGAATCGCTCACTGGATCGACCGATGCAGGCTCCAACAGATGCTGCGGCACCCTAGCTACAAGAGCTTCTAACGTCTCCAATCTCGCACGCAAGACGTCCACTTCGGACATTGTTGCAAAAGGCTGAGGGGCGCCAGTCTGAGCGCGGTCTTCCCACCGACATTGATCGCCCATGTTGCGACGAATGCACGAGGCACATGGGAGACGTCTGTCACACTTGATCTTTCTCGACTTGCATGGTATGCAGCTTTGTTTTCGCATTCACAGAAATGTCAGTCATCTGATAGCTATAGCTCAAGCTCACGTGCTCGATGCGACTATTGCCCACCTCAGGACTGCCCTATTGCGCTGCTTCTTCTTGGTGCCGCTGCCCGATGCTGCATTGCTGTCGTCATGATCTGCCGAGCCTGACATTGCTGTGCTTTTGCGCTTGCGATGGTTGCCATCATGTTCATGTGTGTCATGGTCATTCTCGCTGCCCGAGAGCAGTAGTGTGCCGTTGGGCGAGTCGAGATGGCCACCAGGGACTGCGTGGGGATAGCTCATGCCTGGGAGTGGGACTGGAAGGGGCGGGAGAGTGTTGCTGTGGTGTATTGGCAGGTCTATCTGTGACTGGGCGTTTCCCCCATCTTGCTGCTGCTGCTGCTGCTGCTGCTGCCAGAAGGGCACGCCGTACTGCGAGCTGGCCATTGTCCGGCAGCGGTGTCAGCAGTGTCGTGTTATACTGTGTCGTGTGCCATGAGTAAGAGTGAGCAAGAGGTGGATAACGTGTTCGAGTGAATACGCTGTCCATCGTCTAGTTGTATATCCGATCAGCGGTGTGGCCATAACGCAGCCTCTTGCTCGTGCTTCTTGACTGCAGAGTGACATGTAGAGCAGACACACACACTTCTGCGGCATGGCTGACGACTCTTCATTCCACACTGACGCTCGCCTGTCCGCCTTGGAGCGGCTTCCGCCAGAGGTGAGCAGCGAGACAACTCACGTGCCATCAGCGTACGGCTTCATGCGCTAGCTGACACTGTCATTCTATTCACACCGATGCTCATGGTGCTACTGACTCCTCTCTAACACGCTTACACAGCTCCTCTCACTCATCTTCGGCCGCTCCCTCGCCCTCGTCACCTCGACCCGGGAACGCCTCAACGACCTCTGCAGCCTGAGCCTCGTCTCCCGCACCCTCTCCCTGCCCGCTCAAGCAGCTCTATACAGCGACGCCGCAATACGCGCAGAAGGGCGCGCTTCACTCTTGCTCGCCGTGCTGGAGCGCAATCCCCACCTCCCCCCTATGGTCACGGCTCTACAATGGACAATGTTCACTCCAAAAGCCAGTCCGGCCCTTTTAGCTCGTCTGCTCGACCTGTCTTCACCCACTCTCAGCTCGCTATGCATAGGAGATGGATTCTTCAGCCGTCCCAGCCAACCCTCCAAAGTCACACTGCTCAACGACGCGCTTTACAATCTCAAAGACTCGCTCAAGAGCTTCACTTTCGGCTCCTTCGAAAGCAGCTTCACAGGCGCACACACGAGCTCAGACTATGTCTCGCATCTCTTCACACGCTGGCACGCTCTGACGCGCCTAGAGCTTCGCAACGTCGCCTTCATAGACATGCCACAAGACACTCGAGGCATTACGCCAAGTCCACTCCTCGCAAACACGCAATGGCGCAAATATACAACTGCGCCTGCTTTCAGGCTGCAACATCTTGCGATTGTGTGGACTAGCGGACGGAGAGGCAATGTCAGCGACGTGGAAGAAGACAGCCCTTGGCGCGATCTACACAATCACGACTGGCTTTCTTGGCTTCTCAGCGGCTCACATTCCTCGTTGACGAGCTTGAAGCTCGTTGGTCTATCTCGATCTCTGCCGCCCTCGTCTCTCGAAACGCTATGCTCGCTATCGCGCAACATACTACATCTCACAATCACAGACTATACAGGCCACGAACTACCAGCGGACCTGCTTCTCGGACATGCGTACAAGCTGCAGTCGCTCACGCTAGGCGGCGAGGTCGCGCACGTAAAAACACCCGACGGGTCGCCTGCAGACACGCTAGCTACAGACGCTTGCTTGAAAAACAAGCTCGACCTTCGTTTCTTGGAAATTCACGGCTCGATACTTTTCGATAGGCTCGAGGTGACGCGCAAATTGAAGGATGGACAGCTCCCTGCTCTGAGACAGATCAACCTCTTGAGCGCATCGAGGGTATATTTGCCCGTTCAAAGATTGGTGCAATATTGTCGCGATACGGATATCAGCGTGCTTGTGAGACCGCCTTTGGCACATGGGTCTGTGTGGGAGCTATAGAGCAAAAGAAGAGATGTTCGTGCATCTACATGCTTTGCGCTTTGCAGATTTATTGATCAGGAAGCTTGTAGCGGGATTACAACAACATTGCATGTAAATATTACACGCACAAATCCTCATCGAAGTAGCAAAGCTTTCCGAGAGCTTGCGACAATTTTCCTTCCTAGCTAGGGCCGAAATCTTATGACATTTGCCGCTCCAATACAGCGACAAGTGCCTGATTCTTTGCCTGTGCGATGCGATTCCACCTTCCAAATTTATGTTCCTGCCCAAGCGCAGCAACAAGCACGACGCCCTTGAGCGTCTTGCTCTGCGTGCTGTCACTCTTGCTCTTCTGCTGTTGCTTCTTCCCAGAGCCACATTGCGACAACTGCAGCGAATTCACATAGCCAAGTGCAGGCACCTGCCCAACAGCGGTGAAAGAGCGCAAATCTTCGCTGATCTTCCAAAATCTGATAGAGCCGTCCCATGAACCTGAAACGAAGAGATCGGCAAATGGAAGAGCGGCAAGAGAGACTATCCATCGTGGATTTGATATTAAACCTTCCGTCTCGGAAAAGGTTTCTTCGAGCCCGTGGGCCAAGGGAACGGAAAAGATGGGTTTCTTTTTGCTTGTTGACCATAGTGAGATGGTACTGCGTAGACAACCACCGGCCATGGGATATATGTTAGCGCTATCGATTCTCACAATCGCTATGAAAGAGAGCCGCCCACCCAGAATCACCGCCGCTGACAAAGTGGGTATCGTCAAGCATAGCCGTGCAATCGACTGATCCTTCGATAAATTTGCGTTCCGCTTTCAATTCTTTACTTGCATCTGTTTTCGTTGCCTCCTCTCGATGCGGCTGCTCATCGTCATCATCTGCATCTTCCAATCCACCTTCAAGCACTCTGCGGATCTTGCTCGCTCCACCCGCTCTAAACACCAATTGCGTCTCATCCTTGATCTTCCAATACCGCAGCGTCTTGTCCCTTCCTCCAGCAGTGACGGCAAGTTCGTTCCTCAGCACGCCTATATCGTGAATCTTGTCTTGATGTCCGAACAGCGTCTCGATGTACGCTAACGAAGCGACATCGTACACTTTGACAGTCCTGTCGAAAGCTGCAGTGTAAAGCTGCGTTGTCCCTAATCGAAACTTGAGAGAGGATATAGTGTCCTTGTGCCCTCGCAGACCGCGAAGCCATTTGCACCCTTGCCCTGGAGTGCTGCCTGACACGTCCCATACGCCTATACGGCGGTCCTTGCCTCCACTTGCGAGCCGCGTCCCATCTGCAGTCAGGGCGAGGGTATACACTTCCGATGTATGCCCGTATGTCTCATCGTCTTGACTGGGTTGGTTCCGCGGTATCGCTGCTTTTCCTTTTGAGTTTGCATTCTTTCGTTGTTGATGTTGCTGAAGAACGTTGCGACCGGCAGATTTCTTGGGAATTAAGTCGAGCTTTGTGATTTTGCGAGAGTCTGGGGATGCTGTTGTGCCGTTTGGCTGATTTGAGGGTGGTTGAGAAGCGGAGGTGGAAGCTTCAGGTTGTACCCGGGCTGGGGAGGAGAGCAAAAGCGCCGAGATGTCCCATTTGGCTAACGAGCCGTCCTTGCTGGTCGTATACAGGAACTTGCAGTCTTCGCTCGCAATTGCGCAGGTCACTGGCTGACGGTGGACCCTGTTGCTTGTGCCTTGCAACCGTGGAGTGGTGTATGAGAGCTGAAACAAGGAATTGCGTTAGTACAGTTGGAAACTATGTGCTATATGCACATCGCCTCACTGTATCTGCTATGCGAAGGTGCAGCTTTCCAGATACTTCGAGCTGGCAGATGTGGCGAAATATTCAGTGCAAATTGCTACATCCAGCAGCATTCGCCAGCTTACCACGTCCTTTTGCAAGCGGTCGTTGATGAGGTCCCGCTCAAGATCAGCAGCGTCAAAGCCGCCTTGCTCTGCAATAGAATCCATAAACGATCAGCATTTCACATTCTCCCAAATTTCGCTGGATGCATGCACACCTTCCTGCGCCGACCTGAGGTCGTCGAGGTATTGCTGAGCCAGGCGGAGGCGTTTCTGGGCAGGCGTCTCTCGTGCATCTGCCTCTTCTTCGCTCTCAAACTCTGCCTCGTCGATGAGGTCTGCCCCATCTTGTCCAGATTCATCGTCCTCGTCGCCAGACTCGAGCTCCTCGCCGCCCGAACCCTCTGCCTCGACCGGCGCAGCTCGTCCTCTGCCTTTGTTGGATCCGCCGTTTACTCTATGTCCCGAAGATGGCCTGCCTCTCCTCGAATCGCCATTCATCCCTCCTCGTCCTCCTCGCCCTCTTGCAGCTTTTCCTCGTCCACCTGCGCCGCTGGTCCCAGCCTGGCGGCCGCCCTTCGCAGGCGCACGCTTCCGTTTCCGCGACGCATCCTCGAAGAAGCTGTCCACAGCCATGACAGCGTTGCTACCACTTGCGTATGCGACTTGTTGGACGCCTGCCAACCTATGTCGGATCCCAAATTTGCTGGTGGCTGAAGTCGCCTCGATCTCGTACGTGCAGGACGCGACCGAAGGACTATTTCAGCCAATTCGAAGCGAGGCGGCCCGTGACTGAAGCGAGCAAAGGCGGTGAAGAGATGGCCAGGCAATTCAAACCATGCCGCACATCAGAGACCCGCTCGTCCAAGGCATGGTGGCGAGAAAAGCACGTGCCGTGCGCATTTTACGGATCTGTCCAGCAGGCTTTTGCAGAAGCCAACCGGCTGGCTGATGGATGGTTCTAACGCTGACATCCTTCTTGAAACAGACACTGGCACTTTGAAGACTGATTGGGTTGCTGGTGGACGCTGGTTGAAACTTGGCGACGTGTGTTTGGCTGCGGTCACCGGCGGCGGTGAGGACGTCAAGGCTTGCTAGTCTGGTCAGCAGAGCCTGCGAGACACAACCTGCGCTTGCGACCGTAAACAAACTACAGGTCAATGACGGTCACCGACTCCTTTGAGCGAGAGGACGACCGCCAGACCTGGAAAATGCACGATTACAACCAGCCACGCAACGCCGTACTAGAAGCGCCTACAAGGTCGGCACCCAAATGACGGTCCATCCACTTCTAAGGAACAGCTTGATCTTGAAGCTCACATCAGAGAGTCTGCTCCACCGTGATGGTCATAGAGCGAGTGACCTCAGCGCCTTTGCGAGAGCCTTTCTTCACGCCAAAGCACCCGCAAATGCTGTCCTGTACCACACTCTGGATATCAGGTCCACTTTCTTGTCGACAAGATGCGGCTATCGACGATTTACCCTCCTACTGCGCACTTTACGTGCCAACCTACAGCTCTTGTCCCTGGTGGTGTGCGTCAAAACAGGTCTGCCGCACATTGTTCAAGTCATGGAACTCCCGGACGTATGCAGTTCCCTCCGTGTCGTACACTCGGACCTCACGGCGAACACTAGGGGCGGAATGCTTGAAGGTCTTATGCCAAACCCTCCCTGGCCCACTTTACCCAATCGCGTACAAAGCTTGTTCATCTCTGAAGAGACGTACATTAGTGGGGCATCATGGGTGGAGGACTTCATAGAGACTTTGGTCAGCGCTTCCGGCATACGCATTCTGTCGCTACGCACCAATGAGGTTATTGCCGGGCGCGTTCTCTCAGTTTTGTCGCCGCAGCTCGTCGCGCTTGACATCGACCTGCACGGATGGTTTGATGCCGCCGCTTCGCTGGTTTCAATAGGGGCATCTACCTGCACTTCGCTCAAAAACCTCAAACACCTTCGCGTGCGCGACTTTGGGCCAGGTTCTGCTCAGGAAGCCGCCCTTCAACGCGTCGCACCGAGTTTACAGCGACTTACAATAGAGCGCATCTCTTTTCTATCCTTCGAGATTCTCTGCGAGTGTCTGGCCGATCCTACGTGGTGCCCAGATCTTCTCAGTTTGCCAGTGATCCTTTTTATCTACCTAGGCAAGCCCTACTCGCTGCTTGAAGAGCTGGACACGACAACTCTCAAAGCGCACTGCGCCATGGCGAAAGCGGCTTGTCTCGAACGCTCTGGCTGGCGGAAGCCTGCGGATCAATTCGAACGAGTACGGAGGCGAATCTTCCAAATTGTAGAATGCCACAATGTACAGGTCGGCTGGAACAGGGCCAGATACTTACGCCATCTTTAAAGACAAGTCTACTCACTCGACTTACGACTCTAACGCTGGCACCGACTCTTCCATCTCGATGATCTGAAGCATGCTATGTGTATGAGCTTGAGAAAGTAACCTCCCCAACCATTGGATGATCGACTGCCTGTTCGTAGGCGTGTTGCAAGCAATTTTCTTCCCTCACCTCTGTCTAGACATCGTGCTCTCCTGTGATCATGTCCATTGCAATTGTATCCTCAGGCTGTCACATCCGGACCAGCCAGTAACACAAGATTTTGATTAGCCTAAAGTCAATGAGAGGGTCGCCTTTCCAGTCACAGACTAACTCTCAAATCCTCAACAAGGGCTGCATACGTCAGTCTTGTCAGTCATGATTGGGCGTCAGCATTGTACATGCTGCGAAGTCGACCCGCAGGGCAAGCAGGACCATTGCTCAGCTCCGACCTTTTGGGCGCCTGCGTTAGGCACCCGAATCACGTACATCTGCATGCGGGCATCCTTCAAGCCCAAACTAGCGTCAGCTCATTTCGACTATTGGTTCATACAGTCTCACAGATGCCGGTCCATCCACTCTTCCGAGACAGCTCAGTCCTGATGCTCATTGCAGAATGCCTCAATGATTCTCGTGCGCCGCGGACTCTCTGCGCGTTCGCCAAGGCCTTCGTGCACGCTCACGTGCGGCGAGTGCAGTCCTGTACCGATCTCTGGACATTAGGCGCGGTGCCACATCCGGCCCTTACGATCCGAGGCGACGCTTCCTCTTGCTCCGCACATTCCAGTCTAATCCCCAGCTCGCGCTTATGGTGCTGCGGCTCAAGACTGGCTTGATGCACTTGGCACAGGTCGTGAGCCTTCTACACGCATGCAAGGCTCTCTGTGCCGTGCACTTGGACCTTGATGTTCAAGCGTGGACCTGTGGTTTGCGCAGTGTGCCAGTTCGTCCTTGCCCCACCCTGCCCGCACACATACATAGCTTGAGCATCTCGCATGTCCCAGCCGACAAGCCCCACTGGATGGACGAGTTTCTTCCGAATTTGGTCGCGATGTCACACATACGGACGCTCCAAGTCTCATTGCGTGCCGGCGACAAGATTGCTGGGAAGATCCTCTCCGTATCTGCGCCGCAGCTGCTCAAGCTACGGCTGATCCAAGGGAACGACCCTATTTCTTGGCTGGTAGCAAGCTTCGCACCTGCATCCTTCGTGAACCTCAGGTATCTGCGCGTATGCAATTTCGATCCACATGTTACTGGCGATGCCCTTCTTCATACTGTCGCTCCAAATTTGCAGCGACTTACGATAGAGCGGTCGGCATTTCCCTCTCTGGAGATTCTTTTCGAGTGCCTGCGCGAAGATGAATAGTGCCCGAATCTTCTAGGCTTGCCGTTGATCCTCATCATTCGCGTGGAGACCATTCCTGCACGAGAATCTTTTGTAGGCACAGACAGTCTAGAGGCTCAGTGGGCGCGTGCAAGACTAGCCTGTCTTTCGCGCGCTGCCTGGAACAAACCTTCGGCTCAGTTCGACCACCTGCTGGAGCGGATCTTGGAGGTAGGTAGACGCTATAAGCAAAACTTGAAGAGCGAGTAGTCTGCAGCATAAGTTAGTTGCAGCTACCATTGACTGCACAGAGTGTTGGGTGTCCGCAGACCTGTATCATATTGCATCTCAGGCTTGTTCATGGCTGCTTGCCTCGATCACGTACAGGGTACAGGGCGTGAGCTGCAGCGCTCCTGTGAGGCCGAGAGCGACAAGCAGGAGCTTGAATTGAAGAGGAGACATCCCTGACCGGCTCTAGTGCTGCGGAAGTACAGGACAATCTGACATGTACAAGCAGCACGGTGGCAAACTCCTTGCCAGTGACACGAGCAATCAAGACTTCCAATCTGGCTTGACCAGAGAGTGACTCGACAACTGACTGACTGATTGACGCGCGCTTACACTTCAAACCTCGTCACTGACTGTCAGCGTCGCCATACGCTGCGGGTCGATGGTGACTGTGGCTCATGTCTTGCTAGTCTGGCCAGTTGTGCACGTTGAACGTGCTGTGACAAACAATCTGAATGCCCCAAACGAAGCAAACAGACTCATGGCCGGCCTTCGTGGCTCAAAACTGGACCTATTGGATTGGCGATTCGCCAGACTAGAGACCAGCGACAGGCCGCTACCTTAGTCCTGCTGCTCTGGCACGATGACGCCCTATCATCCACTCCTCCGCCATAGTGCAGTCTTGAAGCTCATTGCTGAGCAGCTCCTTCCAACTCACATCAGCAGAAGAAACAGCCTCTGCGCATTTTCAAGAAGCTTCTCTTGTGCTTACGTGCCTGCCAATGCGGTCTTGTACCGCTCACTAGACATTCGTCTCGCTGTACAGGTCGCATCTACCCATTATTCCGAACGGAAACTTCCTCTCCTGCTCCGAACCTTCAGCTCCAGTCCACACCTTGCTGCTCTCGTGGAATACGTCAAGACTGGATTGGTGGACTTTGAAAATGTGATGAAAGTCGTATACGCGTGCACCTCACTGCACACGCTTCACTTGAACTTCGGCTTGAAAGACCTAAACCTCGGCTTCATCGATCTGGCGCACATGCATACTTTGCCCGCTCTACCTGCACACATACAGCGTTTGTCCATTTCTTGTTCGTCGGCATACGTGGCCTCGTGGCGGCACGACTTCCTCAGCAACTTGCTCGCCTCAGCTGGCGTAACTGCGCTGACCTTGTCTACGGACGAAGAGACGGCCAAGCACGTACTTCAGCGCGTTGCCCCACAGCTCCACAGTCTTCAACTCAATCTGAATTCGGGAATTGACCAAGTCGCTTGGCTATCTACAATGGGTTCATTCTCTGATGTCTTCACGAGTCTCAAGCATTTACGGGTGCAAGATTTCTGGCCTGAATGTGCTGAACAAGTACCACTGCAGCGTGTCGCTCCCAACCTGCAGCGAATTACGGTAGAATATATCGAATTCGCATCCCTTGAAATTCTGCTCCAGTGCCTAGTCGATTCTACATGGTGTCCAAGTCTTCGAGAGTTGCCTCAGATCCTAGAAATTCAAGTAGAGTCTCGGGCCGAGTCTGAACCGCTTACTGGAGAACTATGCCCGGCACCTTTGCAGCAAAAGTGGGCCTCGGCCAAGGCAACTTCGCACCAGCGTCGCACTTGGGTCGAACCAAGAGTCCAGTTCGACTGCTTACTGAAGCGAATCTACGAGGCCGTTGCACGTCACAACAAGTGGATATCAGAAGATGAAAAGCTATTTGGCACCCCGGGCAACCGCGCACTTCCTTCGAATCTCGCCGATCCCAATTTCTAAACACAATGAAAAGAGTTATATGGCACCGAGCCTCACCTGAGGGCATGTATGTCTTGTCATTGTTCCCTGGTGCGATGATTTTCAGGAGCCTGTTTTTTCGCTGTTTGACGTGGAAGGCGACAATTCGCGGTTGAAGAGTCTCGAACAACGACATCGCCATATGGAATGTCAGGAGAGGATACATCGAAGCCTTCACGTCATCAACGCGATTATCGAACGAGAAGCACTTTGGCACCCGGGGTCCCGAATAGTCACCCAGTTAGAAGACGGGCTTGATCGCACCGCGTAAGTGCCTACTGACGAAGATCAGGCAGGTTGAGGTAGATCTACGGAGCGAAACGGTGGCTCAGTGTAAAGCCAGGTCATGCGCGCATGCAGAATCAACAATGTCGCGCCCACTGCCTCGCAAATGAGACGGCAGATGCCGGATTTGACTGGCCGTGTGAAAGCGAAGCTATTTGGCTGCCAAATTGCGCCGGCGCAGACTGGGTATCCTGCTACGAAGAGCAGAGGATTGCGGGGCCTGATATTCTTCCCAAAGACTGCGCTACATAAATTCTTCAATTCCGCACCTCACCGCGACTTCAACAATCCCGGTGTCCCATTGTTTTCCAAATCCATCCGTCCGCATGTTACACGCGCCGCAGAGGGCAGCAGAAATGGGGACTAGCGCACCCCTCCTGCTTGCTGATGGTATCTCTGCGCGCCCAAGCGCTCACCGAGCGTTTTCCCATCTTCTGAGCTTTCTCCCAAACTGTGAATGAATTGATCGAGCATCGCCAGGACTGCATTCGGATTACAGTCCCCTTGCTGCAATGATGCGCTAGGTCCACTGACGACCTGAAGTGCCATGATGAGAGCCTGTCCAATATCGTACATCTTCTCTAATAATCCAACGCCATGCGCTTCTTTGCTTGGCGCATCGACGCTCGTGAAGTACAGATACGCTTGGCGTGCGCATTCGAGGACATACGAGGGCCGGAGAGGTGCTTCGGCGTCGCTTGGTGCCAGAAGGCCATGCGACAAGCAGATGTTCCACACTTGCACGTGAAGCCACTGAAGCGTAAGAACGCTATCTGTCTTTTGTATCTGTTCGCGCTGAAGTGCCGAGGCTTTGCGACTGCTGTACGAGCTGGGTGCAGGGGTTTCCTGAAGCGACAAATCGAGCGCAGCATGCAATCGCAAAGCGTGCTCGCGCGTGAAACGCGTGCATTGACCGGGTGAGCACCGCCGGTGCCAGCAGTCTGCTACGACCTCGTCGACGCCATCAAAGAGCCGAAGCTGCTTGTGCGGGAAATCTTCCAAGGCTTCGGGACCGATGCTGTCTACCACTGCAGCCATGTTCTCAGACGGTCTGCCACGGAAACCAATATTGTCGCCGTGTTGCAAGACGTATGCTCTGTCCGACCCCGGAGAAGTCAGCTTGGCCTGATCAAGACTCGCTCCTTTATACCGCAACAATTCACCTTTCTGTAATGCACAAGATCCAATACATCCGCAGCCGCCGTTGCCGTTCTGCCGGCTCTAGAGGGGCATACGATTCCGGAATGTGCAGCTTGAGCAATTGCGCCAGCGTGACTGCCTCTCGTCTAGGCGTCCATCCATCGTAATCAAAGAGTCAGCGACATCCTCTCGAGTCTAAGGGACTTGATTTTCAGGGAGAATAAGAGCTCCACTTACAATCGATACGCCGCAGCATCTTGTTCATGCAGCACAAACAAGCAAGAGAACGTATAAAACGCTGTAAGCACTTCATCCAGACCAGTTTTGGCGCCCATGTACGCGTTCGCATTTACTCTAGCGCTCTCTTCAAGCGCCAAGCGGGCTTGTCTGACCCTCTCAGGTCTGGAAGCACGCTCGCTCGGTCGTGCAGCTTGTAAAAGCGTCTGAGCAGTGAGCGCTAATAGCATAGCCGCGAACCGGGCTTGGCGATGGTGTTCTTCACGATCGATACGGTCGAGAAGCCATGAGCGTGTGAAAATGGGGACTATTGGGTGGAGACGCTCGAAGAAGAGAGCTATTGAAGGTATGAGCTGTGTGTCGCTGAGCAGCGATTCGACGAATTCGGGATGAGAAGAAGTGAGGCCTGGTAGACCGCTTGTGATATTGCTATTGTTGTTGGACTGTGATGTTGATGCCGTAGCAAGAGATTGTCCATTGTTGTTGGTGGTGTTTGAGCCTGTATTTCCCAAGGAGAACCCAGTGCTTCCCACCGAATCTGCACCAGAAGGGTTTCCTCCAGCCACAGGCAATGCGGCGCTTGTGGTAGGTCCAGCGCTATTCGCGCTTATCCCCTGAGAAAGATTGGACGCACTACCAGGACTAGGGGTCGTAGCATCTGCGAGCCAGAAAGGCCACGATTCCAGAGTGCTCAAATCTGGTATAGGAGGCATGGAATAATCGTGCATCATTCCTCCTCCTGCTCCTAGCCCATTGTGCCCGTCTAGACCGCCATCGGTGTGCAAGTGCCCGCTTCCTCCTCCGAGGAAGGGATCGTGATGATGTGAAGAAGGCTGTTGAGAAGGATGGGAAAAGTCGAATAAAAGGCCGGAAGAGCCGGTAGAGGCGGTATTGGCGGCAGAAGGACCAGCGGAAGGTGGACCTCCTCCTCCTCCGGAATGGAGTGACGATGTGCGGGCTGGATGTTGAAGGGCTGGCAGACTTGGATGAGCATGCTGATGATGCGCATGTTGAGGATGCTGAGCATGTGCATGCGGGTCGTACGCAAACGAAGAAGTCAAATCTACTCCAAAGCTGCCGCTTGATTGATGATGATGCAGGGTCGACGGGGCCCCGCTAAAAGAGCCCCCATGGTGGGAATGGGAATGATGGGGCAGAATGTGCGTGCTTCCAGTAGGCGGCCGTGCGTGGTCAGTGAGTGATGGCTGAGGTTGTTGATGCTGACTCGCTAGACCGTGCCATGTGGTGAGAGAAGGAGCGCCGGTGCTGTTGAAGTGGTGGCTGGGTATACAAGGGTCAGCTGGGGAGAAGGGACAAAAGGCGGAGAGAGGGCCGCCCACTCGACAGCATCGTGGTGCGAGGGCAGAGGAGGCAGTTGTGCATTGTTGAAGAGGTGCGGGCTGCCATTGTTGTTGCCAGTCGTGTCTGAGCTGGACATTGAGCCATTGCCATTGCCAGTATTCGCAGGCACATCTCCATTTGCTCCCTCGGAAACAGCAGCAGCAGCAGCAGCAGCAGCAGCAGCACTACTATTATTGTTGTTGTTATTGACCTCCCTCAGCGCCTTTATGCGCTCCCCAGCTCTCGGTTTAGGCTGCTTCTGCCACGAGCAAGAGAGCTGCGAGGTGATGCAGCGGTCGCATTGTGGCTGGACCTTGTTGCACCGGACACGGCGGTAGTTGCATCTGATGGGCATACAGCCATAGGTCAGCTATACAGCGAGGTCCTGTACACCCCTTGTGTCGTGGACTTGCTGGTCACACGCCCGCTTCTGCACAGGCGGCATGGCTGGCTGGCTCTCCCTCGAGACTGTGGAGACCCGGCACCACCCAAGATGCCCCGGCCTAGCCTGCCCACATGAAGTGTAGTGTGCGTGAGTTCTCTTGATATGTGTGTGTTCCTAGCCGGTTGATGTGGATGTGCATGTTCCCAAACTGTCAAACTGTCTTTGAGCTGTCAGTCTGCCCTTCTTCCTCGATCAAGGCAGCTCGACCTCCGGTAAAGCAAGAGCTTGGCGAGCAGGCAGCAGACGAGTGATGGGATTGCACTGTTAGATTGGTCATGGAAATCTGGACACACTCGTCCCACTCCGCACGCAGCTCCATGCAATTGCCCGTTGCTCGAGGTGGCGGGTGGCGAGAGAGACCTACTTGTGCTATGACATCTCAAGGCTGCCCTGTGCCCGACAAGTGCGTGGATTTAGCGTCTTGTTGGTCTAGAATTGACTGCTTGCAGAAGTGCAGGAGGTGGGGGTGGTGCATCTTGTCGCATGAGTGCAGGAGGAGGCGGTAGTGATGCGTCGTCTGGCCTTGCATTTTGACGCATGATTATACGATTCATCTCTACAATCTTGTCATTGTAGGCCCTTTCAAGCTCGCGGACTCTTCTCAACAAGTTGTCAAATTGGTCCACAGGATTCTGCCAGGCAGAGCGTCCGAGACAGGCCACTTTGGCCTGGGCACACTTTGCTTCCAGAGACGTCGTATCTGAAAATCCATCGATTTCCATTCCTACGCGAACATCATCTAGCACAGGTAAGCCGAGAAGACCTGGACACCACTCGGGATTTGCGAGGCACTCGAACAGAATGCCCATGTGTTTTGTCGTGATGCATTCTATCTCGAGTGTCTGCAAATTGGGTGCCACAGATTGAAGAGGGACGTCATCCGCGGATTTTGGCCTGAAAGAAGACAATCGCAGACTTTTGAGGCGTGGGAGCGAGTTGACAGGGTCGTGACCAAGTGATGCTAGCCAAGTGGCGGCCTCCTCATTGTCGGACGGGACCAGAGAGAGCTCGACGAGCTGGGCTGCTAGAATGGCGAGGACTTGCTTCGCACTCGTCAAGCTCGTCTTTAGCTTCAGAAAGCGTATTCCAGAGGGGGTGAGAAGGTTTTCGATGAACCCTTCATGCCAAGTTGTCATTCCGCTTGCGAGCGTCGGTTCATACATAGACAAGCTCTGTACGCACGCCGGCAAGGTGAACCAAGGAGCGATTGGCACTAAATATTTGGGATCATCGTTCCAGAGCCTGGTGCTGAAGTCCAGATGCACGACATGGAGTGATGTGCATGACTGGAGGAGCTCCATGACAAGCGCGACATGCACCAGACCTGTATTGACACGCTTTACCAGCGTAGCGAGCTGCGGGCTTGCTTTGAGAGTGCGGAGCAAAAGGGTCAAATATTGGCGACCCTCTTCAATAGACGTCCTATCGTCCAGAGTGTGGTATAGAACCGCATTTGCGGGTACATTGACGTAACGGAAAGCTTTCGCAAAGTTGCAGACGTCCCTGATGTCCGCAAGGACATCGTCCCAGCTGTACAAATTCTCAGCAATGTGCTCCAAAATTGCACCATGGCGGAGGAGTGGATGATATGGCGTCATCGTGGTAGAGGAGCAGGATTATGGTTTGGCTTGTCGCTGGTCCCGGGTCTCACGAATCGTAGTCGGTAAGTTAGATCGAGTCTGAAGCTGCAAAGGCCAACCATGCTCCTAGCTGTTTATTTTGGGGCAGTCCAACTTGTTTGTGACAGCGACTCCCACTTGCACGAGTTGCAAGACTGACAAGACTAGCAAGACACGAGTTCCACTTGCCACCGACCGGTTAGCAGCACCTGACGAAGCTGGACGCCCGTAACGTCCCTTCGAAGAGTGAGCATGAATGAGTCAACAGTCAGTCAGTCAGTCAGCCAGTCGGCGAATCAGTCTCGGAGCAGCCTGTGATAGGAGTGAAGGTGAAGTCCATGTGCCCAGCTCGGGCGATTTGCCACCAGCTTGGAAAAGTTCATGAGTACACTGCTCGCGGTGCAACACGCTGAGCATCAGTTGATCATCAGGTCAGATACTCACGTAGTACACGGATCCATGTCTTTCAGTTGCCACAGCGTTTGCATGATAGACATCTCAGTCGGGCACTTGCACTGCTGACTCGCTTGCTTGCTTGCTTGGTTTCACTGAGCTTTTGATATCTGACGCACACCAGTCTGTCTGAAAGCGCGGTCTGCTAAGTTCCAGAAATAGCACTAGAAAGCCGTAAAGATGGGCGTCAAAGCTGACGAAGATGAAATTGGTTCAGCTCAGCAATGTCGGATCGTGAGGACTGTAAAAAGTCAGCAGTGAGAGACAAGAGCAATCTCAATCCAGACAGACAGACAGAGGTGCCTCGTCGAGAGAACAAGATCCGTGTTACATCCGTAAAAAGATGGTAATGCGAGTGAGAGAAGAGAACAACGTAGCCAGAAACGACGTGTCAACAGGAAACAGCTAAGCCATGATCTCTTGATTGGAATTATCTTCGAGGATGGGGGTTGCTTTTACGATTTACGCCTTCCTTCGGAACGAGGAGCCTTGAATTTTACGACGGAAACAAGGCAGACGCGACTTTAGTATAACATTCGACAGTACTGATGAGAGTATTGACGATGAATTGGAAGCTCACCCTCAGTCAATCTTGCCTTTCCGCCAGTAGGCTGGCACAATACAGTGCTGCATGATCCGCAAATGACGACGGTTTGAGCGTGGCTAAAGACGGTGGTGATGTTGAAGCATCCCGGGCACTTTACGTCCATAAAGTACGAGTTGGGGCCCTGCACGAGACGCTTTTTCTCTGCGTAGGTCAACAACAAAAGAAGGCAGAAATGGAGTGAGTACGCTGTTCTCATGCGTGAAGAAGTGGAGACGGCGAGGGAGAAAATCGCAACTGACTGTGCATCCGGGCCTCGAGAGCCTTGGAAGGGTGGAGAAGGTCGACCTTGAGGCCAGACTGTTGCTTTTCTGTGCGAGACTGCAGTTACAACAAAGGGTGGGAGAGGGGGACATGTTAGCTGAGTTGTTGAGTGTTGTCGTGGTTTCTGCACGCATGCACGACCTGGCGGTATGCGGCGATGGGGCGGGGCTGGCTGGCTGGCTGGCGGTGGGGACTCGAAGCGGGCGTTGCTTGACGATGGCTTGCGCTGTCGGTGCGTATTGCGCAACTGGCTTCTGCTTGTCTTCCCTGCTCAAAAGGTCCGTCTCGCAGGATTGCGCGTCTTCATCTCGGTCGATTGGGACGCTTCATTCTATGCTCAGACCAGGCCATGCGCATCGAGAGCGACTGCAGAAGGACGACCAGCAGCACAGGTAGTACCCCTGCATGCAACCACCTGTCTTTGACGCTGTGCTGTGCCCACTGCTGCCCTTCCCTGCGCTTCTCTCTTCGTCGCCCCCGATCTTCGCGCTCTTGCCATGCCTGCACCGCCAGTCCTCCCCTCGCCGCCGCGTCGACCGTGCATGCGTGCAATGCCATGACAGGCTACGCACTTTACCGCGACCCATGATTGCTGCTGCTCTTGATGCGAGTGTGCGTGGATAGCGGGACAGGAGGAGAGCTCTCGGTGGTCTCCTGCGCAGATCTTTGCCTGGCCCTGCGCGGGAAGCGGCGAGGCTGCCGGCCAGAAGGAAGGAAATTTGCCACGGCGGGCCTTCCTTGCCCGAGTCGCCACAGCTGGGAGGAAGAAGGAGAAAGAAAGAAAGACACAAAGAAGCGTACTTGATTAGACTAACGACGCTGTGCTCCCCTGGAAAAGACTTTCACTACTGCCCTCCCCACAGGACAGCAAGCAGGAACCTGGCAATTTCACTCTAGTCAGCTCAAGACTCGCTAAAGACGCTGCTACTGACATGCCATGCTGATTCCGCAAGGCCAGTTTCAGTAACAAGCACGCAATCAGGCAGGATAATCCAGGTTCTGGTTATCATGGCCAATGGCCATGGCTGATAGGGCTATCATGCTCAAGGAACACACGTAAATGTGAAATACGAAAACGAGAGATCATTCACGAGCTATTGCTAAAAATATAAGGAAATATGAAGAAACAAATAGAATGAAGATCTACAACAGCAACTCCTATGTCAAATGGCTTTCAATTCGTCATTCATGACCCAAGTGAGCGGTCTGGGAGTGGCCAAACGTCCAGTGGACTCGTCCGAATTCTCATACTTTCGAATTGCGCGAATATCTCGAGTAGCAACGTATTCGAACGCTCTTCTGTCCTACGGTCTGGCTCTGTTTGGACTTCCCTCAGTGTGGCTTTGGTGCCATCGTCGCAGCTTTTCAGCCAAGCAGCGCGCCACACACATTAATCACTCCCTCAAGGACAGCGTTGCCCCATCCATCGCTGCAGCCTTCGCCTCCATCACCTCCGCCATCGCCATCGCCCCCGCCTCCGCCTCCAGTTCTGCCCCCAGCGGCGCCGAAGTCGTTGTTCTGCATCGCCATGCGGTTACCTGAAGTCGCGGAAAAGCCACCCGCTCCTACAGCCGCACCCGCATAAAGGCCCGCTTCCTGCCGTCTACCGGGCAATCTATCTATGCGACGCACCCGTCCGCCATATGCCGCCGCTGGCACTGGGGTCGTATGAGCTTCTTGACGCGATGTTGGTCGATGAGACTGAGGAAGAGGCGCTGGACGAGGTTGAGGAAGAGCATGACGGTTGGGGTCGCGTGCAGAAGCGCCCCGGTCACCTCTGACTCTGTCCCTTTGACGTCTGATCCAGTTGCGAATTCTAGACGGTCAAGGCGGCAGAGGCCGATGCTGCTGCGGGTCTCTTATGGGTACTCTGGACGGAACACGGTCTGTCGGGTCATCTATCAGATCGAATTCTTGTATTCCCGGCGGTGCTCGTCGCTGCTGGCGAGAGGTGACACCCGACAACGGCCTCTGATGCGACTGCTGGGGTGGAACTTGGTTGGAGTCGTGTGGAGTCGAGTTTGAGTATGCCTCGCGACGCAATGACCTGGGAGCCACGTTGCGACTTCCAGGACGAGGAAGTAGTGCTGGCGCTGAAAGATAGTGGGGCTCACGGTCATGTTCGGTATGTGCCTGTCCTCGCGACGGGGAGCCACGCTGTGCGACACGCTGAGCATGTTCGTTAGTGTCACGGACATAACCATATCCAATTCGACTGTTTGCATCTCCACGACCGGCGGGAGAACCGCCAAAGCCAGGGCCTCTCCTTGGATCCATGCCTAGAGTCCTCTTGCTGTGCCAGTGACGACCTTCAAAGCAGGATCCCGGGACAAGCAGACGAGCGCCTTGAACGATAGCAAGTCCGGGTTTGGTGATAAATCCTACGATGAGCTCCTCTTTGTGGAACTCGAGCTGGCAGATTCAGAATGCAAATGCAGAAGCGAAAGCGCAACAATTCAAATATCACGCACCATAAATATGGCAATTTGCGTGCAGAGCGTCAGTTCCGTAGCGGCGGTGTCGTATCAGCCGATGATAAAAAAGGAAACGATCCGGCGCAGAGGGTCGCGCAAGATTTTTCATCTCCTGGACTGGCGTTGGCAAATGCAATGGCAACAGGTGAGCCCGCAGAAGGGTATGCACATAAGACGTGCCAAGCTGAATTTCCCGTTTCGACAGTTTCTCTCGAAGACTAAATAGCTGTGTTTGGCAAGCTGAGATGCCGGCGATTCATGGCATCGAAAGGATCTGACAATGTGACGAGAGCTCGCGACAACACGATACGGACATTAGCTAAAACTCCAAGACCAAGTGTGAGCAATGAGACGAGCCGTGCCGAAAGGCAGGGTGGGTGACCCACCCTGCATGTGAACTGCAAATGGTTCAAGAGCTGCTCATACGCGGAAAAAGGAAAATCTGCAGAACAAGGCACATCGCAAGGGAGTCTATACTTATATGCAAGGCTGCGCTTTCTTCTTTGCTTCAGGCATGACGTATCACCCTCCAAGACAACCGAGCACCACCGCTCCGCACCCCATGATGAATCCGGTGGCCAGGGGCTCAATGAAGCCGGTGTCTGTGCCAGTGCCCGAGCGCTTGCTCTTGCTCTTGCGACGATCTTCAGGTCGACCCGCTGGCATTGCTGTGTTAGCGCCCCCCTGCTGGCCCCTGATAGGCGAGGAATTGGCACGAGACACGCGGGCGCCTGGCGCCTGCGTGGGCGACGACGATTGCTGGGAACCGTACGGGGCCCATTGACAACGATCAGCATCTGGACAGTGCTCAGAGAAGCAGCGCTCATCACCCACGTTGGGCTTGTTCCGACTAAACCATGCCCGAACTTTAGAACCAAGTTTTGATTGTCGGTCCGACCGGGACTTGCGCTGAAGTCTATTTCTTGGCGACGAAGAAGACTGCCCTCCGGTCTCCATCGAGTTTCCGAAGACAGGCTCAGGCCGCCGAGACGGACTTCCGTATTGACGAGATTGGCGGTGGGGGTCCCCGTGATGCGCCTGCTGAACCGGTGCACGAGAATTATAAAGGACATGCGATTGATACGATTGTTGATGGGATAGTTGACTTTGGTGTGACATCACATTTACAGGGCGAGAGGGATGCCGCGGGGGTGACGGTGGGCGTGGTTGTGTTGGGAACGTGAGGCCTACTTCTACCGTGAAAGGGTCTTCACCCTGGCGGAGCACTCGAGTCCCCAAAGTGGGACGACGGACTCCTGAAGCCATGCCTAATGTTGACTCGCTGTGCAAGACAAGCTGACCTTCAGGTTACGCAGACAACTTTAAAGCCGCGCTTACGAGTGTTTAAGCGGAGTGAGGACTCTACTGCCTTCGGCGACAATCGGCGTGTCCCTTGGCGATGGACTTAAGTTGGCAAATGATGGGTGCAGAAGCAAAGTGCAACTCCGACGACCATACTGGATACGTGTAAGACGGTGGGACAAGCGTGCTCTGGGCGATGCTGCATCAGCTGACGCTGGAAAAGGAGGCGAGCCGAAACGAGGTCAGGCGAGGACAGCGTCTTCGTTGCTGCCCAGACTGGTGCAAATGGGCAGGATGCGTGCAACTGGCTTGCTGTGAGTGAATGTGAACAAAGGCGACAATTGCACGGTAGGTATTAAAAAGCGTGCGTATCGCAGTACAAGGACGTTATGTTAATTCGATGCTCATGCAATCGGCCACAAAAAAGGCTAACTGAAGACTAGGATCACAACCCAGGGAGGGCGCCCAACGATCGATGTACTCTACAAAACTGGTATAGTCCTACATGTCTACCATGGGAACATTATCACAACCGCGCTGACCGTACGTTGTCGATCGAGCAAAGGCGTGATAGCAAGTGGGCAACTTCTGCCACGACTGCTGTATGGTTCGCCAGGAGGAAAGACGCGAAGTTGCAATGCGATTGTAAAGTAATCCTGTTTTGCGATCTGCTTGCGTAGCTCGGTCATCACTGAGCCCGGATTCAGTTCTTCGACACGTTTGGCAAAGTTGCAGCCTTGAGCCCAATCGAGAGGCAGAGAAGGCGACGAGAAGAGAATCTTGAGCGATTTGGGCTCTAGGAAAACGAATTTGGCTGGAGACTGTGCAAGCATAAATTTGCTGGTCAGTCGAGGCTGGGATCCCCTCCTAAAAAGAGGGACGAGGGAAACCATCATATTATTCACATAGTTCTGCCACTGGAGTGTATCGGGTGCACTTTCGATTTGACTAATATCCGTCAACAATTGCCGGTCGACTTTGGCTGTAGAGACTCCCAGAAGGCCCAGCGGAGCGCTCGCGGATGTCGGGATAGGCAAGCCATCTTGAGAGTCCGGACGAGGTGCGCTTGCAGGTCCTGAGAAACGTTGAGCTGTCGCATCGAAAGCTAGCGCAGCTGCTTCGCGTAGTCGACTGTTGCGCGCATCTGATGTGAACCTCCGTTGCATGGTAGGCAGGGAGCACGAAGACGAGACCGCTTCTTTCTGCATCCTGACGTAGGAAGATTCGAACTTCTCGGCAATGTCATTACTGTCGTCGAGCAGCCAAGACAGATCAGAGGTGTGTGCCGAAAGATTGAGTTGCTAGGCAAAGAGTCTGGTTCAGCAGGCTAAATCGTAAAGAGATGAGATTTGATAGGACTGACATGTCCTATGATATATCTCACGGCACCGGTCTCATCTCGTAGACACTCCATTTGAAGCAGAACCCAGAAAGGCTTGCCCGCTTTCGTGTAGTTGATCATCAATTCTATGGGCGTTTGTTGAACAGATCATCAGCAACTGGGCCGATTTGTAAAAGCAGTCTGGACGTACCTTGAATGGATGTTCCCATACTCAGAGCACGCCTGATCCTCGCCACAGCAGCTTGAGAACTATCGCGCCCTTGTAATGCCCGACAATTCATGGATAGAGCCTCTTCCAAGGAATACCGTGAAAGCTCGATAAAACCTTTGCTGAAGGCAAGATGTCAGACAGGATAACTAACGATTGGAGCTGTTCCGGACGCCAACCTAATCATCTGAAAATAACAATGTGGACTGTATAAGTGTAGTTCGGTACGGGCAAAGGCCGCTGTAAAAGTCACTCACGCATAGTATCTGTTCCGGTCCCTCTCTCAGGTCTGCCCAGATCAAAGTCAGCCGTGCGACCCTTTGAGCGTGGAGATACATATCTCGACTGACCAGCAACACAGAAGCTATCACGAGCCCCCCGCCTAGTCCTCACGAAAGCCTTTTGGGCCAAGGACAAGCGAAGTTTGACGAATCGCGACCAAGCATCATCGTGCATCGCTTCGAGTATGGCATCTGCGCATTTGGCAAACGGATCCTCGACGTTTTGTAGTTGCTCGGCGGCTCTGTGCAGCTCTTCTTGTTCTTTGCTCGACGAGTTGAGAGCCAGAGGCGCTTCTGTGGGCACGTGAAGGCTGTGTATTCTGCGGCTAAGCGAGTGCAGGCTTTGTAGATCGCTAGACAGTTCTGTGTGTTTTTGAACGATAATGCGTTGGCCTTTGTGCTGAGATTCAGCATGTCAAGACTTATGCTGTGAGTTCTATAGGCAGCACAAGAGTCAGCAGATGGACAAAAACCTCGATTGATCAAAGGTTCTCTTACAAGCCAAAAGCACAGCTGTTCTGCGCCGAGCTCGTTTGCGAGAAACTGGCCAAACTTTGTTAGGCCAACTAAGAAGCAGTGCCAAGTTCAATACATCCCACCGCGAACGCAAAGTAAACCGCACTCACTTGGATCATCCAGAGCTTGGCGTAGGCTCTCGGGACTCATGAGTGATGCATACTTTTCCGACCCTTTGTCGTCAGTGGCGTAGATCAGAGGAGCATCTCTGTCCTCTTCATCGCCAGAGTATGGGAGGATAGGACTGTCGTAGTATGCCGGATGGGTGTCCGATTCTGCCAAGCTTGATATATCTGACTCGCTAGACAGCTCTCCTCGACTTGTAAAGGCGGCCCAGAGGCTACGCGGGGAACGCAACTTTGGGGAAGAAGACCACTTTGACACGCCAGACTTTGAGGTTCTAGTCTTGACATGGGTTTTGGAAGATTGTGATAGTGTAGGCGAGCTAGGTGGACTGCTGGACCCAGGCATGCCAAAGTCTGGGAACGGCGTCTTGCTGAACATGACAAGCTGAAGCGGTCCCGGACGACAGAGAGGGTTTCAGAGCCAGCCACACAGGAGGCACTGGAGCAGAGGAAGGACGAACCTGCGAATGCGCGAGTGATAATATACGGTTGCACAGAATTGCGAGACCGGATAATGGGCCTCCGCTGCACATCGATGAACAGTACCACTAAATCAGGTATTACTGGCGCAGTACTGCGATGACCATCGTCCGGACGAGTCTGACATCGGGCAACGGGAAGCCTAACAGCAGTCAGAGTATGTTGATTCTGATTGTGCTATCTATCAGTGCGCATCGGTGGTTATCTAACTCATCGATATTTGCTTCTGTCTGCGCAGATCCTCTGAACCCGCATTAGGCAGGAGAGAGGCGAGAGTTACGTGAGAGGTCGCGTCGTGCTGTTTTGAGCTCCGGGGCCGCGGTCAGATGCGATGACCGACTATCGCGTATGCCCACATGCCACATGTCCAGCTTCTCGTGGATACCTATCATATTGCTGTATATGTATGTGGATGTATGTGGATGCTTCCCAAGCCGCGTGAGTCGAGTCTGTCAGAGGAGAATATCTATCTTGATGACGGCAATGCTGAGCGAGCCCCCACGCGCGGTTGCCATGTCCTACGCTTGCTTCTGCCCGCTTGTGATGGCTCCGAGTCGCCAGTCCCCGTCATTGTCCCAAAGGACGCAGCAGCGACAGCGAGCTCCAGCGAGGCCCGCAGCAGCAGCCGCAATCGCATCGAGCACGCGCTCATGGCAACACAAGTCTCGCTCAATTGGGCAAGTTGATGGTTAACTTCATCAACGATGCCAGGTCTTATTGGGAGGTTATGGTATACTACTGAGACAGCTCAGCTTCTACATCATGAAATCGTCAAATGGAGCAGGACAACGAGTCGCTGTGCTTGCCTCCCGCCAGCTGCACAACCCTGTAATGCGCTTTGATATAGCGGTGGTCCGAACAGTCACTGCAGTGTGGATTGCGGGGCGGGCGCAACTTCAGGACTGACGCCGAGGGACAGGTTGGCTCCAGAATGCTTCCCGCTTGTCCGCATTGTTCTTCCAGGCTGTCCGGTATGGTGCACTGGCTCCACCACCTGTAAGGCGTGATTGTCAAAGCAAATGCGTGCCGATGACGCTAGACTTGCGCGCCGAGAAGAAGCAAAGCTAAGGCGCACTGTAGGTATCCTGAAGGGATGATTTGAGGTTGTAGCGGAACGAGTCGCCTGCTGAGACGCTCTGCGGAATTCGACTCCAAAGCGACGAGGTGATCACCGGAAAGATGCCTTTTTCGCTGCAGAGCATCTAGTACTTGACAATCGACATTGACAATACATTACAGTCACCTTTACACTGGCCTTGCGAGTGTGAAGCAAGTCAGTGCTCAGCACCGGTAGCAATGAAAGCAAGCGAGCGAAGCGGAGACACATGTATTCGAGAGAGGTATCAGTCAAAATTCGGCTCAATCAGGATATAATGCCACAGTATGCACCGACGAGGCTCATGAATGTGCTAGCCTTGCGAACGAAGAGCTCGATACGGCACACTCGGGTAGTCCATCAAGGAAGGCCATGCTTTCTAAGATACCGGAGATTCCGAGCAGTCCTCCGGTTTGGGTCCACGACAGGAGTCGGAGGAATTGCAGGCGGTGGTCTAGTTGCTTCAGGGACTGCGTTGCGACCAGGAAAGGTCCATGAGCCGAATGTCGTCACGAGCGAGCCGAAAACACCACCTTTCGGCGGGCGAGACGATGCGCTCGATGGCGCATGGACGGGTCGCGATGGGGGAAGCCTCTGAGAGGGTGGCTGAGCCGCCTTGCCATTGGCAGGCCTTGCAGGCACTCCGAGACCGCCAATATTCGGATTCGCTTTGGCTTGAGCCCTGGCCTTAACTCTTGCCTCGACTTGCAGCATAAGGCTCCCGTCCCATGGGCTGAGGCGATACGAAACTCGGACAGGCCGTCTTGGGCTTTGCCAGATTCGTCTGGGGTTCAGCACCTTCAAGGGCCGCACGGGCACCTTGCTGCCGCTCAGGAGCCCTACCCACTACTTTAGATTGAGCGAAGACGCGCCGCTTGAGCTGCTCATAGCTTTCATAGTCTCTGGGGGGTACTGGAGGTGTCATGATCAGGTCGCCTTGCTGTAAACAGTCACGAGACAGCTGTGTTATCAAAGGCTAGTTCTGTGGCTCTCTCCGTGTGCCCGACTCTCGAAATTGTGACGATGACTTCAGGACTTGATGGCGGGCACGGAATCAACCAAGAGGCCTAGTAGCGCTGGAGGAGAGAGCGAGCGAGCGAGAGAGAGAGAGAGAGGGAGAGGGAGAGTGAGGTAGGGGCCCTACTAGGTCTTAACGCGGCTTGCGGTAGCTTTCCTCAACCGGCCGACGACCATTTCTTGCACTGCCCCAGTTGGCCTATAGGTCCGCGGAGCAGCGCAGGAGTCGGCTTGTAATAGTGCAGCTGCACAGAGCCATCTGTTTGATTTATGTTCGAAGGGTAGAGCAGTCGTGGCCATGAAGTAGAAGTAGAGCAGGCTGTGACCCGTCCATTACTCTAGTTATGCGAGCTCTATGCCGGTACAGACTTTGCACTCGTGGCTGGGTGGTCCTTGAAGGAGCAGGATATTGTGAGTCATAAGAGGTGAGTTATCGAGCGTAGTCCTTTCTTCTGTGCTGGCTCGTGTAAAGCTATATCCAGCCGACAGTTTTGGTCCATTTGGCTTTTCCAACGCCGCTGCTCTTCTCTGCGCAACACCTCAGGTCAGCCAGGATGGCGATTCCCGTCTCGCCGCTGGAGGCTCCTCTGAGCGTCTTGAAGGACGTGCTGAGCGACGAGGCTCAGCAGCCAACGGCCTCGTCATCGTCGTCAACATCATGGCCGTCATCGTCCCAAACGGCAGCAGCGGCGGCAGCGAGGTCCAGCGAGGTGCTCAGCAGCCTCAAACGCATCAAGCACACGCTCATCGGCAACACGAGCAGGAAGCTCGAGCTGGCCGGCAGGCGCGAGGACCTGTCGAGGTGTGTCTGATGCAGTGCTGCCTCTGTAGCCGTCGACTCTGTGAAGCTGATCGACTACATCCATCATCACTTGCTCCGTACTCTTCCTTGGATGGCCATGCTATACAGGATCGTTGGCCTGCTCGAGCTGACAAGCTGCGCAATCTCGCTGGACAGTCGCAACCTCGCGCTGCATCAGATAGGTCTGCAAGCTGCAGACATCATAGGCGCCGTGGCAATAGGTGGGCATGTCTTGATTCAGAGTTTCATTCCTCGAAGCAGGGCTGAATTAGCTGGATATTCTTTGTGTGTGCAACAGCTCGAAAGGAATGTCTGTCCGCGCTGCTCGAGCTGCGCACACATAAGGTCCTTCTCGAGCAGATTGAGCAGCTTGTCAAGCACGCGCAGAAGGGCGACGAAAAGAGCACTAGCAGCGGCACTGCCTCGACTGAGCAGAGCAGTCGCGTCTATGCAAGCTTGATGCACCTCGTGCGCGCACTCAAGAGCTTCTACGTCGCCATCGTCAACTTTGTGGATCCGCTAGGAGCATACGCATTCACGCACGCACTGGCACTGACATCTGCTGGACCGCACGTCAAGACGCTGGCTTCGTCAGGCGCAACGCCTCCGTCATCTAGGACCACTCCTAACAAGTCAGCCGCAACAGCTGCAATGGCAACAACAGCAGCTGAGACAGCTGCACCATTAGACGGAGAGGCTAGCATAGCCCAATATGCAGACAACATGTTCCTGGTGAGTCAAAGCCAATTTCGCACATATTATCTGTCCAATATCTCACGCATTATCCTTTCTGACAGACTGGAGACGCCGAAATCATTGTCCGCTTGGTGCATTGCCTATACTTCGGCAATGCCGGTCCATCCACATCGCAGGCATACGTGTCCTATCCCAGCCAGGCCTCGGACTACCCCGGCCTATTACTTCCAGGCGCCCAGCAAATTCTCGCATCAACGTGCGACCTCCTCTCCAGCTGTCTGCGTACAAATGCACAACGAGAAGCGCTCCACGAAGCACAAGAGACGTGTCGGCGGCGGACAAGCACAGAGTCTGGGACGAGCAAAGGGTGGGAGCTGTACGATCTGCTCGATAGCTTGCTTCATGGATCACAGGATCTGCCATCACAGGTAAGTATCTTTCCTGGTACTGCACTTTCGACAATGCTGATTATGTCTAGCAGTTGGCAGAAGCAATCATCAGGGCGACCACAGCGCTCGTGCGAGATCAAGACCCTCGGACCAAACGAGGGGTTCGCCTATACCTATCATCACCTTCAAGCGACAGTGAGCTCAGACTTCCGTAACGATTGACCGACCTTTGAGATTCCAATCCGCTGATTCTGTTCGCAGCCGACGGCGTTTGGGCTGGCATGGAGGAGCGCCTGAGCGACAGGTTGCGGTCAATGCGAATGGCAGCGGCAGGGTGGTAAATCTAGCTCGCTCTGTCAGCATCATACGTGTGCTGATTTCATCCCTGTTGCAGGTATGTCGTGCGATATCAGAATCTTCGAGGGCTAGGCACGAGAAAAGCAGTCGAAATCGGACCTGTCGTCTCTGTTCTGCTGTCAATGCTGCACGAGCCTTCGCCGGCACTCAGCGCTCGTGCGGGCTTTGCATTGGGTAAGCCTGAATTGACTTTTGCGAACCTGTTGCGCAGCTGACTCACAAAGGCACTATTCAGCTTGTCTGGTTGTCAGCAACAGAGACTTTCAAGAGACGGCATGTAACATGAATGCACTCGAGACAATCAAGCTCTTGCTTCAAAAGTTGAGCATGCCCGTGCAGCCGTACGAGACCACTGAAGCGGCAGCGGAGCGGTCACGACAGCAGCAGGTAGATTGAGGACAATCGCCAAGTCTGGTTAAAGGGGAGTCTCAGCTGACTAGCCGTCCTTTCAACAGGCTGCACTGTTAGCGACCGCAACGCTGTGCATGGACATCGAAGAGCCCCGCCGGCGTGTGATTGACACGCAGCTTCTTCCGCATGTAATCTCTAGCCTAAGCTCTCCCTTTCCCAACGTCCGCTGTGCAGCCGCACAGTGCACACGCTCACTGTCTCGGTCGATAAACATTATCAAAACCGCTCTGCTGGACACGAACGCTGCGCCCGCATTTGTCGAGCTCCTCTCGCCAGCGGAAGACCAGCTTACGCAGCTCGCGACGCTCGCTGTCGTATGCAACATCTTTATCGAGTTTTCGCCACTCAAGACTGTGCTGTTGGAGATGGAAGGGCTCGTAGAGCGGATCGTGGAGCTCACAAAGGTCGTAAAGCCGGCTTCACGAGCTGGAGTCACGGCATCGGTAGCCAAACTGGCGAACGGCAAACAGAGCACGGTAGCTGGGCTCAAGGAAGCAACCGACTCCAACAAAGAGATCAAGGGTCTGTTGAGGCACCACGCGTTGATGGCGATCAAGAACATGACATACTGGTCCTCGTCTGACCTCAAGCAAAAGACAGCCAAGTGCATGAGCTGGGAATACATTGTGACGTGAGTGATATTGCATGTCGTGATTACGACAGGGAGCTTTCAATGATGAGACACGCGCGCTCATCGCCACATACTCTCTCGCAGGCTTCTTCGCGACTCTGACCAAGTGGTGCGGACCGAAATGCTCAACATCCTTCGCAATATAGCTTGCAACGACGCAAGCGATATCGACCTTGTAGTACGCGGAATCGGCGAAGCGCGTCTCTTTTCGCTCATTGAGGAAGCCTTTCATACGAATCGCCTCGAGACCTTACTGCACGTGAGTCGTCTTCTACCGGCAGGGATCATCGATCTGGCGCCTGTTCGTGCAGCAGTTGATTCATTGTTCGTGGACATCGACAGTCTCTGTACCTCGTGTCAAACATCGCTACTGGTACCGACGCGCACAAAGCTGCCATCATGAATCGGAGAGGCATCATTCATGCCATCCTGACGCAAATGGTGAGGACTGTGATTTTGTTCGTTGCGAAGTTGCCGAGACGTTGCTGAAAGCGGAACATATCCATTGTGATCATCTTTTCCAGTGCCACACCTCTTCGGAGATCCGAGTTGCAGCCGTCTGGGCCGTGATCAATCTCTGCCACCGTCCAGAACATCGCCGTGCGTTTCCAGGTTATTGTCTTTGGCGACAATGAGCACCCATGTCCTCGCCTCACAGCTTGACACGAAAAAAATCTGACCGCTTTGTGGCACGCAGGGTACAACGAAAACGCCGCTCGATTGCGACAGCTAGGTTTCGAAGCGCGTTTGAAGGACATGCGTGAAGATCCGAGCCTCGACGTGCGTGAGCGGGTGCGCGACGCGCTCGAGGGAGGGTTTGACCCTGATACATCCGGGCCTGGAATGCGTGTCGACTAGCCGGGTAGCCGAGTGTATGATAGGCTTCGTTGCGATGATCTTTGCCTTGGCTTTGCGCATTTTGCGCAAGCTGCCGACGCTCGGCGCGCAATCAAAAATCCACTCGTCTTTAAGCCTGCCTGATAGAGCGCTTCCTCTTGCTAGAAAGGAAGTTGACGGCGGCGGCGACGCCGAAGTGACCTCTTGGCTATCGAAGTGGCAGTGTTGTTTGCTTCAACCTCGCTGGCCCCCTGGGCACTGAAAGATTGCCTATGTCCATGCAAAAGATTGGAAATTGGGCCAAGCGATCTCGTCCTATAACAGAGCACAGATGGGCCGCGCAAAGCAGCACCAGGCTCACAGTCAGCAAGACTATCGTATCAAGCTAGGGACTCCAGTTGAAATGTATGAACAGGCAAAACAACCAAAATTACTCACCTCTAAAGCTTTTCTCGCCATTTCAAGCACGAAATTCTCGACGCTCTGTACGTCTTTGAGAACCAATTTCTCCCTTTGACCGACCTCACTTTCCACACGCGCGTCTTTGAGCAACTGTGCGCCTCTGACGGTCCTTGCTCTGTCCACAGATGCGGATCCTGTTCTACCCCTTCCAGATTTCTCGACGTGTCCGTTGATACCCGCATTTGCTTCGTCCTTCTGCTCGTCGAGCAAGCTTACGTGGATCCGCTGTCTGTGCCCTAAGCCCGAGCCTGTGCCATGTCCACCTTCGTAAGCGACCACAAGAAGGCCTTCAAAAGCCAGACTTGTGATTTGCAAGCTCAAAGGAAGGGCCATGAATCCCAATGAGGGATAATTGACGCGCAAAGAAGTAGAGAGACGGACGTGCATCGTCCCGCGGTATCGAACGCGCAGGTGGAGTTGCACTGATAGACTAGATAAAAGATCCTGAGGAGCTTCTCCTGCTCGTCCTGCTGCGTCGGCGGCTGCGGCGGCTGCAGAGGGTGCTAGTGCTGAATCGCGCGTAAATGGCGAGTCTTCACGTTGGCGACGTGCATTGCTGTACGCTTGATTGTGGTCGTGCTTGCCGTTGTTGTTGTTGTTGAATGGATGATTGTTGCCATAGTTCAAGCGCGGAAAGGGATACCCTAGATTTGTATTTGCAGAGCTGCCTCCACCCCCTACGGAAGCTATAGATTGACGGTGATGCTGTTGCTGTTGCTGGTGCAGCCACAATCCTGCATTGGACGTGAAGAGAGGAGGCGTGTGCAACGGTCGAGTAGCGCTCATTCCGAGCGAACCAGTACCAGACCACCCTCCTAGCGATAGAGTAGGCGAGGTCGCTTGTGCGCGCGCATAGGCAGCGGCGGTAGAAGAAGTGCCAGAGACGGAGGAAGCGCGTCGGATGTCGGGTCGTCTCGATGATGATTGTGATAATGAGCCAGGCCATAACCCATCATGACTGCGTGCGTCGTAGTCCTCGCCTCCATCGTCCTCGCCAGTGTAGTCATCCTCCTCCTCGTCATCATCCTCGACGTTTAGAAACTCGTCCCACACCTCTCCAATTTCCACAATCTCCAGCTGTGGTCCAATTCTACCAAATGAAAAGGACGTGCATGTTATGTCACCCAGGAATGCAGGTTTGGGGCTGCTCTGGAGAGCAGAGTTGATGGCCTGCTGGGCTTTCAGGCTCAAGTCGGCGTCGAGCTGTGCCCAGTCGAGGTCGATGGACATGGCGGTGACGGAGAGAGTGAGCTGAGGGACAGCATCAGCTGTATGATGATGATGTCGCGCTGTTATGCTGTATAGTGGTGGTCAGGATGGGGAGGCAATGGCGGTCTGCTGTAGGTAGAGCCATGACTGTGATCGAGAAAGACGAGTCGAGGGATACACGGCCGTGTCATGATACAGTCTGATGGACAGCAACGCAGGAGCGTGTGCGCCCTGGAAGACGACCGTGCCATGCCATGCCATGCCATGCCTTGCCTTGCCTTGCACGCGTGCTGTCTGGACGCTGCCCCCCTTGACGGCCAGCAGCCTCAGTCCATGCCTGTCTGCCAGCCCGTGTTCAGGCCCCCCGTACGCCCGCCCAAAGTGTCGCCCGTGTTTGACTGTTTCAGACTTTGCATCTGCTCCCACCGCGTCTCCTGCCCTCTGCACGTCTCTCGTACAGTAACACGCTGTGAACCCTCTCGACAAGGCGCACCAGCTGCCAGTTGCACGTGCCCCTGCGACAGCGACAATATCAACTCGAACTCGAGCCATGGCGAAGCGCAAGTGAGCGAGCAGTGTTCTCGCATCGGTGCTGGGCTTTTTACACAACGGCTTATCCATCTGGCCGCGGCGGCCATGTGCTCCTCCTCTCTTCCCACCTGTGACCGCGCAGAGCCGACACGACTGCGACTGCCAGTAGAAGTGCAAGCATCAAGAAACAGAAAAGCACCAGTACTGGCAAAGCAGCCCGTAAATCCACTGCCGCTGCACTCACCGAGAACAAAAATGAGAAGCAGGCTCAGTCCAAGTCGAACTACAAGGTGCATAGAGCGTTTTTCCCAGCACCTCAACCCCGACGTTTTTGTCAAGCAATAGGACTCACTCGGACTGATTAGTGAAAACATGCGCAGGCCGAAGTCTCTTCCAAGGTGTTCTTGAAGCGAGCGCCAGAGCTAGTCCTCGACATTACAGGCCACGACGAGAATGAAGAGCAATGCGAATCTCAACATCTTTTGGACAAGTTCAAGCTCAAAAAGATGATTCTACCAGATGGCAAGTTTGGATGGAGCGGCACGACCAACGCAGATGAAAAGCTTGAAATTGTGTTTCTCGACGCCAAGGGTGATTTGAAGACTGTCTTTGGTAAAGTGTCGATTCAGGTCGTTGTTGATGGCTCGGAGAATGTGGGAGAGCGAGAGGAGGAAGATGATGGTGACGACGCAGGGAGAGAGCAAGATGAGGATCTTGAAGAGGGCGGGGAATTCTGCTCTTTCGCGTGATGAGGCCTGGGAAGGAGACGCAGGAAAAGAGGGCAGACCTTGGAAAGCTCAAGTAAGGTTCGAATGGACGATCAGTAGCCTGTCGTCTTCCTATCAGTCTGGCGAGAAAGAAGCTGTCTCAGCTGCTGTCCATGTCCGCTACTAGAGAGCCATGGGCCTGCTGATGCGATAAGCTGGAAGGCTACTTGTAGCGCACAAGTGAAGTCTTCAGCCATGTCTTATCATCATATGGGAGACGCCATTGTCCCCTGCCGGTGCTTGCGAGTAGAGTAGAGCAGAGGCAGGCTGCATTGCAGCAACGACTCGGAGGTCAGGCTTCGGGTTCACGATGAGGATGATCGATAGGCCGACGAGACTGGTGGGCTGTCTGCGACCTCGTCGTATCAGACACTGCTCTCCTACATCTCACCCTTGCCCCCCGGCTGCCAGCTGTCCAGGCTGTGAGGCTGCCCACTTCTGTATATATATGAGACAGGACACGCACGCACGTCGTCATAGTGACTGTGCGTGTTTGGGCGCACTGCAGCATGACGTGGGTGTGTATGTTGGCCGTGCATCAGAGATGAGAGTGTGTACTCGCAGTCTGCCTCTGCACCAACTCTGCACCAACTCTGCCCCCATCCAGACGCGCTCTTGTGCTGTGCAGAGCGTGTATACTCATACAGCTGATTTGCACGTGCCCATCATCCACTGGCAGCTGCTCATCAACGACAAGGACACCGCGACTCTCGACACAGCAATGGCAAAGCGAAAGTGGGGCGCACCTCCAGTTCATTCGTGAGCGGCTATTATGCTGACTGCAGGGAATGCACCCCGTCTTTGCGACTCCAGGTCCGACGCATCTGAAAAGAACACCTCTGACCGGACTGCAAAGGCACAAAAGACGGCAGCCACGGTGACCACTCACAAGTCAGCAGACAAGGTGGGCTCATTACATGCAGAAGTCATCCATCACATGCTCATGTATTCGTTGACATCGGCCTTGCCCTGTTCGCACGCAGCTCGGACTGTCCTACGACGACTTTGCAAAGACCGCACCCGAGCTCTCTCTCGTCCTCTCCGACAAGTCATCCAAGAATGGTGACAAGAATCCACTGCTTGCATTTGACCTGAACAAGACCAAAATGAATACAGGCAGTTTCGGATGGACTGGAAATGGCAAGAAGATCACCGTCGAGGTGGAGATAGATGGGAAGAAGGAGATGGTGCAGGCCCAAGTGTCGATGAACATTACCGTCTTGGGATCCAAAAAGGTATCGCAGCAGACAGACAAGGAAGGAGATGAAAGCAGCGAGAATTAGGTAACAAGGCTTCAAGGCGACACCTTTGAGGGGCAGCTATAATATGACAATGCTGCGACACGCAGGCAACTCATCACGTCGTTAGAGCCCAGCTCTCATCAATCAGGAGTAGGCACGGGCAATCTTTGCCAGTGACGGCAACAGCTGCAGCTACGATACGGGAGACTTCGAGTCGGTCTGCAGTGGCAGTGCAATGCCATTTTGTGATCCAGTAGTCATGCATTGCTTGACGAACGAAAAGCTGATTGTCTTTCATGCATGTACGAGACTCGCTCACGTGCTCGCCTTCGCTTTTTGCAGTTCTTGCAGTATTGGTACTCCGACCAGCATTGTCTGCACACCTTGAAGAGTGGCCAGCTCAAATACCTCGCAGATCTCGCTAGGTGTGGCACCGTACCGAACAGCATTGCCGATGTGGAGCTTCAAGCCAGCGACAAACAGGTGCGTCGTTCCACAATCAATAGCTGTGTAGATGAGCTCCTTGTTCTTGGGTGACAGATGACCGCCATCGATAAAAGGTACGCCAGAGAATTCGGTGTATGCTTCGAATAAACCAGGACACATTCTCATGACTGGGCGCCAGTTGTCTCTCGGCTGGTATCCTCTTGCTTTATAGAATCGTTCCGTCATATCTTGATGCGCCGACTCGTCCGCGTCGGTCGCTGCGTTTTTAGCAAGACCTTTCTCTTCCTCTAATACTTGACAAAGGAGTGGTACTCCGACTGTCGCAGCGTGTATTCCGAGGACTGAGGCAAGCTCGAGAACTTCAATGATTTCGCCAGGAGTAGCTCCTCTTTCCAATGCCATGGCTGTATGAACTCGAATACCGGGCTCAAAGAGGTGCGTGACAGCAGCATCACATGCTAAAAGCACCAGTGACTGCATCTTAGGCTCGAGTGCACCACGCTTGCTAGGGACTGCCGCCAGACCAAGATATGCTGAAAAGTAGGCTGGATGCGCGACCAGTATGGATTCCCATGCGTCACTCCACGGCTGCCCTGTTTTGAGGAATTGGTCCTTCAGAGCATCCTGCTCAGAGCTGAGCGACATTGTTCCAAGTCGTCGTGACAGGTTTTGGCTGTTTGTGTTTGCTGATGCGGCAGCTTAGGGTTGAATCTGGAGCTGAATGGGCGAGACAAGTCTAGCTTGCAGCACAGAAGAGCAAATAGATCGGCGAAGAAGCAGATCAAAGTGCCTCGACACATACACGGCATCTTGCAGCCATTAAGCCGCCCAAGCCGCGCTACAAGATCGACTCCTGCCGAACACATCGGCGCCGCCACCAGATAAGCGGAGCCCCGGTTGGAGCCCCGCTTGTCCGGCGTCCGGCACACTAATGATAGCCCAATCTGATGCCGATGGAGAAACCTCGCCCAAAGCAACACCTTTCGGTGGAGCCCGAGCTGGTGAGCTGCACTACTACTACTGTGACTGCTCTCTTTAATGTTGTCGCTCCGCTTTCGAGCCCTGATCACTACCGGGGCATACAGCCGCCAAGGGCAAACTACCACAAGTAACGGACAATTTACTGGAGTGGACTCACCACTGCATGTGCACATTGACGGCAGCCGCCAGTGCGGATCTGCATGGCGATCAAACCGCTGCACCTGCATTCGGCAGCCCGGCTGTCTTGTCGGGTCATCCGAGTGTCGCTCTCGCTTGTCACTGAGTCTCTGCATCTCTGACCTTTCTCATTCTCGAGCGCCCCTCCTTGTGATTTGTTTCCACCGACACACTGCATCATGGCTGATCACACTCGTGACATCGAGGCAAAGCCTATGGATAAGCACCTGGAACATGACTCTTCCTCGCCGACTATCGACCATACTCCAGCTTCGACGACCCAGTCAGTATCACTCCGACAAACCGCAAGGCTTTGATCAAGCTAAGACTCGATTGATTGTTGTACTTCGATTCACTCACTCTCAGTAGCAACAATGACTCGGACCTCGCTCAGGCTATTTTGCAAGATCACAAAAACGAGCCCCCGCCGACCGAGGCAGAGATCCGAGCTGTTCGATGGCGGATCGACATTTTCATGATGCCAATCATGATTGCTGTATACGCCCTTCAATTCTTGGTACGGCGGAGACGCAATCACATGTATATTGACGGCTGAGCATGTGCCTTGCTTCGTCAGGACAAGGTCGGTTACGGGCTCGGTACAAGCTTTGGCGTTCTCAAAGATCTTCAACTGTCGACAGTCAATGCAGAGGGAGTGTCTGACCTCAGCCGGTATCGCGTGGGCGCTTTGCTGTTTTGGGTTGGATGTGAGAAAGGGCTTTTTGACTCATCCGACATTGCACGAAAAGCTGAGACCTGCTGTTCAGACATTCTCGGTGTTGCACCGTTGAGCTGGATCGCACAGAGGTACAAGCCGAGCAGAGCAAGTGGAATCGTATATCTTATAGCCGCTGGCTTCCCGCTGACGGCATCATTTCAGACCTGCGCTGCCTTTGTCACCATATGGGGAGCAATATTCATTTGCGCGCCAGCATGTACCACTTATCAGGGCATCTACGTGCAGCGTTTCTTTTTGGGCTTCTTTGAAGCTGGCGTGACTCCATGCTTTCTGTACGTTGGGTTCCGTCACCGCTCGACAAGGCATGAACGCTGACCTGGCTTGCTCTACATAGTATCCTGACTGCCATGTTCTACACCAAGGTGGGTGGATTGTATCATGCGGCTCTGCTTCTTAGACATCTTTCAGCTAACAAGCAGCCTTGCTGGCAGCGGGAGCAAGCTTTCCGTACTGCTATCTGGTGGTCTGGCACGGGCTTCAGTCAACTTACCGGGTGTGAGTACCTATCCAGACTCAATACGGTTGAGCATCAATTAAGCTACGCTGCCGACAGACCCAATCATGTATGGAATTCTGGCTATCAACACTAGCCTCGCGAAGTGGAAGGTTATCTGTAGGCTTTAGCCAGGCAGATTGCTGGTAGCGGTCCTCGCTCTAGCACCTGCTAATTGTTGCTGCCATTGCAGACCTGCTGTGGGGGTCGGCTACCGTCGTGACGGGAATTCTGTTCTATTTCATCATTCCCAACGACCAGTCGGACGCCTACTTTCTTAACCGCCGACAGCGATTTGTCGCGGTGGAGCGTCTTCGTGAGAATCAGGGTAGGTCAACTATAAAATGCGATAGGCACGACGACTGGCTAACCGCAGATACCAACAACCCTAGCCGGACTCGAGAATATACACTGGAAGTGGTCTCAATTTCGAGAAGCCCTGCTGGACCATCGTTGCTGGCTCATCTTCATTCTTGCCTTTTTGTCAATGTATGTCTGCGAGCATGATAGCTAGACGTTAAGCTACTGATTCTCATACACTCGATACTCATTCCGCCTCCGCCTCCAAAGTATTCCGAATGCGGCCGTCAGTACTTTTTCTCCAATTGTCCTCAGTGGCTTAGGATACACGGGAAGAGCCACGATCAAAATGGTGTGTCAGCACTGACAAAGAAAGGGAATTCCGTCAAGCTGACCCTGTTATTTCAAGACAATCCCACAAGGCGCTACCTGCGTCGTAATTGTCAATCTCTATGGCTATCTTCAACAACGCTGGAAGAATACGAGGACCTTCTTCTACATTCTTTCAATCCTGCCCATCATCGTTTGCTCAGCTCTGCTTTGGAAACTTCCGGCAAGCAATACCTCGGGCAAGCTGGCAGCTATCACGATCTTTCCCACCTTCACCTCGGCCTTTATCACCCTGGCATCTTTCAATGTAACCGTGAGTTGGGATTTTCGTACCCTTTCCTCCAGCGCTGACCTTTTTTCCCCACAATCGTATTTCTTTGCTGCAGAATTTTTCTGGTCATTCGAAGAGGACGACCGCAAACGCGATATTCCTGATAGGCTATTCCATTGGACAGGTGGTAGCTCCGTTGACCTTCCCTGCAAGTATGTGAACATCACGTCTTCCGTCGCACCTGCGCGACGCGCTGACGCTCTTTTCTTTTCTCGACAGGCTCGGGACCCGGATTTGCACCCGGTTTCCAGGCTACCATGGCTTGTCTGGTCGTATCGGTTGGCGTGATGTGTCTATACTGGTGCGTGACGACTGTCCCGGCGGCGTTAACAAAATGCTTAGGGGAGACCTGGCTGACATGAGCCTTGATGACGAGCAGCTTCTCGTGCTGGTACGAGAACAGGCGAAGGGACAGGATGGGAGCAGAAGCATCGGTAGACCGTGCTTTCAAAGACCTGACGGACAAGGAGAACCTTTCTTTCCGTTATGTGCTGTAGTAGCCTTAGCTTGCCGTTCTGGCACGGTGACGATGGTGAACGGGAATTCAGCGGCACTTCTGACAAGAGCGCCAGACTGGCTCGCTCGCATAGTAACACGTCAGACAGCAGCATGACCCAGATGACACTGCGATGTGCAATGCAGGCAATTAAGTCTCCTGAGTCAGCCAATTCGAAGCCGGAAACCTGCAGATGTCTGTTCTTGCCCACTGTGTAGCAAGGCTAGCGCTACACTCCAAATGTTGCATGTCTCATCGCCGCCGGCCACCCGGTCTCGAAGGTCTAGCGAACCCAGTCTGTGCCGCTGGCGCGGTCGGTGTATCTTCTTTTGGCGGCGCGCACTCTGCGTCAATGTATTCTGGGGTGATCTCCGACGGCGTAGACGTCTCGAGCTGTGTACATCAAGCGAAACAGAGGCAGCCACTAGGTCAGTCCTCGGCTTTAAATGCTTCTAAGCTACCCTAGCAAAAGATCACCTTTTTGGCCACCTCCACTCCTTGCTTCTTTACGTCTTGTACTATCGTCTGCGCATTCGATGAGTAGATCATCCGCCCTCGTATTGGACTGCCACTGGGACAGCAGTATATGAAGACTGCAAAGAGTCTCAGCACCTATGTCGGGTACGCGCCGCCATGTGGACTCACCAATCCCGGTGGAGTGCTTGTAAAAGGTATAGCTTGGCTCCTCATCCCGCACTCTTAGGCTACTTGCATCCTTTTGTGCGTCCAAGAGTTCGATTTCTTCCGCTTTCGTATCGATACCCAGCTGTACAACAGCTTTCCCTTCTTCACCCTCCTCTAGCAATGCCCGAACAGCTTCCTCCACTCCATCTCTCCATTTCATGCCCACCTGCGCGCCGCCAGCTGCAACAGCGTCGGTAGAGACAGAGGTATGACTGCGCCGCACGCTTGAGCCTTGCATTTGAGCAGTGAGCCCTTCAGCAGCCTTGATGTCGGCCATCTCTTGCTCTCGGGCTGTCAAAGGTGCAGAACTGGATTGATGCTTCAAGAACCGGCGATAGCCTTCGCTGGATAGTTCGTCCTGGGGTTTGCAGGCGATAACAAAGGCGGACAAATCAGTCCATCATGCGGGAAAAGCATAGGATGTGCGCTTCGCTTCGTCTTTGACGCATTTGGTCGAGCTTTGCACGTGACTGACTACTCACAGGCACAGAAGCATGGATGGACTGCACAAACTTGGCGTCTCCAAGCTGTCTCGATAGTGTGGCTTTGGTAGATGAGTATAGCATTCTTTGGCCAGGATGTCAGCGCTATCGCACCACAGCTGCTGTTGCAGAATAGGCTTTCTACTCACTTGCTCCGCACAGAAGAAGCATCAGGGACCCAAGTGCAGAGGCAGAAGCTGGACTCGGCGTCACTGTCGAGCTTGACGAGCAGATAGGCTGGAGAAGAGGCGTGGTTCTCTGATAGGTATGAGGGGATTGCGTCAAAGTCGTCTGCTGCGTTGCCTTTTGCCGGGAGAGTTGTCGACGGGACGAGGCGTTCTGGCGGCGACAGCGCGTACAAGAGGGACAGCAGAGATGAGAAGTCAGCTCATGTACTATCGAGTACGCACAGTCACTGCACTCCGCTGCCCACCGCTGTCTATGACCACCACGAGCACTCTGAGGGCGTCATCGCTCTGTGCCGCTGTGAACGCGCTGGCCAGCTCGTCCGAGACCTGGGCGTCAGGATATTCAGTGAGGAGCAACACAAGTCAACGTAGGGAGACCCACGGATATGCCAGACTGCGTAGACATGGCTGGTGACTGTCTATCGTACAGGTCAGTGTGGCGAGAGCAAGAGCGAGGAGGAGCTCAAAGACGGGCGACCTCGCTTGATCCGCATCCAACATGAGCGACGAGGAAAGGTGAAGCAAGCACGATAAAGCTACATTGGAAGATGGCAGATCAAAAGAACAGCGTGCTGCTACAACAGGAGCTGTGCGCGAGAAAGAGGAGCCAAAGAAGCAGCCAAGGGAAACCTTTGGAGAGAGCTTTCAAGTTCACCAGGCATCACCATCAGCGACGACAATGTCAAACAGCGCAGGCTCATTCTCGTCCTCGTCCTCCTTGTCGCCCGAATAGCAGCCGCTCTCGTCGCCGCAACGCTTGGCGTAGCGGTGCTGGCCGTGCTGCTGCTGCTGCTGCTCTGACGACTGCTGCAGGCTCACTTTGCCGTCTGCTTCGCTCAGAGAGCGGCCAGAAGCGTCTTTGAAGGTGCACGAACGACCGACGACCGACTTGGGCTTGAGACGCGAGCCATCGGGCTGCTGGCACTCCTCGCAGATCACCATGAACTTTGCAGAACTGTGTCGATAAGCGGACATGTTGGACGGGAATCAGTGCATGCTGATATAGGTTCCACAGTTATAGGCACTCACGAAGCCTTGCTGATGTCACAGAGGGCAACCTCGCCGTTGTCATTGGGAGCCAAGATCAGGCTATTGTTGCCGACCGCATTGAGCCTGCATCACCCAAGACAGACGAGAACCAAGTGCTCAATAAAACATGAAATGGGTCATGTTCCTTAAATGGCACAAGACAACTTACTTGATGATGAAGGCATTGTCCGACTGACCAGTCTGCTCAAGCCTGAACGTGGTCATCGAGGCATTGGCGACTTCAAGGACCGCACCAGGGAGTGGCCCTTTCTCGCTCGGGATGCACCATCGCTCTTCGCTGCTCTGGTCGTCGTTATCATCCGAAGCGAGACTGATGAGCACGGGCGCTCCTTGGAAGTTGGGGACGCACGCTTGCTGGTGCGTGCCCTCTGCGATACCACCGGCTGCAGAGACAGAGGGATATGCTTGCGAGGACTGATGCTCCGTGCAGGCGTCACCACAGGGAAGAGCAGCGGACTGGGAGACGAGGAGAGTGATGAGGGCGGCTGATGCCAAAAGGCGGACAGAGGAGGAGGATGTCGAAGAGGAGGGGAGCATCTTGCTTGTTGAGGGTGTGGTGGCGGTCGGGGCAACGGCTGGCTGGAGGACGGAAGGCAGGGTGGGGAGGACTAGTTTGTGAAGAGACAAGAGACAAGCCACAACCTCTCGTCTGGTCTTAACAAGCTGCCCCTCTCCCCCTCTCCAAGCAAAAAAAGCTGGTCAACCTCGTCTGCTTGTTCGAAAAAGTCTGGGCGGTGCACACTTGCTCTCTCGTCAAACGCGCTTGCAAGTGATGCAAGCTTGCAAAAGTAACGCGTTCGATGAGCAGACCAGCTGACCAAGACGACTAGCTCGACGTTTTTCTTTTTGGACGTCCCTTTTTTGCAGTTCTGCTCTCCAGTCGTGGCTGTGGACTTCGAAGGCAGGCCTTGCGCTTGCAATTCGCGCTTGCCCGCAATGTATGCACAGGCAGGAGCTGACCTGGTCGAGATCTGGTCCGGTCCGAACTTGGGTCTGGAGCTGATGGGTAGACTTAAAGCGTGATGACCAGAGGTCGGGACCTGGTCCCGACCAAAGGACTGGCCTGGCTGACAGGAGCAGGTACAGCTAAGCCAGGACAACCACAGTCATTTGTGAGACCAATGCCGTTGGCACCAAACGGCCACGTGTGTGCCAAGGAGCTTTGTTGCTGCATGGCTGACTGTGTCTATTCCACTCTGACAAGAATCGTCCAAACTTTGGAAGACATATGAAACCCCACACGCAGTGTGTTGTGCAAAAAGGAAGATAGACCAAGCCACCACGTTTACGATCGTCCATGTGACATTTCCCTCGCAGGCCCTATGCACAGGCAATCCAGGAAACCACCACTTCAGCTTCATTTGGCGGTAGCTACTGAGATGCGCGCTTCAAGCAGCCACAATGTGGAAGAATTGGTTGTTGCTGCCGTTCCTAGCCTGACGGGACAGACTGCCTTTGCCTCCGCTAGGCGAGACTTCTGTGATGTAGTTGCCCGTGGCGTGCTCAATGATGTAGCATGTGTTGCCGATGAAGGTTCCAGCGGAAGGGAGGGTGCCGGGGGCATGGCAAGAGTTGCACTTGATCTCGAAAGTGGGATTGCTGTACGCATACAAGCAGCAGGATCAGCTTTGTTGTCTGACTTTCCACGGGTAACAATGCTACCGCAGAATTGGATATGCTCACCCTTGACCCTGCACGAGACCGAGAGAGATGGTATTTCCGCGCCAGGGCTGCACATCGTATCTGTTGCTGGAGTCCACAAGTCTGCAGCGAGAGAGAAAGACAGACCGACGCGCACAGTCAGTATTATTCGGAGGCAATGCCACATTGCAAAGCAAGTCCAAACGCACTTGATCACATAGTCGTTCGCTGCGGAACCTGTGCTTTCGATGCGCCATTTGCTTTGTCCAGCGGACAGAGTTGAGATGACCGAAGTCTGCTGAGATCCATCGGGGACGTACCACCTGTTGTAGGTGTTGTAGGCCTGGATGTACGACGCTACGCCTTGAAAGCTTGGTGAGCATGGATTGGTTGCAGGAACTGGCTGCTGGGGTGCAGGGGATGCGCCAGTGAGGAGGGAAGGGACAAGGGATGCCACAAAAGCGAGTTTGGGGAGGGTGATGTGGATCATGGTGCGGGTGAAGGAAGTGAAGCTTAGATAGAGGCTGGTAGATTGAAGACCTTTTGGGCTGTGCTGGAAAAGGAAGAGAGAAGCATGAAGGTACAGCATGCGCTTTTATAGATAGGAAGAGTGACATTGCCCTTGCTTTGCTATGCATCAGTCGAACAGCCTCCACATCGCTTCGGACGTACGTTGTCCACACAGTGCAGAGCCTCGCTTCGCAAGTGGAAGCAGGCGCGCTAGAAGGTCGACGAGGCCGAGTGAGCCCCCGCAGTCGGGAAAGCCGTTATGCTCAGCCTCGTTCCTCAAAGGGCCAGAATGCGTCGGTCTGCAAGCGCGAAGTCGTCCAAAGATATCGGAAGCCCTTGCATGTTCGGGTGGCGCTGTCCAGGTGGGTGACATTGCTGAACCTGCAGCGAGAGTTTGTCTAAAAGGGTGAGCGCTGAGCCACAGTCACTTTCAGCACGTCTACAGGCTATGCATAGTCAGTTGCGCCAGGCTCGAGTGCGGTGGCCTTCGAAAGGTCCCTTGGAGACTGGCGCTGTTGCAGTGTTCGCATGCCTGCTTGACCGTCGAGCGACTTCGGCGGGTGCGCGACCACGCAAGAAGGACGGTCCTCGAGCACATGGTGACCGTTGGAGGCGTGCTTGCTTGAATATCCGCAGTCTGCAAGTGCTGCTGGCGTCCTCGCTGGCTGGCTCGGATGGAAGACCTCGGAATTCCAGCTCACTCGCTCTCAGTGACGCGAGCAGCACAGCAGCAGCAACAGCCGGAGCATGCTCTGCAGTACCAGGGTACGCTACTGTGCGGCTGGTTACAATACGCCTTGCTGTCGATGCGTTGGCGGGATCAGAGCAGGTCGTGGTCCAGCCCTGCAGCATGAGATTCGGGACACCTCTGCCCACCGAGAACACGACAGCAGCGCCTGCGAGAGCGAGCGAGCAACAAGAACTGAGTGTACGGCAGCGTACAAGACTGTTTGGAAGGCGTCAGCAAGATCTAAAGCGTGCCTGCTGCACTACCTCGCCGGCTTGCCACGCACCTTCCTTATACGGAAGCCTTTATTCAAGAAGCGTCGCTCCCTGGCCTGCCGCTTATGTGGAGTACCCTGACTGTTCACTGACCCACGCTCTTTGTTCTCTTCAACAAGATACATGTCCATTTGGCGTATGCTGCTCGACAGGGCCAGGTCCCTGGGTGAATACTGGCAGCTGCAATCACAGAGTCCCTCTTCCGTCAACGTAAAGCTTTCCAGGCGCAAACCCGCGAAGCGAAAGACATATCCATACCTGACTGGCTGTGACACACTTTTGGAAGGCCCTTCGCAAAGCTTGTAGCTTGTCCCCCGACGCGGTTGGACTCGTTGCCTGATCTGTCACTGAACGCCCACGTGTCCATGAGTGCCGCTTGCAATGTGCTGAGTACGCATCGCTCTTTCGCCTCTCTCTTCTTTTCTCTATTCTCTTCAGTTCCCACTGTCACTCGAGTGCGACACAATGATACCACACAGGCGAAAAGCGTCCACTTCCACTTTCTGGGCCAGCTTATTGGCTGGACTGGCGCTTATACCCGCCAGCTCATATTGTAAGTGCTTTTTGCTCATATTGTCAGTCCCAGGGACTGACCGTCGCTTCGAATTACCTCGTATAGCCCTACCATCGGCAACGCAGGTCGATCTGGCAGTGCGGCAGGCTAATCACCCAGCTTATAACGCCGACCGAGTGATATCGAATGCCAACATCTACACACTCGATACCGTGAACACAGCACATCAGAACTCATCCATCGCTATCAAAGACGGCATCATCACGTGGATTGGACCCGATGCCCAGCTGCCAACCGACTTGTCCTCAAACATCGACATTGTCGATGCTAATGGCTTCTATGCCATGCCTGGCCTTATCGATGCCCATGTACACATGCTCTCTGCAGGCCGCGCGCTGCTCAAGTGCAATCTGAATTACGCAGCACTCACAGTCGAAGAGCTTCGAGGGGCCATACAGATTTGTCTCGACAACAAGGATTATCGTCGATCCGAAAAACCGGAGTCAGAGGACTGGCTGGTCGCTGTAGCCTGGGATCGTGAGCAATGCTCTGCCACCTCCATCCGTATGGAACACATCATAATGACTTCCTTCCAGGTTCTGGCTTCCTCGATAAAAATGGGCGAGATGCACGAGCTAGCGATCTCGACGGTCTCAGCCCTGATCGGCCTATCATGCTCATCACCTCCGACGTACATACCACCTACGTGAACAGCCGCGGATTGGAATTGACAGGCATCACGGCGTCCACCCCAAATCCAGACAGTGGCAAAATCGTCCACTACCCCGATGGCACGCCTACGGGTGTCTTTGAAGACTCGGCAGCATTGATGGTCTTCAATCAATTTGCTACATGGACTCCGGCAGAGTATGCAGACTTTGCAAAAGCTGCCATGGCGCTTCTTGCAGAGAATGGAATCACTACTTTCATGGATGCGGGTTCGACCATAAACGAGCCAGAGGCGTTCAAGGCCAATTTCGAAGCCGACAAGGTCATCAACAGAGCATATTTTTGCCAGGCATTGGTTCCTGATCTCATGAAGAACGCTTCTCAGGCAGTTAAAGACGAGATCGCAGGGCTCGCGAAATATATGAAAGAGTGGACTCATGACCCGCAATCAGCCACTAAGCCGAGCATCATCTGGAGACACTTCAAGGCTATGATGGACGGTATAGCCTCTGCACCAGGTGCGTAGACAAATTGCACAATGTAGCACAGGTTGTTGACTACATCTGTCGTCACGCCGACCGCCAGCGGAGACGGCGGCCATGACTGAACCCTACTACGTCATGAGAGAAGGAAACTTGGTCGTTGGCAATGCAAGCAATGCCAATACGCCAAATTATAACCACACTTTCCTCGGCCAGGTGAGTCTCAGGGCATGGTTTTGTGGCGGACATTGTCCGCCATCACTATCGTTTCCGGAATTCATCTTCAATTGCTTCCAGGTCATGGATACTATTCTCTCGCATAACCTGTCCCTCCATATCCATTCGATAGGTGACAACTCGACGCTACAGGTCTTGCAAGCGCTTGAGTCTCAAAGTCAGACTGTCCCCGAGAACCGTGTCGCGATTGCACACCTCGAGTTCCTTGATCCGAGTCATTGGGCCCGTATCAAAAAGTCTGGTGCATCAGTCATTGCAACCTATCAATGGGCGCAGAACTCTGGCGCCTGGAATTCGCTTACGGGCGATTACGACACTGCTCAGGCTCTAGGTCCAGCTAGAATGGCGATTGCTGAACCTTTTGGCAACTTGACCATGGAAGGAAACGAAGTCGTCTACGGCTCCGACTTTCCAGTGGATCCCTTCGACCCGTGGCTGGCTCTCAAAGTAGGCGTGACAAGGACAGGCGATCCAAACAACAAGATCTCGGCAGCTAGCCAGAACCCGTTCTGGGCTGGGAAGATCAACAATCTGGCTTCGATAAGTCGAGAAGCTGCTGTGAGCCAAATAATTCGCTCACGATGAAGAAACTACATGCTGATCGATGTGCATCGTGTAGCTCCGCGGCATGACTACTTATGCGGCAAACTGGCTCAAGGCAGATCAGCACATTGGCAGCCTTGAAGTCGGCAAGTACGCTGACTTGATAATCACGCGAGATGATTATTTTCAGGTGGCCGAATCCGATATCGGCCAGAACAAAGTGCTGGCGACTATGCTTGGTATGTCAACGCGCCGTCTCATCTGCCAGTCAGCGACCTATTGTTCAGCCCAGATTTGACATGTCTTGCACACAGGCGGCAAAGCTACTTTTATGTCGCCTCAGTTGGCCGACTACGGTGTCAAATTGAGGAATAGCGGAAAAGGCGGCTTGCGCGCACGCTCGCATGCTGATCTGGAAGCCGCATTGTGGCATCCAGAAGCTCGAAGTTTGCATGAAGAATACGACAGCAGAATCATCAACAAGCAAGCCTCGCTTGGTCGTAGTATGAAAGCTAAGAAGGAAGGAGTTGCAGGAGGGCTCAGCTGTGGTTGTCCTCATTGAGTCGCCCCAAAGGCATCCTTTGAGGATGCGCAAGCTCTGGTCTGTAGTCGTGTCACATGTTGTTGCAGGGGCAAATGGAGTAAGAGCGCGACTGTACAGAAGCCAGCTAGGCTGAAAGTGAGCTCAACAAGCTATGAAGACCTTCTTCATCGAGTTAAATTGACCCATCGCCCAGGCGCAATGCGTCAGTGCGCAGGCTGACAAGTTTGAGATAGGACCAAAGTCATTGGGAGTTGCAAACGAGGGAAAAGCCTAGAGACAGAGACAGATACGCAGACACGCAGACAGAACGGCTGCTGAAACGCAGTGTGGAAATAGTCGATCGTCGAGGCTCGCTCGGCAGCAGTCTTGATGCACAGAGCTTATCGGCGCATCATTCCAAAAGGACCAGCGGGCGACATGGCCTGAGACCCGCCCATCCTGCCCATGCCTCCAGGGATGTTGACGACATTGCCAGGCATGCCGTTCATACCAACCGGACCGACGGGGATGTATGGGTTGTAAGTCTGCTGCGGCTGAACAGGGGTTGGCAGCGGCTGATAACGGTTGTAGAAGTCCACGCCATTTTGTCCCTGGCCAGGCGCACCACCGCCGGGCGAGAGCTGGTCGTGCATGCCAAATGGCAAGCCGTACTGCGGTGGCTGCTGGCCAAATCCGCCCATGTTGGCGAAAGAGATGATTGCTGGATCTTGGAAGCGTCCGTTGTTGCCGCCATTATCGCCATAGGGGCTGGGCGTGCCAGGCATACCGGGCGGGCTGGCCACGTACGAGTTCGAATACATTGCGTCGTGAGACTGCTTGCTGCCACCGCTAGCAGCAGATGGCGGACGTCCGTGGAAATGTCCTTGATTCTGATGTTGCTGTTGCTGCTGTTGTTGAGCAGCAGCGGCGGCGGCAGCGAGCTGAGCAGCAATATGTGCCTGATGAGCTTGCTGAGCGTTTTGCGCGTGAGCCTGTTGAGCTTGTCGCACGCTTCCAAAGCCTGGAGGGGGACCACCCGTGGCATGGCTAGTCGTCGAGCCATGCTGCTGCAGATGCTGTTGTTGCGAAGCTGAAGACGATGAAGAGCTCGTAGCTGCGCGACTGACAGCTGGCGTCGCCGAGCCAGCTGTTGGATTCTTTGGAGGCAGCGGCTGACTGGCAAGCGCCGATCCCTGACCTGGCTGTAATGGTCCAAAATTGGGCAACTTTCCATTCGCGACATTTGAAGCTTGCAAATCGAGGTTCTCCATCGAGATGCCGAGCGTCTTGAGCAGTGCCGGCGGAAGCGTCGAGCTTGCGGAAAACGAGCTCGCTAGGTCCACGCCGGGGAACAAGTCTGAGAGCGAAGGTTTCTTGGATGTTTTGCCAGGTGTGACGCTGCCTTCTTCAACTTGTGTGCCTGCATTACCATTGCTGCTATTCTCGCCCGATGACGGCAGCCGCGGTGAATTTGCAAAGACCGACGTAGCCGCGCTTTGAGCTGGAAGGGAAAAGCTAGCCGAAGAGCCAGTGCCGCTCGAGTGCGCGCCGTTGACCGCAGATGCTCCGAATATGCCAGGAGGCGGAACTCCAAATCCATGACTGCCAGATCCAGACGAGTGTGCGCTGCCAGGTCGGATGGGCGACATGCCACCGGTGCCATTGGTGCCGGCGAATGAACCATTGAGACCTTTAAATAGTTCTGCTACAGGTATCGAGGCGCTGCTTCCGCTGCCTGTTCCGTGGCCCATGGGCGAGCTGCCAGGCGGCTTTTCGGTTGAGCCAGGTCTTGCGAATCCAAAGCGCGAGCGGTGCCTTGCAGAAGGCGCTGCATCCTCCAAGCCAGGCGGGAGAGCAAATGCAGTCTTTCCAGCAGCGCCGTCGTTGGATGAAGCATTTGTGCTTTGTCGCGAAAGGCCCGGCGGACCTTCGAGCTTCGAGCTGCCTTGCAGATGAGGCGGCAAGAATGTAGCTGGTGATTCTGAGCGCGAAGCAGAGGCCGAGTCTGTTTGTGACGCTCCATTCAGCTCCGGTTCGGTCGTGAAGGCGAATGGATCGAATGGGCCTTGATAGCTTGTCTTGACCTCTGACGGTCCCCACAACTCCTCCTTGCTAGACTGTTGGCGTCCTCGCATTTGCGGTGATCCGTCTCTGCTGACATCTCGACTGTCCAAGCTGGGTGTCGCGTCCGCAGCGTCCGGATTGAAGCGCACATCCGCCTTGTCTTCTTGACCGGTCTCCTCCTCGTCATCTGCTAAAAGTCTCTCTTTGCCCTTCATCGGCGTAGCAGTAACATTGCTCGCATTGAGATTGAATGCAAACGAGCCGTCGCCAAACGTATCAAGCGTGCGGTCAAACTCGCTGACTGGAGTCAGAGGGCGTGCATTTGCAGAACCACCTAAGCCTGGCGGGAAGGCAGGCGTTGCAATCATGCTCGGCAAGCTTGTCGAGGAGCTCGTTGAAGGCTCAGAGACGGGCGGGGTAGGTGGCGCAGACGTGTGTGCCTCTTCTGACGGATTTTGTGCCTGCGACTGAGGCTGAGGCGGAGTGGCCGAGCGCGCTGATGGAACACTTTTGCCCTTGGTGTCCTTTTCTCCATGTTCCTTTGAAGCCGACTTTGTCCTTGCCAAGTCTACGCTCGAGGTTCGCGACGGCGGGCGCGGTGGCAGTGGATGGTTCTGAGCTTTCGGAAGCCTAGAAGAGATAGAAGACGAGTGTGCGTGGGCGTTGCTTGAAGTAGACTGCTGCGCCTGCGAAGATGAAGGTCGCGAGTCGCCAGCGTTTGCAGGCGATGAGGACGATCCAATGGCAGGGAATGCAAAGGGCGAGTTGCCAGCTGGAGACGAGAAAGATGGTGTCTGACCCGGTCCGTTTGGTCTCGAAGCCCAGCTCGCAGTCGCCGGCAGTGCTGGCTCGCGAGATTGCTGCTCCTTGTACGCATGCTTGAGGTGGACCATCTCTTCTCGCGCATCGCGGACGCGCTCCTGTCGTTCTTGTCTCTCTTGTGCGCTATATCCCCCTTGAAAGCCTTGCTGGTTCTGCTGCCCTTGCAGATGGTGATTGTGCTGCTGCTGTCCATAGTGGTGTGCCTGCGAGTGGTGATGAAAGCCGCCGGGCGGACCTGCATTGTATCCCACGTACGGCTCGAGCTCCTCGCCCGCTTCGTGCGCTTGCATACAGTTATCATTGAGGCACTTGACGCCGCGCAGATATGCCGGGCAGTAGCGAGTCGTTCCCCAGGTCGCCTTGAGCTTGTGCCCGTCTGGCGTCACTGTCCCGTCGATGGCGTTCATGCACGCTGTCGCTTCGGCGGCTGTCGCATAGTTGATGTACACGTTGACGGGGGCATGTGCATTTTGCTGTGCGTTGCTAGCAGACGAAGAGGCTGCGCTTGATGGGCCGAGGACAGAGGGTGGCGCTGATGGGCGCCGAGAAAAGAAGAGCTTGAGGACCTTGCCGAATCGTCCAAACTGGTCGGGGCCTTTCAAGTAGGCAAGCGTCTGCAATTCAAAGCTCAGTAAAGAATGCTAGACTTTGCTCGCACAGTCTTGCTTGACCCACATCCTCATTCGCAATCCTCGTCGACATGCCCTGGATGTGGACCTGAGCGCGCTGTCGGACGCGGACATTCGCCGCATGCCGCTTTGCAGTGACCTCGGCGTCCTTCTTCTCTTTGTCGCGCTGCTTCTTTGCTGCCTGCAGTCGTTTGAGCTCCTCTGGCTTCATGGGCTTGAACTCGACTGCCGCATCGTCGTATGGCTTGCGGCATGCCGGACAGCGGCCGTTGAGGTTGGCCTTGATGTGGTGCCAGCAGAAGCGACAGATCTAGGACAACATGATGGGAGTGTCAGCGTGTGCGTCTGCATGTGGTACAATCGCAATTGCATGTCCCCCCACCTGGTACCCGCACGAACAGGGAAAGAAGCTCAGGTCGTCAAAGGAGAGCGTGTCGAGGCATAGCGGGCACTCGACGTCGTCCTGCGGGGCGATAGCACATCAGCAGGGATGCGTGTGCACAGCCAGAGCGTCACCCACATCGTCTATTGCGTCGCTGGTGCTCATCGCGGGCAGTCTGGGCGTCGAGCTGTCGAGGCGCTAGCGGGCCGTCCTTTTGCACCGCGGGCTACGTGTGAGGGCGAGCAGTGCAGTGAGACAATGTCTGCAGCAGTGCTAGTGGCTCTCCTGCCTCTCTTTCGCCTGCCCTCTCCTGCCAGCTGTCCTCGCTGTCGAGACAATAGCTGCAGTTTGACGAGTGCACTCCGGACGAGCCGGGAGGTTGGCCTGCAGCGGATGGCCTAGTGTCTACTCCCACTCTTGCTGTGTGCGTGTATGATGTTCTGCTGCCTCACTCGTCGATGGTGTTGTTGTGGTCTTGAACTGGCCTGGACAGGAGAATTTTCGAGGTGCATGGCGGCAATGGGGCGAGTTGCAAAAGTGGAAACAAACGCGGGATGCGATATGCTACATGGGGTATGAGGCACACTCTGATCACGAATATCCAACCAGCTAAGCTGCTGCTGTTGTAGTCTGCGAGATAGAGAAGAGCTCCAAGTAGTTGTGCGCCGATCACGTCCTCGAGGACGGCGAACAGCGAGGAACACGCATTTCAAAGACGCAGCTTGACTCTGCTCTTATTCGTGCACACCATGGCGTGGTGATGGTGATGCGTGAGGACGCTGTGCTGACGCGCTGAGTGTTGCTGTTGCTTTGTTTTCTTAAACAGGTTCACGCGCGCTGTTGATGCAGCATGGACGCGATGGACGACGACACCGACAAGATGGACAGCGTGGGCGATGGGACTGGCCACGAGAGCAGTTCTGCATCACCCCTCGTCGAGTACCTCCTCGCACTGCTGCCCCTCGTCCTCGCGGCAAGCCAGCCTGACCTCCGTCGCAGCCTGGGCCACGCGCATGATGACACGGACAATCCACACACACTCCTCGCGCGCTTCGCAGAGGACAGCGCGGTGCAGTGCGTGTACGTCAACAAAGTACGCTCGCTCAAGTCAAGAATCGTGGCCGGTGGTCCGGAGAATGGAGATCCTGCCGCCGTCACGCCCGCAAGTACCTCCTTCAAGTACACCATCACACTCTCCCTCACATGGCACCCTGACAACGTAGCCTCCCTCGCACTCATCAAACGTGCCCCAACCATCGACACAAGCCGCCCAATCGCCGAGCAGGTGCATTTCGTGAACCTCTTCGGGCCAGCACTAGCTGCCGCAGCCGCTACTGCTGCTTCGGGCGAAGGTCCCCTCGCACAAGCTGGTGACGGAACCAACGGAAAACTAGAAAATGCTGCACGAGCCTCTGCAAACCCTTACGAATCCCTCCACTCCATCGTTCACCTCGCAGTACAGCCATACTTTGAAGCCTACATTTCGAGAAAATCGGCCGCCCAGCTTGCTCAAGAAGAGGCTGCAGCTCAGGCCGCCAGCGAAGCCAGTAACGGCGATTCTCCTGGCACCAGTACTGCTGCAGCCGGCATCGCAGCCGTCACTTCCTCCACCGCCCTCGTCTCGAGCAAGCAAGCCGACGCTGATCTATCCTCCAATACTGGCATTCCCGTTGCCAAGCGCAAATTTGCAGAGCTCGAGCTCTCTCTTCTACACCTGCAGCAAAACGTCGAGATCCCAGAGATTGTGCTCGGCGTTCACCCTGTCATTGCTCGTGCGGTTGGGCGCGCACGCAGCATGGGAGTCCGGCCTGTACCAGACCTCGTCGACCCGCCCTCTGCACTCGCAGACTCGAGCTTCCTCAATAAAATACAAGCGGAAGTGAATACTTGGATCAAGGAGATCCAAAATGTCACCAAGCTCAGCAGAGACGTTGCTTCGGGCACTGCGTCTCAGGAAGTCAATTTTTGGCTGTCGATGGAAAAAGCTCTAGAAGGCATCGAGGAGCAGCTCCGCTCCGATCCTGTTGCCCTCGCCCTCGACGTGTTGAAGCACGCCAAGCGCTTTCACGCGACTGTGTCCTTCATCGCAGACACGGGACTCAAAGAAGCCACCGACGTAGTGCACAAGTACAATCTGCTCATGAAAGATTTCCCGCTCAATGAGCTCCTGTCCGCTACAGATCTCGACAGAATCCAAGACGGCCTCGTAGCCGTCTTTAGCCACTTGAACAAGAAGCTCAAACTCTCGCCCTATCCTATCCGCAGAGCGCTGCCCCTCGTAGAGGCCATCTCCAAAGATCTCTCCGACCAGCTTCTCCGCGTCCTCAATGCTCAGAAACTCATGTACGCTTCTTTCCCTACATTTGAAGCTGCGCTCGCTCTCGCAGCCGCGATATTCACAACCTGGGACGACCTCATGAAGGAATTCACAAACGTAGCTCGCGAAGTCACGCGCAAACGCAGCGAAAAGTTTCTGCCAATCAAGATCAGCGCGCATCACATTGCGTCTGGCCTGAAAGCACGCATCGAGTATCTGAGAAATTTCAGAAAACATCACCAACAGCTTGTAGGCATGGTCAATCCTACCAAAGGCGTCGTTGGCGCTGGCAAAGACTCGACGGACGCGGGACTATCGCTTCTTGGTGGTCTGGACATGCAGGAAGAGGTCAGACTCGCGTGGGATGAGGTTAAGAATGTAGATGTGCTCGATACGTCGGAGGGCGGCACTCAAATATGGGTCACTGCAGAGACTGCATAGTGCGTATCCCGCTATTGAGGCTCCGCTTAGTCTGCAAGGCCTGACCATTGATGCTCATCAGCAACGAGCGCGTCGCCCGTGTCGAGAATCAGATTATCGCCCGTCTACGCGACAGACTCGGCACCGCCCGCAACGCTTCTGAAATGTTCCGCGTCTTCTCCAGGTTCAATGCGCTCTTTGTGCGGCCCAAGATCAGAGGAGCCATTCAGGAGTATCAGAATCAACTCATCGATTCTGTCAAGGAAGATATACAGAATCTGCACAAGATCTTCCGGGTCCAATACAAGCATAGTGAAGCGTATCGTGCGTGCCTTTCTCATGCTTGTGCTCGAACTAGTCTTGACGAAGCGCGCTCACTGACTTGTCGACAATTTTCTAGACATGGCACAGCTACGAGACATTAGCCCGATAGCCGGTGCAATCATCTGGGCCAAACAGATCGAGCGTCAGCTGACCACCTACATGAAGCGAGTTGAAGACGTCCTAGGCAAAGGCTGGGAGTTGTATGCGGAAGGCGCCAAGCTCGCGAGCGAGAGCAGTTCTTTCAAGCGCAAGCTCGATACGCGACCCATCTACGAAGCATGGCTGCATGAGATCAACCGTCGAGACATGCAGATATCTGGTCGCCTATTTGACGTGCACAGAAGTCGTGCGCCCGCTGGTACCTCCGCTGCGAAGCGTCTCACCAATGGCACTGATGGACATGACGGCGAGCCTGTCGACAATTATATCTACACGCTCGGCATCAATTTTGATCCTCAGATCATCACACTGTTCAAGGAAGTACGAAACCTGCTGTGGCTAGGCTTCAGCGTCCCACATGCCATTGGGAATGTAGCCAAAGACGCCAAACGAGTGTATCCGCATGCCGTGTCGCTCATGGAGACGGTTAAGACATATCAGCAGACCGTTGACAAGACTCACGCCAACCCTGGAATTCTGCCCTTGGTCGCGGACTATCGCAGGGATGCCCAGGCGATGATCACTCGCGGCATGTCGCTCCGCTGGGAGTTCTTCGTCAACGCCTTCGACACACGAGGTCAGATGGCTGCCCTTCTACCGCCGTCGGTTGGTGGCGCGGTAGCTGGAGCCTCTGGTGCAGACTTCCCAGCAAGCGAGGGTCGACACAGCGTTTTCGTTCGAGAGCTCGCCAGCGTCGTCTCAATGTTCCAAGATCGCACAGATGCGCTCTTGGACATGTATACCGATGTGCTCAAAGTCATCGACGATCTGTCTACTTGCACCTACTCGCACGATGCATTTGCAGCGCTCTTGCAAAAGATTCAGAAGACAGTAGATCGCCTGAATCTCGAAGGCTATGCGAATCTCGATGCCTGGCTCCAAGAAGTAGACGATAGGATTCAAGGAGTGCTTTTGTCACGCCTGGAAAAGATCATCAATCACTGGTGCGCAGCCTTTGGCAAGACTGGAGATGCGTCGGCTACATCTCTCTCCGGTACAAGAGGCCTGCAAAAGAGTCGTACGCTGGCGAACGGACACGTAGACGACTTGACCGTGTATATCGAGCCAGTCAGGCACGAGATCAGAATCAAGAATCAAGTCATTTACCTTGATCCGCCCATTGAGGCTGCCAAGATGTCCTGGTACGCTCAGCTACAGGATTGGTTAGGTGTCATCTGCAACCTACAGAGGGTGCAAAGCTCCCGCTACGAGATCGGTGTAAAAACGAGAAAGCCAGACATCGGAGACATAACCTACATTGGCTTAGTGAGTGCCGAAGTTCACCAATGGCGAATACATACTGATTCAGGATATCTTCCAGCTCGGCAAACTGACTGCTTCCGGTCTGCGCAGGCCCTTTGCGATCATCGAGGACCGAGTGGCCGAGCTCTCCAAGTATGTCGGCCGCTGGCTCGAATTCCAGGCGCTCTGGGATCTAGAAGCCGACGCCGTATATAATCGGCTTGGCGACTCTCTCAAAAACTGGCAACAGCTCTTGTCGGAAATCCGCAAGACCCGCTCAACTTTCGATACGTCAGAATCCCATCACGACATGGGCATCGCAATCATCAACTATGAACAAGTGCAATCCAAGGTCAATGCAAAGTATGATGCTTGGCAGCGGGACATTCTCAGTCGATTTGGTGCCAAACTTGGGACGGCAGTCAGGGACACATACTCTGCCGTTTCTAAGTCCAGGCACAATTTGGAGCATCACTCCATCGAGACCTCCACTACCGCCCAGGCAGTTTCTCTGATCACCTTTGTGCAGGACTTGAAGCGGAAAGTCGAAAAGTAGGTCGATTGAGAGGAGATCTGGCAATACTAGACTGACTCCATAGGTTTGTAGATGGACCCCAGAGATTGAAATCTACGTTACCGGTCAACAGACCCTCGAGAGGCAGCGGTATCAGTTTCCCAGCGACTGGTTGTCCGTCGACCAGCTCGAGCTCGAGTGGACCGCCTTCAGAGATATTCTCAACCGCAAAAATAGCGCAATTCAGGAGCAGGTAGCGGGCTTGCAGCTGAAGATCATGGCCGAAGACAAGATCGTCCAGAACAAAATTGTCGAAGCTATCAGCGACTGGGAACAGAACAAGCCTATTGCTGGTGATTTGAAAGCCGATATTGCTATGAATTCGATCAATGTGTTCGAGACTCGCATACACTCGCTGAAAGAACAGCTCGACATGGTGGCGAAAGCCAAGGAGGCGCTTGATCTTGACTTGACGAAAGATGAAAGACTCACGCCTGTCTTGGAAGAAGTCAAAGATTTGAAAGCTGTTTGGACCGCCCTCACTGGCGTATGGAGCCAGATCTACGAGTTACGCGAAGCGAATTGGTCAACTCTGCAGCCACGCAAACTTCGCCAGCAGCTCGATGCCCTGCTAGCTTCGACGCGAGAGATGCCCTCGCGCATGCGCCAATATGCAGCCTTCGAGTATGTCCAAGACCTTTTGCGGCTGTATCTCAAGACCAATACGCTCGTCTCGGATCTCAAATCTGAAGCCCTGCGCGAACGGCATTGGCGACAGCTCTTCAAGGTATTAAAAGTCTCAACACCCTATACGCCATCGAGCATGACGCTGGGTACGGTCTGGGACTTTGACCTGAAGAAGAACGAATCACATGTCAAGGATGCTGTGATCCAAGCGCAGGGCGAAATGGCGTTAGAAGAGTTCTTGAAACAAGTCAAAGAGACATGGACAAGTTATGCTCTCGACCTCGTCAATTACCAGAACAAAACTCGCCTTATCAAGGGTTGGGATGACCTTTTTGCAAAGTGCAGCGAGAACATCAGCTCATTGGCAGCCATGAAGCTTTCACCTTATTACAAGGTTTTCGAGGAAGATGCAAACATGTGGGAAGACCGACTCAATCGCACTCATGTTCTTTTTGATGTCTGGATTGACGTGCAGCGTCAATGGGTCTATCTTGAGTGAGTCTGCAGCTCGTGTGCACATTGACGGCAGGTCTCTGACAGAGCAATCCCTCCAGAGGCATCTTTGCCGGAAGTGCCGACATCAAACATCTCTTGCCAGTCGAAAGCGCGCGCTTCACCAATATAAACAGTGAATTCCTTACGGTTATGAAAAAGGTCTCCAAGTCACCATTTGTGTTGGACGTATTGAACATTCCTGGCGTTCAAAAGAGCTTGGAGCGACTTGCAGACCTTCTCAGCAAAATACAGAAAGCACTCGGAGAGTATCTCGAGCGAGAAAGATCCTCATTTCCCCGATTCTACTTTGTGGGAGATGAAGACTTACTGGAGATCATCGGCAATAGCAAAGACATTCATCGCATCTTAAAGCACCTAAAGAAGATGTTCGCAGGGCTATCTACACTAGTTCTGGACGAAACAAGCGAATCGACCGTCATCAAAGGAATGGCTTCTAAGGAGGGCGAGGAGGTTTTCTTCACAAATTTTATTACACCTTCGAATTTCCCCAAAATGAATGATTGGCTAGCGCGACTGGAGGCCGAGATGAAGAGCACTCTCTCCGACATACTGCTCGATGTCTCGGACAAGCTTGATGCTATTTGGATGGCAAGTACAGCCATGGACAAAGCAGACTTCATGAAGTGGATTGAAGCAGCGCCAGCTCAAATCACAATACTAGCTATACAGATCAAATGGACGAGCCAAACCGGGCGGGCACTTGAGATTGGACAGCCGACCGATGCTTGTTTGCAAGAAGTTCTACACGCTTTAGACATCCTCGCAGATGCAGTCCTTGGCGACATGGGGCCGATGCTGCGGCAGAAGTGCGAAAACCTTATCACTGAGCTGGTACATCAGCGTGACGTCCTACGTCAGCTCGCTCGCACCGCCGTTACCACTTCATCCTCCTTCGGGTGGCTCAGCCACATGCGCTTCTACCTAGACCGCCAGACTACTCACCCCGGTGAGCGGGTCAAGGTACAGATGGCGGAAGCAACCTTCTTCTACGGCTTCGAGTATTTGGGCTTGAACGACAAGCTCGTGCAAACGCCTTTGACAGACAGGTGCTATCTCACATTGACCCAGGCATTGTCCAAGAGGCTTGGTGGATCACCTTTTGGCCCAGCGGGGACTGGGAAGACAGAATCAGTTAAAGCTCTTGGGCAGCAGCTCGGCCGCTTTGTCCTCGTCTTCTGCTGCGATGAAGGCTTCGACTTCCAATCCATGGGCCGAATCTTCGTCGGATTGTGCCAAGTCGGGGCATGGGGGTGCTTCGTAAGTCTGTTGCTGGACTTTTAGAATTGCAAACAATTGACGAAGTACGTCGACTTCAGGACGAGTTCAACCGGCTTGAAGAACGCATGCTCAGCGCCGTCTCGCAGCAGGTCCAGTCTATACAGCTCGGGCTGCGTTCAGCTGCCGCCAATGCCACTACTGAGATCGAACTGGTTGGTAGAAAGCTCAAGATCAATGGCGATACGGGCATATTCATTAGTAGGTCGGTAGTCATTGATGAGGATGAGCAGTACTTACCTGCGTCTTCAGCAATGAATCCGGGGTACGCCGGGCGGTCGAATCTACCAGACAATCTGAAGAAGCTGTTCCGAAGCGTGGCAATGACTCGGCCAGACAAAGAGCTGATCGCTCAGGTCCTGCTCTTCTCCCAAGGTTTCCGCACTGCAGAGAGTCTGGCTGCGCAGGTAGTGCCTCTCTTCGATTTATGCGCACAGCGGCTATCGAAGCAGCCACACTACGACACGGGCTTGCGCGCGTTGAAGGCTGTCTTGGTCAGCGCTGGTCGGCTCAAACGCATCCGGTTAACAGACAACGACGACGACTCGAGCACAACAAGTCAGATGGAAGCTGAGATCATCATTCAGAGTGTCATTGAGACCATGGTGCCAAAGCTCGTTGCAGAGGACGTACCCATTCTCAGGCAGTGAGCACGTGTTCGCACATGTGCAAGGAGGTCAAATGCTGAGTTTCCTTAATCAGATTGTTGACAGACGTACTTCCTGGCGTCGAATACAAGCCACTCAATCTCGATGCTTTGAGAGGGCAGATTGCCAGAGTCTGTGTGGAAGATGATCTGCTCCTCGATGACCTATGGCAGCAAAAGGTGTTACAGCTTTACCAGGTACAGTGCATTCAGCACGGCCTCATGATGGTCGGACCTGCGGCAACGGGCAAGACTACGGCGTGGCGTGTGCTGCTCAAAGCCCTTGAAAGGCTAGAAGGGGTGGAGGGCGTTGCATATATTATTGATGCGAAGGCTATCAGCAAAGACGAGCTCTACGGCACCCTTGACTCGACAACAAGAGAGTGGAACGATGGGCTTTTCACGCACATACTCCGGAAGATTGTGGATAATGTCCGAGGAGAAAGCAATAAGCGACATTGGATAATCTTTGATGGTGATGTCGATCCCGAGTGGGTCGAAAATCTAAACAGGTACGTCTCATGAGTCTCTCTTAAGAAACGAGCTGAATCTGCGAAATTCCAGTGTACTGGACGACAACAAGCTTTTGACATTGCCGAACGGAGAGCGGCTAGCTTTGCCCACAAACGTCCGTATCATGTTCGAAGTCGAGAATTTGCGCTTTGCCACTCTGGCTACCGTCAGTCGATGCGGCATGGTCTGGTTCAGCGACCAGACCGTCACTCCTAGGATGGCCTATCACAAGTACCTTTCCAGTCTTTCGAGAGTGCCTCTGGGATCAGAGGACGAATCGCAATATATGGAGCAATCGAACGACATGGGTGATGTGTCATCACCTCAGATGCACACGCAGCGCGAAGTCTCTACGATACTGGCCAAATACTTCGATTCGGACGGGCTGGTATCGAAAGCACTGGATTTTGCGGCTTCCTGCGAGCATATTATGGCCTTCACCGCCGCCAGAGCTCTCAGCACCTTGTTCTCGTTGCTGAACAAATCTGTTCGCGCTGTCCTGGAATATAACTCGCAACATCCCGACTTTCCACTTCCAGGAGAGCGTGTCGAAGCCTATCTAGCCAAGCGATTGGCCGTGTGCTTGATATGGTCGTTCACAGGCGATGCCAAATCAGGCGCTAGGGTGGCATTGGGGGACTTCATCGCCAAATACTCCGGTATCGATATGCCACCACTCCTTTCAGGCATGTCACTCATCGATTTTGATGTTCAAGTCAATTCTGGGGCTTGGGTCGGCTGGCAAGCTGCAGTGCCGGTAGTCGACATCGATACGCACGCAGTCCTGTCTACAGACGTGGTAATACCCACGATTGATACAGTTCGGCATGAAGAAGTGCTATACTCGTGGCTCTCCGAGCACAAGCCTCTGCTGCTATGCGGTCCTCCAGGATCAGGCAAGACGATGACATTGTTCTCAGCATTGCGCAAATTGCCTGACCTGGAGGTCGCTGGCCTGAATTTCTCAAGCGCTACAACTCCTGAACTAGTATTGAAAACCTTCGAGCAATATTGCGAATTCAAAAAGACGTCAAATGGCATAGTCTTGTCACCGACGCAGATTGGACGCTGGCTGGTAGTATTCTGCGACGAGATCAATCTCCCGGCCGTTGATAAGTATGGTACTCAGCGAGTGATCTCCTTCCTCAGGCAGCTGGTGGAACAAGGCGGCTACTGGCGACCGTCCGACAAAGCTTGGATCAAATTGGAGCGCATTCAATTTGTTGGTGCCTGCAATCCTCCCACCGACGCAGGTAGAGTGCCAATGTCACAGCGTTTCCTTCGACATGCACCCTTGGTCATGGTTGATTATCCTGGCGAAGTCTCTCTGAATCAAATCTACGGCACCTTCAACCGAGCGGTTCTGAAGGTCATACCGCCCCTTCGAGCATATGCCGAGCCGCTCACCTCGGCTATGGTCGATGTTTACATCGCCTCACAAAAACATTTCACGCCAGAAGCTCAAGCGCACTATATCTACAGTCCACGTGAGCTCACACGCTGGATGAGGGGCATCTACGAGGCCTTGAAGCCTCTTGACAATCTAGGCCTCGAAGGTTTGATCCGGATCTGGGCACACGAGGCCTTGCGATTGTTCCAAGATCGGCTAGTGACGGAGGAAGAGCGAAGATGGACCGATGAGCTTGTGGACAACGTTGCTCAGAAGCACTTCCCAACAGCCAATTTCGCAAGTGCATTATCGAGGCCAATCCTGTTCTCCAATTGGACATCGAAAGACTACATCTCAGTTGACCGCGAAGAATTGCGAGAATTTGCCAAAGCTCGCCTTCGGATCTTCTACGAAGAGGAGCTGGACGTACCGCTTGTGCTATTTGACGGCGTACTTGACCACGTGCTCCGAATAGACCGAGTGTTCCGCCAAGTACAGGGACACATGCTGCTCATCGGAGTCAGCGGAAGCGGCAAGGTAGGTTCGAAGGCTTTCGTATTTGACATCATTCTTGCTCACGATTGGCATGCCGCAGACGACTCTTTCGCGATTTGCGGCCTGGATGAACGGTTTGAGCATCTTCCAGATCAAAGTACACAACAAGTACACAGGAGAAGACTTCGATGAAGACCTGAGGACCGTTCTGCGAAGAGCTGGCTGCAAAGGCGAAAAGATCTGCTTCATCATGGACGAATCAAACGTCCTTGATTCCGGCTTTTTGGAGCGCATGAATACACTTCTCGCTAATGCAGAAGTGCCCGGTCTATTCGAAGGCGACGAATACTCTGCGCTTATGACGGCTTGCAAAGAAGGAGCTCAGCGAGATGATCTTCTGCTTGACACACAAGACGAGCTCTACCGATGGTTCACAAAGCAAGTGGCTCGCAACTTGCATGTGGTTTTCACGATGAATCCGCCGGACAATGGTCTCGCTAGCCGAGCGGCCACATCGCCTGCCCTGTTCAATCGTTGCGTCTTGGATTGGTTTGGTGACTGGTCCGATCAAGCCTTTTTCCAGGTTGGGGCCGAATTTACTCGAGCTCTGGACCTGGATGCACCGGACTATGCTTCGCCCCCTAGCCTACCGGTAGCCTATCGCGGGCTCGCGCTGCCAGCATCGCACCGCACTGCTGTCACAAAAGCTTTCGTAGCAGTCCATCAGTCGGTCTTTGACGTCAACCGTCGGCTTGCTCGTCGACAAGGTCGCCACAATCACATCACACCCAGGCATTATCTCGATTTTATCAATCACTTTGTCAAGCTCTTCAACGAAAAGAAGGACGAACTGGAAGAGCAGCAGCGTCACCTTAATACTGGCCTGGAGAAGCTGCGAGCTACAGTCACCCAAGTCGAAGAGCTTCGACATAGCCTTGCCAGCAAGCGATCCCAGCTCGAGACAAAGAATGCAGAGGCCAATGAGAAGCTGCAGAAGATGGTTGCCGACCAACGGGAAGCCGAGTCGCAGAAGGCTGCTTCTTTGCAGATACAAGAAGCCCTTGCGATCCAGGAGACCGCTATCGCAGAGCGTAGAGAAACGGTTATGGCGGATTTGGCTGCCGCCGAACCCGCGGTCCTAGACGCACAAGCAGCCGTTAGCAACATAAAGAAACAGCATCTCACCGAAGTGAGATCAATGGCAAATCCGCCAGAGGCCGTCAAGTTGGCGATGGAATCAGTATGCACGCTGCTTGGTCACCAGATAGACAGCTGGCGAACGGTACAAGGCATCATCCGTCGAGACGACTTCATCTCAAGCATCGTCAATTTCGACACCGAAAGGCAGATGACAAAGCGCTTGCGAGACAGAATGAACAATGACTACGTCACTCGACCAAGCTACAATTACGAGAATGTCAACCGCGCAAGCAAGGCCTGCGGTCCACTCGTCAAGTGGGTGCTGGCTCAAGTGGGCTTCTCCGAAATTCTGGATAAAGTTGGTCCTCTTCGAGACGAAGTCCAGTCGCTGGAAGAGCAGGCCTACTCGACCAAAGAGCAAGCATCGACCATTTTGGTAATGATAGACGAGCTCGAAACTCGAATAGATCAATACAAGGACGATTACGCTGCTTTGATCAGTGAAACACAAGCGATCAAATCAGAGATGGAACGAGTTCAGGGCAAAGTGCAAAGAAGCGTCACGCTTCTCGCAAGTTTGGAATCCGAGCGAGACAGATGGCGCGACGGGAGTGCTCGCTTTGACGAGCAGATGGCCACTATCGCGGGAGACGTTCTTCTCTCTGCCGCTTTCATGGCATACTCCGGCTACTACGATCAGCAGTATCGCGAGTCACTGTGGCATCGCTGGACCGCTCACCTGGAATTGGCTAATCTAAAATTCAAGGACGATCTATCTCTGATGGAGTACTTGTCAACAGCCGACGAGCGTCTTGCCTGGCAGGGTCGATCCCTGCCTGCAGATGAGCTCTGGACGGAAAATGCAGTCATCATCAAGCGGTCGAACCGATACCCACTCATCATTGATCCGACAGGTCAAGCTGTCAAGTTCATCACGAATGAGTATAAGGACAAGAAGATCACCACAACTAGCTTTCTGGATGAAGCCTTGCTCAAAAACCTCGAGAGTGCGCTGCGCTTTGGAACAGCTTTGCTAATTCAGGATGTGGAGAGGCTGGACCCGATTCTAAATTCCGTTCTCAACAAGGAGCTCCGCAGAGCTGGTGGACGCGTCTTAATCCGTCTCGGCAATCAGGATATCGACTTCTCGCCTGCCTTTACCCTCTTTTTGTCTACGAGAGACCCATCTGTGGACTTCTCCCCGGATGTGTGCAGTCGTGTGACTTTCGCCAACTTCACAATGACAAGAGCCAGTCTACAAAAGCAGTCCCTCAGTCAGGTCCTCCGCGCCGAGCGTCCCGACACGGAGAAGAAGCGCACGGATCTTGTCAAATTACAAGGCGAGTTCCGAACACGCTTGCGACATCTGGAACGCTCGCTGTTGCAGGCCCTCAACGAGTCTTCCGGCAACATCCTCGACGATGACAAGGTGATAGACACTTTGGAGATTTTGAAGAAGGAAGCCGCAGAGATCGGCGTCAAGGTAGAGGAAACAGACAAGGTCATGCAGGAAATTGAAGTCGTCACCGCGCAGTATCTGCCTTTGGCTTCGGCTTGCAGTGCAGTCTACTTTGTGCTGGAAGAGCTTCAACATATCAATCGCTTCTACCAGTTCTCCTTGCGATTCTTCCAAGATATCTTCGATTACGTCCTTCTGCACAACCCGGCCCTAAAGGAGATAACGCAGCCGGCCAAACGTCTCGAGGTACTTCTCAACGACCTCTTCACGCAGATCTTCAGGCGTACTTCTCGCGCACTTCTCCACAAGGACCATGCCATTCTTGCGGTCACGCTGGCTCAGATCAAGCTGCGCATCCTCGACTCTCCTCTGGCTGATGAAGAAGTCGACTACCTCGTTGACGAGGGGCTCTCTTCGTCTCAGGTCAAAGAAAGCGACACCATTCTCGAACTACCATTCCTGAGCAGTGTACAAGCTCGGAATCTCTCCAAGCTTCTGCCACTTCCGGCCTTCGCCGGCGTCAAAGACCAGCTCGAAAGATCGATTGAAATTTGGACTGCGGCGTTGGCATCGCCTACGCCAGAAGTTCACGTACCTGAATTGTGGCCCAGAAGCACTCGTAAGTCGTCACATTGGTGGCGGGGTGTAGTGAAGAGAGAATGCTGACCTGTGTGCGCGTACTGCTTCAGCGGCCGAGGCGAGTTTCAGGAACGCTTGCCTTATCAAAGCTCTGCGTCCGGATCGCATTGTACCTGCATGCGACACATTCGCCAACATCACACTCGGGGCCGATCTCAGTCAGAGCAGCGAGTACAACCTTAAGGGAATCGTGCAAAACGAGGTCGAAGCTCTCGTCCCGGTCATTTTGTGCTCTGTGCCAGGATACGATGCCAGCTTCAGAGTGGATCACCTTGTTGCGGAGAGTGTGGGAGTTCAGTGCACCTCCATTGCCATGGGCTCGCAAGAGGGCGTCAGCCTGGCGGACCAGGCGATCATGGCTGCAGTCCGAACAGGCAGCTGGGTGCTGTTGAAGAACGTTCACCTTGCGCCCATCTGGCTCAGTCAGCTGGAGAAGCGTCTACAGAGCCTGAGCGCACACCGCAACTTCCGCTTGTTTTTGACTCTGGAAATGAACGATGCGGTACCAATTAGCATTCTTCGACATTCAAGGATCATCACCAACGAGCCGCCGCCGGGAATTAGGGCGAACCTGCTCGATTCGCTTCGAAGTATCCCTGCTGAAGTCGTCCAGGCTCCTGGTCCAGTCGAGCGTTATCGGCTATACTTCACTCTGGCCTGGCTTCATGCAGTTCTTGTCGAGCGATTGCGCTACGTCCCTGTTGGCTTTTCTCAGACCTATGAGTTCAACGACTCTGATTTCGAAGCTGCACTGTCTACCATCGACAGCTGGATGTCTATTGTATCCAAGGGCAGGACCAACATCGACCCGGCTTCTATTCCATTCCAGGCGATTCGTGAGCTGCTCAAGCAGGCGGTGTACGGCGGTCGTGTAGACGTTGAAGCGGATCAGCACATTGTCGACGGCTTCATCGAAAATCTCTTTACGCCTGCAGCGTACGATACTGGCTTTGAACTGGTACCGGCAGCTTCAGCAACTGAAAAGGCAGTCGTTGCGCCCGAAGGTACCAAATTGCAGGAGTATCTCGACTGGTCAAGCATGCTGCCCGAGCGCGAGGTGAGCTTGCAACTCAAGTTGTATGGAGTTACTGCCTGTGAGACTGATTGTAACGCTGCTTGCTCTTATTTTCTCCTTGACGGCACAGCCGCCGAGCTGGCTTTCCTTGCCGCCTGATGCCGAGCAGGTGCTGGCTGATGCAGAGGGCCAAACTTTGATCTCGACCCTGCGTAAGCTTCGAGATCTATCCGAGGAAGAAGAGACGGCAGCGGGTGATGAAAGTGTGTTCGTCAAGCCCTCGTTTAAGTAAATCGATATGGAACGTTTCAGTATTATCAGTCCCGTGGTGCATTTGCAGGAAGTAGTACACTCATCAGCACGCAGTTTGCAAAAGGTAATCGTTGACGAGCGTTGTCGCTGAAGTAGCAAGAATTGTGTCGTTTCCTGTTATTGCGTGGTGCAACGGATCCAGTTGAACAGTCAGTCGGAATGTGGGATCTTGCAGACATATCTCGACCATGGACCGTGGAGATGAGTCGCGCTGGAGGGCAATCTTGGGCCTTTCGCTGTTCAGCATCCACAAGGAGATTCGAGTCATCGACTAAGCACGCCTCGCTCGTTCGCATTTCCGTTGCTGCCCTTTGTCGACGCCTCGCCTTGCTCCCAGCTGCACCCGCATCCCTCTCGCTTGACTCTGCACAAAGCACGCGCACCTAGGCAGCCCAGCGACGTGCGAGCAGCTGCAGACTGCTATCCACGATGGTCTCTCCAGGCCTGCTGCAGGTGTGTGTGTGCCCGCGTCTCTCTGCTGTCCCTGGCTGCCCGACAAGCTGGCACACGCTGAAGCACCTCGACAATGCAGGCGTACGCTGCCATTGGCGTCTCGGCCGCCCTGCCCATCTACTTTGGATCGCATGCGTGAGTCTGGCATGCGGTCTGCGCTCTTGACCGTGCTTGCCTATCCATCACTCCCGTGCTGATGGATGCATTGCTACCGACGCGCCTGCTGGTCACGCTGCCAGGTCTGTAAAGGTGAGGCCGCGCACTGGAACTGGACAGTCTAGTCAATGCTCCGACTGACATGCACTCGTGCTGCCCTTGTCCCTCGTTGATGAACTCCTGCAGTTGCCCAAGTCGGTCAGGAAGATGGTACGCGAGCGAGACGGCAAGCCCGAGAACGCAGACAAAGACGACGACGACGAGGAAGACGACTTGGAAGATTTGGACCGCATATCTAAAGAAGAGGCGTATCTGTTTCCGATATTTGGGTCACTAACGCTCCTCGGCCTGTTCCTCGCCTTCAAGTACCTAGACAAGGTTGGTGTCAGTCTCTAGGTTTGGTATATCCCGGCGACCATTGACTGTGATGTCCCTCGCAGCGCATAGTCAACCTCATCCTCTCTTCCTACTTTGCACTTCTCGGTACAGCTGGTCTGGCGAGGGTAGGCAGGCAATCCAGCGAAGGAAACGGCACCATTCTGACACCCCCTCGCATCCTCGCAGATGTCCGTGCACGTGTGCAAGAGCTGTCTCTCAAAAGAGCGATACAGCAGCATCTCGAAATGGCGATTAGAGCTCACAAAGAATGAGGAAGAATACTTCCTGATCCACTTCAACAACCTCCACATTCTGTTCACCTTTCTCTCCGTTTTCCTATCGGGCTACCATCTGTACACCAACAACTGGATCGTGTCCAACTTCATCGCACTCTCCTTCTCCTTCAATGCAATATCCTTCCTCAAGCTGGATTCTTTCTTCACTGGCATGGTCCTGCTGTCGGGGCTGTTCTTCTATGATATCTACTGGGTATTCTTCAGCTCAAAGACGTTCGGACAAAGTGTGATGGTGAGTGGGATCGATCGCCAATGAGGCCTATTGGGCAATGCTGGCCACATTCACGATTGAATAACGAATCTACGATGCGCAGGTCGCGGTCGCAACCAATTTTGAGGCACCCATCAAGATTGTCTACCCGAAGGAGGGATTCTTGAGCATGAAAGACTTCACAATGCTCGGCTTGGGTGATATCGTCATCCCTGGAATTTTCATCAGCTTGGCACTACGCTTCGACTATGCACGAGCGCTGGAGAAAGCAGTTGGACGCTTGAAACAAGATCCCAAAGACAAGAGTATCAAGGTGCCAGAACCGGGAGATCGATACGCGCAACCGTACTTCCGGGCTGTTGTGGTTAGCTACGTTGCCGGTCTCGCAACGTAGGTCGAGTTGGTCTTTCATGTACTGTTAGCTACACCCACTGAACGGTCTACTTCGTTTGACAGGACAATCATCGTCATGCACAAGTTCAAGGCTGCCCAGCCCGCGCTTTTGTACCTCTCGCCCGCCTGCATTTTGTCAGTCACGTTCGTCGCGCTATTGCGTGGCGAGCTCGGCAAGTTTTGGAGCTACAGCGACGGTGAGGACGAGGATAAGGACAAGTCCAAAGCTTCCAGGGATAAAACAGATGAAGGCACAAACGAGGCAAATGAGCACAGCGTAGTCGCGGACGATGGCGATAATGGCACCAATGCCGCGACGAGCGGCGCAGAAGTCGGAACGAGACATTACGAACTCAGGCAGCGGAAGTAGGAGCGTAGGGCGTGTCGAAGTGTCCTGCCCATTCACGTAATGACCATTGCCATCGAGGGTACCGTGTGACCCGCACAACAACTCGAACGGGTCAGGCTTCAGACAGAAGACGAGTTCCGCACTGACTAACATTCAGCGGCGACCGCAAGAATGGCGCGAGCTCAAGCAATGGTAGTACGAACGTACACGGGTCGGACAGCTGTGAGCAGCCACAGGCAAGGGTACCGGCTTGTTGTGCTGCACAAGGTATCATCCAACCTTCCAAGCAGCCATTACCCCGAATCATGATTCCAGTGTACCACCTACACCTCCGCGCAACTTACAACTATGACTGACCCGTCATCGCTGACGTTACCGCGGTCAAATAGTCAGTATGGTCATTGCTACGTATGCTTCGCTGCAGCAACGTTTCCTTGAAGCAGATAAAAGCTTGTCTCTTCTTTCTCCTTCTGAAAGCAGACGCATAGCACCTTAACGGCGAGAAACTATACTTCCACCATGTCGCAAACTATGAGGCCACTCAATGAATGCATCAAGCTGCCTTCCGGCATCGACAAAGCTTTGGCGAAGAGGCTGCTGGTGAGGACGCTTGCTGTCGATCCTTTGCCGGCACATGTCCTGATTTACTAGTACATAGGCTTTCTCCTGTATCACTGGAACCGCCATGGCGGCTATCGTAGCGGGATCGCATGCGTAAGTCTGCCTTCTCCATTGTGTCCTATTTGGCTCGTTATACTGACACGAGACTATCTCACCGCAGTGGACTGAAGGTGCGTCAGCCATGTCGTCCCATGGCCTAGGCGTTGGCTGCCTCATAAACGAGGCCAACAGCTCAAAAAATTTTGACGAATGATTCCGTTTTCAGCACGAACAACAAGATCAATGGGCAAAGTTTCAGAAGCTGTTCATTCCCGCAACGACCGCAGGTGTAAATGAAGATGCAAAGCGCGCACTCTCTCCTCTGACTGCCAACGAGCGCCTCAGGGCTGGCATGGCTCACTACTTTGGCCTCGCCGGCCGCGCAGTTGGATTCGCCAGCTCAATCACGCTTCTACAGATCCTGCTGTACAAGAGCCTCAGCAAGCAGGGTAGCACTAAGCATTTCAAAGCTGTGCAGGCAGCACTCAGGGTCCTGACCCTCGTTACGTCCTCTATGGGACTGGCATCCGTGAGCATCAGAAGCGCTGATCATTCAGCCAGGAGCAAGACGCTGATCAATCAATTATGTGCTCCTGGGTTTTTCTCTAATTTCCAGCTACTCCGCTATCTCTTGCAGAAGCCTCTTGCTCTGCTGTTGGGCAAGAACGCTTTGGAACCATTGAGCGTTGGCGTCCAGCAGGGCGACAAGAAGCTCTCTTATGAGCTCTGCACGCCTGTGGGTGCGCTCTCGACTCTCGCCGCCGCAGGACTTGCATTGCACACGCAAGGCAGTCGTCGATGGTGGCTCCAGAATGTAAACCCCTCTATCTCAGCGTTGCGAAAGAATTGGGTATCACAGGTTGACGTATTCTATCATTCTTACCTGTTGAAACCAGATATTGGCTTTCGGCTCGTCTTTCGAGACCATTGCCAAGAGCGACGATACACAATTTGCGTCTACGATGATGAGGTTGGCGCTGCCTGGCCTGAACGACGTCTTCATGGTGAACTTCAGTCATCGGTTCTTTGGGAACAACATCATGGTGAGCTTTTCCTTAGATCAGCTCGCTGTAGCTCTTTGGCGCTTGCTCAAACTTGTTACCACACTCTCAGACAACCCTCGCTCGAGGGCTCGATTATGCAACTATCAAATTTCCTTGGGACAATCTGCGCAAGCCTACTGCGTTCGCAATGCTCGGACTGGGCGACATTGTCATTCCTGGCGGTCTGGCATCGCTCGCACTTAGGTTTGATCGTGCCATCTCATCCGGCAACAAGCAGGATCCGCTTTCATTTGACTCCAATGGCTGTGAGTGGATGATACTTATGGAGTTTATGGGTCAAAAAAGGCTGATTCGCTTGCATGCCTCCGCTCTAATTTGGACTTGTTGGGATGTGGGATGTGTCCTCGACGGTGGTAACAGATGAAGTTCCGGCTTATTTCGTTGCCTCGCTCAGCGGATATACTGCCGGACTGCTAGGGTACGTGATTCAGTGCACATTTCTCTTCTCCTTTGGCCTTTCTTAAAGAACAAACGCAAGGTGACGAGCTCAGCTGACTATTCTCCATTGGATTTCCCCCAACCTAATCCTGATTACTGTACGCGAACACAGGGCCATTTCAGCCTATCAGCGCACCGGTAAAGCGCAACCTGCACTCGCCTATCTCGTACCTGGGACTATGCTGCCTGTCCTTGGATTGGCATGGTATAGGGGCGAGCTGGGTAGGCTGTTTGGTTACGATGCGTCGAAGGATGTCGCTGCTGCGGGCGAAGAGGAGGAGTAATCCGAGTCAGAGGGCTTGAGAACAGGAGAAGAGGTAAAAGAAGGAGCATGTCAAGAGTGGAGAAAAAGTACGCTGTCTGAGCATTATTCAAAGATCTGTCCAGGAAGTCGCGAGTAATGGAATGATTGGATTCTGAAGCATGCAGGCCTCAACCGAATAGCAAGCATCTACTATCCTGCCTATGCTCAGACTATTATCGAGTCACAGCTCCCTTGCCTGCATGCTCTTCTGCTTTTTCTTTCTCTTTTTCTTCCCGTGACCTTTTTTCTCTCTTTTGCCACCGTTTTGCCACCCGAGTCACGCTTTGGAGCTCCGGCTGAGCCGAGAGAGAGAAGGGAGAGAAGCTCTCTCTCAGTCTTTTTGACGAGGACGAGTGGAGTGGAGAGTGTGAGTCGGGGCGTAGTAGAGGGAGAGTTGAGGTGGGTATGGAAGTCATTGAGCATCGGTCTGTCCTTAAAGCTAAGCTGACGGATTGACTTGCTTGCTCTCCAGCAGCTGGGCGGTGGTGCCATTGCAAGCTCGAGCAAAGCACGCCTTGGTGGATTGCGAGTCAAGCGAGTCATCACTGTGTTCCACTGTGTGTGCTCGCGCGGGTCCAGACGAAGCAGGACCGTCTTCCATCCATCTCGCTTCGCCTCTTGCTCGTCCGACTTGGGGAGACTCGACGCTCAACCCAGGCCAGCCAGCACAAGGGTGAGCAGAGCAAGGCAATGCCGTGCATGTGTACACATCGATAATCACGCTCACATCACATGCTTGTCTCTTCTCTGGCCCCCTCTGTCGCCTGCCCGTCACTCCCGCCTCGACCAGCTCAGCTCAGCTTCCTCGACCGCGAGTCATCCAACGACAACATCTCGACGACATACTCCCAGTACTCCCAGTGCACACCTGCCACTGCTTCATTGCGTGTGGTATAGCTAGCACAGGGACAGCTCTCAGTCGCAGTCTCCGTCAGTCTCACTCGCGTGTGTCTGCGTAGAGACTGGCTCGGTAACCCAGAGGCTGCCTCGACGAGGGTCATTCAAGGGAGAAGAAGAGAGGACCCAGGCAGTGCATGCACAAGCGACACACTTCAATACACTCATCCTCAAGTAGTCGCAGTCGCTCGTATCGCCCGCTCATCCGCCCGTCAGAGCGTCCTCAGGCTCGTGCTCGGCATTCACCGCGGGACAGCAGCGAAGAGAGCCAACACAGCAGACAAGCACAGAGCAAGACAGACCTCACTGGGACAGTATCAATCATGGCCGTCATCAACGCAGCAGAGCACTCGCTCTGAAGGTGCTCCACTCTGCCAGTGTTTCAAGGAGTCGACGTCTGTGCGGTCATTTCGACCTCCCGCAAGAATCCCCAACATCCTCCAACACTTCCCCAAAGCACACCTTCTTGCCTTTCGCAACACGACAACGGCCCATCCGCACTCTTGTCCGCTGTATCACCTTCGGGGTCACTCCACCGGTTCAAGAGCGCCACCGTACCACTTCAATTGCCAAATACTGCCATCTCTCAAGAGACATCACGCATATACAAGGAGAAGGCGAGACGGACGTACAGACAGTCCCTCACATCTACATCCATCCCGCTATAGCCCGCTCGGTGCTCAACGAAGACCGGTGCATTCACATTCGCCCAGCTCGACGTCTTGACGCACTCCTGTCTGTACCTGTACGACGGCGACGACCAAGGGATCAGGAGACCAGAGACTGGCAGCTTTGGAACGGTTACGAAAGGCTTCGGGAGTCGGTAGGACAGGCGGGGCGGTAGACGCTGGACGCTAGACGCTACGAACAGGTACGCCTCGTTTTCTAGCTGTCTGCCTGCCTGTCTAGCGAGTGCATGCCGAGAGCGGCACACTGACAAAGGCAGTAGCAGCAGTCCGCTCTCCGCTTGACTTTGCTTGTTGGATGCAGGAGAGGACGCTGATTCGTGCATTTGCGTGCTCTAGCAGTCACAGTCGCAGTTGCAATTGCAGTCGCATTCATCTCCCCCATCATCTCTTTGACGAGACACGCCTGGATCAGACTAGAGTCGCAGCTCGGTGAGTCCCAAGTCCAAGCCCGCTTCAAACCAGCAGATCAGCAGCACAGCGCATTGCGAATGCACAAGCACACGCACTGCACTACTCGCTGTCTGTCTGCTTCGGCCAAAGAGTTGTGGCAAAAGGTAGATGCGGGCCCGTCCTGACGCTGCGCTCTCTCCCCTGCGAACATTGCAAAACAACCATGGACGCATCCACAACAAGCAGCAAACATACGTCGACATACCCTAGTGGTCGCCTCTTGACGACCTAAGCGCTTCTTTGCGTGCTTCCCCCCGCCTTGGTCCGCCGCCTGGCTGTTTTTTGTCGGAGCCGGCACTCCGGACGGGCACGAGGACGGGACAAGGGCAGACTGGACAGCAAAGAGGCGCATTGCGGGCAAGCAAGCACAGTTACTACGCAGTGCATCAACACGTTCTGCTCAAGAGACCACCCGCTCTCTCATTCAATTCGGGGCCCCCCGTCAGACTGTCCTACAGGCACCCAAATAACGACCAACCCTACCAAGAACAGATGCCTCCAGTCCAGCAACAGGTCTCGTACGGCCTCGACATGGAGCACCACGCTCCGTACGCTCGTCCTGCATCTCAGCAGTCCTCTTCGCGCCCACTGCGACTGCGGACCACCTCGCTGCGCTCCAGCGAGCAGCGAGAGCGCGCGCACAGTTTGGATGCTCCCTCGACTGGAGCTGCACGTACGTCGGACACGGGTGACATCTTTTGCATGGCGGATACGCTGGTTGGAGATGAAGCAGTTGCTGACGTAGTGTCTTGCTCTTTCATTCCTCCTCTCTAACCTATCAATCCTTTACATCCTGCTTACTCTTCTCGTCCCGTGGCGCACCTGCACTGCCTGCAATCCTGGAACGCTCTCTAAATGCGAATGCGCGGATATCCCCGCATCTCTGTCATCGCGACGACTATATCACGCTGTAATCTACTCCACTCTCGTCCTCGTCGTCTCTCTCACACCTCTGCGACACCTTCAATACACAACCTACACTCCTACTCGTCCCCGCCACCACCACCGCTCGCCCGTCAAACGCCCGACAATCTCGCACTACAGTCGCAGCTGCACACCACTACGGCCTGCCCTCGCCTCTGAGGCTGCACTCTGCCAACTCTTCGAGCTCAGAAGGCGCACAGTCAGCCTCCACGACTGCGTCTTCCTCTTTCAACTCGCTGTCTTCATTGTATTCGGGACCGCCCTCAACTGCCGGCACTGCCGCTTCAATACACTTTGGATTGCTTGACAAGCAGCATCACTATCCGTCAGCCACCTCCGAGGACCCGCTTACGGACTCGCCAGAGGAGTTTGCATCCCTCCGGCCTGCTGCAAGTCTGGAGTCGTCGCTGTACTCGCGAGGAGCAGCAAGTATTGCCGGCTCATCGCTGCCTCCCATCTCACTTCGAGCAGGCAGGTTTCTCCCTGAGCGACAGCACAGCTTTGTCGACTCGTCCAGCAACAGCAGCAGCGCTCTGAATCGCCTTCCACCTCCAGTTCTCCCTGAAGCGCTCGCGCCACTGCAGCTCGACTCGCTGCGAGCTCAAGAGCTAGAGGACGAGCCGCCCTTGACTCTGCCACAGCCCTGGGCAGTCGAACGATACCGCTCCGCAGCTGCTGCTGCTCGAGCGCGCAGAGCTAGCTTCACGGGGGCAACCGCTCACGTCTTGGGATACAGCACCCCTTCGCTACCGTACCAGCCGGATTGTCTGACGGGCGGCACGCCTCTCTCGGTCTACGCTGCTGCTGCTGCGTCAGCTGAAGCTGCAAACACCCATCGAGAGCACGAACACGGTCTTGCTCTTTCTCGCTCACGGACTAGGTCGAGGTCGCCTCCTCTCAGACGGCCTTCGCTTGCTCAGATCCAGCAGCAGCAGCATCAGCAATCACACCTGTCTTCTTCGTCTTCCTCGTCCTCGAATTCAACTGCAACCCTAGCACCCGCTGCTCAGTCATCCTCTCAGCATCAACAACAACGAGTCATCCCGCCTGATATGCCAAAGAGCAAGTTCGTCGAAGGCCTTGTTGGGGCCGCTTGTATCGCTGTAGAGGTTGTGTGGAAGGTCCCAGACACGACCAACGGAGGCTATATTGTCGCTCAACGCAGCCCGCCACCGGTCAATTTCGCAGGCTCGTCTTCTGCAGCTTCGCTTGATGGTAGCCCTGTCCTTCCCCTGCGACATTTCATCAAAGAAGTTCTAAGGCGGAGTAGATCCACCTGCTCGACGTTGCAGACTGCGCTCTACTATATTCACAAGAGCAGAGACGTAATTCGAGACCGTGTTCGTGCGTCTGAAGAAGCGAAGATCGAGCTCATGCGCATAAAATCGACTGGACAAGTCGAGGCTTCTACGTGGAATGGCTACACTTTGCCTTCTCCGCCATATGGAGCGCACGATATTCCAGAGATCTCAATGGGCGGCATGAGCGGCGGTTCTGCAGGCACGCAATACTCGCCTCAATTCATCGCATCCCTCATTGGCAAAGTCCGAGATCCAGTCCTCTGCGGCCGAAGAATGTTTCTCGCAGCTCTAATCTGCGCAAGCAAGTTTTTGCAAGATCGGACATACTCTAATCGAGCATGGGCGAAAATTAGCTCGTTGCCGGTATCAGAGATCAATTCGAATGAAAAGGCGTTTTTGGAAATGATGGATTATAATCTATATGTCGATTCTGATCTTTTCAGAAACTGTGAGTGCTTCTCCTACTTGTCTTGTCTTTGTTCTTGGAACGCCGTGGTCAAGGACGATATGCTCAACTTTATGTCATCCTTGGCTGCTCGACAAATAGGGACACGAAGGCTACAGGATCTCTCTGAGAAACAAGAACGAAAATCAGCACTCGCTCGTGAAGGTCTCGATAGGTCTCGTTCTGAATATCTTCCTGCGCCAGAAACGCTCGACCAGCTCAAGGCTAGCTCACCACTGGTGAATCGCCTGCCGCACACACCGACAGGGACTCCTCGAAGGGGCCTTTCCACCGGCAGTAGCGTGATGCTCTCTTCGCCGTCGCCGAGAGGAGGTCTCAACCACGCTGCATCAGCTATTGCAGGTCGACCGCCCATATGGGCTTCTGCTTCTTCGAGCGCTGCAAGTTTGCAGCGCTTTAGCTTGCCAGATCGCGCTCGTTTCGAAAGCTCGGCTACGGCAGGAGGAGCTGCTTCGAGTCTGTTGCCACGCCCGCAGCTCCCTCCTGCGCGGCTGACGCTCAGCGGTGCACCGTATCCTAGCGTCCACGGAGCACATTTCAGACGTTTTGGAGGGCCACCCAGTACATCTCTGCATGGCTATTCTGGCTCATGCTCAGATCTCGCACGCGGCGTTGGCGATGAGAGCTGGCAATCTGGCGGTCTCTTGGGCGACAACATGGTCTTGTAGACATTTCGGTCTTCAATAGACGTGCCGGACACCACACCACCCATCTTCGCAACCTACTGCTTTTACGCAGTTGACCTCAGCTAGGTCCTCAATGCCTTTTCTCCTCGATTCCCCGATTCCCCCTCCTTCTATACACGCGCATTCCCACAAAGTAGTCAGTATCCCGGGTAGCAGTTCGCCTCTACTGTCATCAGTTCCCTTCACAATACCTTTCTGTAGCCTGTTCTCCTCCTCTTTCTGAAGTTCTTCTCTTTTTTTTTCAGCATCAGCACACACTCTCTCTTTTGTAGTGCCGATTAGTACGAGGTCTTTGCTTTTTCCGGTCCTTTGTACGACTACACCGCTTTCTCTTGGCTGACGAAGATGCGAAATGAAAGAACAAACACATTGCCGACGATATAGACAGAGCCAAACTGGCCACCATTGCAAGACTGTTCCTTCAAGGATGGGCGCCGAAAGGAATTGCGTTGCTTCAGCGGCAAGATTCGACCGCGAATTAAGTAAGAAAAGTAAGCTTGCAGATAATCGCCGAAAGGTGTCAACTGCTGTTCATTGCTGCAATCTGTCTAGCCGCTGCATTACACTGTCCACGCGGCCTTGCAGACCCTCTAGATTGCTCTTCATGACCTCTTGGTTGGCCGCGAGGCTTTCCTGCAACCCTTCGAGAAGCTGCGTCAAGAATGTCTCGGATTGCTTGAGGCTCTCAACGGCCTTCTCTCCATCTTTCAAGTTATCGGCAAATGTTGATGCTGAACTATGAAGCGTCTGTAGCGACTGGAGGCGTTTGAGAAGGTGCGGTGCGAGTGGGATGAGCGGCTCAATCCTTGGCAGGAGATTGAAGAGCCCATCGACCTTTTGCAAGGTATCTGGAGGAAGCTGCTGTTCATTTGCACCTGTACCGGGCGCCGCAATTGGCGATAACAAGCCCGCCGGGCCCGTCGAGACGGTAATCCCGCTTGACAAAGCCACATTCAGGGGCCGGGTGTCTCCAATTTTCCGCCGAGCTTCGTGGACGCGTTCCAAGTCGGTGACGAGCGTCTTGACGCGGCGAGAGATGGTGTCGAGATGTCGAGGCTGCGTGAGGAACTGTAATTGGTGCTCTAGCTTTGCGAGCGTCGAGAGCAGCGGCGTTGGCAAAGGCTTCGCCTGGTTCGAAAAGAGAAAGAAGAAGAGATCGGGAAAAAACAAGGTAAGTACCTGTAGTCGTTTGGAGCTTGTGACCCGAGCAGGAAAGGGCGCACCTCGTCTACATCCGCTTCGTGAGTGCCTACGAATTTCTCTAGCGTTTCCAGCCGAGAATCGACTGCGGTCAGGTTACTAGTCGTGGGATTCGCAGCAGACCCGCTCTGTACGGTAGAGTCAATTTGCGTCGATGTAGAAGCCGTTGGCACCCCTTGCAAGCGCATTTCTGACAGACGCTGGAGCAGCTCTTGTGATTGAGCATCCTTGTGATCCGCCTCATTGTCTGCCGGTTCTCCTGCGGAATGTCCGTTGACATTCACGCCAGCTAGTCCTCCACGTAGATTCTTGAGCTGCTGCAATAGGACAGCAGGAGACAGCTCGCCGTTCTCGTCGACCTGGGACTTCTTTATCCGCCGTCTGGTCGGTGGGGGTCTCGTCTTGTCTGCATCATCACGCAGAGGGAGGTCATTCACTACATCTCCCTCTTCTGATTGCCTATCAGTGGCCTCATTGCCATTTGCCTGTGTTGACGGACCAGCTTGCTTGGCTGCTGCTGCTTGTGCCTCGAGCTGCTCCTCGAGTTCTTGCGCTTCATACCTCAACCGGCGTAGCTTCTCGGTAGGCGTCTCTGGCTCGTCCGTGAAGACTGAATCATCCTGTTGCAGCGCTCTTGCGTGTCTTTGCTGCCTTTTCGAGGTGCTTGACAGTGCAGAGTGTCTGGTGGCGCTTCGTACAGAGTAGGTGGCTGATTCTGGGAGGAGAGATGCTGCAATGTAAGGAGGAATCGAGGATCTGATTAGCATGGCAGAAGCACAGTACATGTACCATGTTGCCCACTAGCCGCTCCAATGCGCCGTTTGCTGAAGAGGTCGCGCGCATCAGCAGGCCTGAGACGCGCCCTGCTGATGGCCTCGTCGCCGTCAGCTGCACCAGTGCCGGGCCCAGCAGCATGCGAAGACAGTCGTGCAGCGTTCAAGAGGTTGCTGCTGCTGCCAGACGTGTTCAGGCCGTGCTCGTCGCTGTCCGAGTCCGAGTCGTGCTGTTGACGCAGACAGCACCGGCTCAAGGTCAGCGGCACTCCAACACGCTGCAGCGCGCGACATGGCGACACCGTGTCCGTCGTGTCGTGCAGTCGCTCACCCCGAACGAGAAGGAGGCGGGCACGTCTGGAGTTTCGTACACGTCTGCGCTGGCCGTGTCCTGCGAGTTTGGTGATGGACGGCGAGAATGGCCGACAACGCAGCAGAGCAGCAGCAGTCAGCTCGAGCATGTCAACAACCTCCTCTTCACATGCTCACAATGTCCGGCAGCGAGGCATACTTGGACGCCATCCCCCTCTGACGGGGTTTGTTGGACTGACGCTGAACTGGACGGACAGTCTTCTAATCAAGCTTCTATGCCGCGAGACATGGACAGGACGGTGGTGCATACTCCACACAGTGAGTCTATCGTATTCCCTGTCTCATCAATCCGTCCTTGGCTACCGTATCCTATTGAGCGCCATTCATTGCAAGTCCTCGACGATGCCACCGTCGAGCCACTTGCAAAGCGTCTAGTCCCGCCCAAAACCGCAAAGCCTACTGAGTCGAAGCTTACAAGCAGCATGAGTACTAGCTACGACTACGACCATGTATGGCACATCGCTTATCTGGTCGGCTCTGACGTGCTTGGGCCAGTCGTCGGCTGCTCGCCACTTGTCAGCCAGCCAGCCAGCCAGCCAGTCAGCCAACCCAGGACTGCCTGTAATCCAGTCGCAGCCAGTCCACCACGATAACATCTTCTTCTGCTCTATTGTCTGCTCTGGTTCATTGTATCCTCTTCTGTTCTATTGTCTGCTCTGGTTCACTGCAGACAATCCGACATGGCTACCGTGATCGCTTCCACCAGAGATGGGGAAAGAGCTGCGCGCGAATGAGCATGTTCCAATATTCACTTTTCAATTTTCTTGCGTGGCTGAGATTTCCCCCGTCTCGAAAATGCAGTTCTGCCGCCTCGCCAAGATCCGGTACTTTCGCTTTGAACCGCCACTGCCCCAATCTGCCATCACTCCTGAACATTGTTCCACCGCTAGCACACCATTTGCAATTTGGCTAGGCCATCAACAATGGCGCTTTCAGGCAGCTGAAGCGGCAGCTTTTTCGCGACCATTGGCTCCTAAATTTAGTAAGGAAGAGTCAATGACCCGCATCGATAGGAAGGTCACGTCAGAAGTCATAGCATTATGAACCAAATGCAGACAATACGACGCCAAAACGAGGCGCGTGTATCGGCCATTTTCAGGCTTGTAGTGGCAAGTCGGAATCCATCTCGAGCGTTGCTTGTCAGGCATTGATGACACAGCGGATGGTTCGTCTCGCCCTGCGCAAGTTCGGTACTGTCACATTCAACAAATGTGGTGCCCGGATAGCTTGTCTGAACACGGGATGAGCTGTCGGTGCCAGTGCATTGCACTGGCCTGAGCGCATCGGTGCGCTAGGCCAGCAGAGCAGCGAGTGGTAGAGCAGCGAGTGGTACATGCGATGCGCGCGTGGCTAGGTCAAAGCAGCATCCCATCGGCGCAGCCCAGCTCGCAGCTGCGTGTGGTTGGCGCCTGTATGCGCTGGTATTCGTACCAGTCCAAACCCTGCCAGCAAGGATTGGCCCCAGCATTGTGGGAAGCGGGCGCAGAGAGGAGAGAGCGAGCGGGAAGCTTCTCAGCCTGAGATGGGGAGGAAGGGGTGCCGTGTGGACAGAGTGTCGCTGGTACAGTGATACGGCGTTAGAGATGCGCGCTATATTTGGTGGAGCCCGCTTCGGTGGGGGAAAGCTCAAGAAGCGAGGAAGCTTCAAATCCAAAAAGTAATATTCTCCGTGGTAGGAAGCTCACATCAACCATTGGAAGTCAATGCACAAGAGAAAAGGAGTTGGTCGGTCTGACGTCGTCTATAATCGAGAATCGTGAGATGTACTTCTTGCGGACAGTCTGTATCGTATCAGAAAGAGCAGCGCACTCGTGAATCTATCTTTCCCATCTCCGCATGGAGACAGATCTTCTCAGCTTTGCTGATGCATGTCAGTTGGAGGTCAACATATAGCCCACAAATTTCATCCTCTGGATAGCCAGTCGGTGTGCTTCTGGTCAAGTGAATCCGACCGTGTACACCACTGGACTTGCGAATCGCCAGTGGTAGCTTGAAAGAGGCCGAGACTCCGGACTGAACGGCGAGACAAGCTGCAGATGAAGGAGTGTTTCAGACCGAGTCGGCCATGTATCCCAATAGTAGTTGCATCGAGGTCACCATTTCAGGTGGCCTCGTGGGGTCCTAGGAGGCGAAGACGCCAGCGCGGAAGGAAGCTACAGAAAGACGTGCGAGTGGTCAGATTGTAATCAATAGGATGTCATTATAGAGCATGGCGAGTCTGCTGCCATTGTCTCCTGGGGTGAGGCCAGGCCAGATCTTGAGCTTCAAGCTCTCCAGTCGCTGCCAGCCAGCAAAGCTCCGACGCATGGCAATTAGCAGGCTCATCGAGCCATGCCATGCTATGCCATGCCATTGCACGGTCAATTGCTGCCGGACGAGTGTGCGAGTAGTGCTCGGGTGCAGCTGGCTGGCTCTGTGGTGGTTCGAGTTCAGTTGCTGGCATCGTGGCAGTCTGCGATATGCTGGGGCTGGACTGTAGCCGCAGGGGGTACAGCGAGTATCGCGCATGCATGAACATGCGAACTTGCGGTACGCGCATGCTGGAAGTAGTAGTCGCCGCCGCATGCGTGCTCCAGCTAGGATGGCCGGAATAGGCAGGTGCGAGTGGCCGCCATCATGATGCCCGGATGCGAAAAGGCAGCTGATCACGGTCAACTGCGATGGCACTCATGCATTGCTTCGATGACGACTATGTCGTCCGCTTATCCGCGCACGTCGAGCCTCGATGCCCCCGGTGGCCTAGCGCCTGCTTTAACTAGGAAGGCAGACCCCCCTCCCCAAGCCAGGCCACATAAGGCAGAGCTTGCTGACGATGACAGCGCAGCTGCAAACTGAATTATACTGCATGGAGATTGACAGGCCACTCGTACTGCTGACGTCCCCCCGGGGCCATCCTGCTGGACGAGCCGCGCGCGCGATGACGGAGGACTAGGCCTTTGTCGGAATCAATGCATCCTCGCACAAAATCCTGCAGCTTCCAGTACTCGGCACTCGGTCCCAAGCAAGCAGGCTGATTGAATCACACTCGACCGTGTGCATTCAAGCTCCGGGACATCCTCCTTCCTCTCTTCTTCTTGCCTCCTCTCCCATCCTATCAATTCAAATCAAGCTTCAGCCGCAAAGGCAAGCACACGGCAAGAAAGCAGCGCGCATCGCTCGCCGCACCCCACATACAGCACATCCTCACACTCTTTCGCTTCGAGGAAGCAAGCAGCGACCAGGTCCGACCGCTTGCGCCCAGCTCTCCGAGCTCTACACGCCTACACGCACCTACACCCCCACCTCTCTTTACACGTCTCGCCGTTTCTCAAGTCACGTTTCTTTCTCGCCACCCATGAAGGCCATGATCCATACGGCCCTCGTGGCCCTCCTAGCCGCCGTGACAGTGGCCGAGAGAATCGACTTGCAACCACTCGATGATCCAGCCCTCGTTGCCAGCGTGGGCGAGTTCCCCGTCCCAGTCGAGATGCGCAGACGCCAGATCTCGGGCTCTCGATCATCCGACTCGAGCGAACCTACCCTGTCGACCCTCACAAAGCGTCACTATGGCGTTTGGACGTGAGTACCGCGCTCCCTACTTCTGCACGACACGCAAAGATACAAAGAGCTGACCTCTATCGCACCTGCAGCTGCACAAACACCCAACTCAGCAACTACTGCAAACAGTTCATCGGCGACGAAGGCGTCGGAAGCTACGTTGGATGTGCAGACAACACTTGTTATGTGAGTCTCGTCATCAGAATGTCTCCCTCGCTTGGGAGCGCAGAATGTGGTGTAAAGCGAATCAGAACTGATCGCGCTGCTCACATTTTTTTAGGTTGGCTGCCAAGTTGCTGGATACACTCGAACAAACGACCCGTCACAGATCTGTGTCAACTACAACACAGACCCCAAAAACTGCGGCACCTTCGGCACTGGTTGTCCTACCGTGACCAATGGCACGCCAGTGTGCAACGCCGGGTACGAATGATCTATCTGCTTGTACAAGGCGCAAAGGCTTCGTCCGCTGATCACTTGCCCTACATAGTTCTTGCTCGGCTACCTGCGCAACCGGCTACACGCTCACCAATGGTCGATGTGTCCAGAACACACAGTGCAAGGATGGCGCCGTTCTGATCAATGGCAAATGTGGTCGTGCTGGTGGCTGCAAGACTAACGCAGATTGCGTTGCCTCCACGGGAAACTCGAACTCGTACTGTACTGCAACCAACGTCGGCGACAATTACTGCTTCACTGCCTCGACAAACCCCAATGGTCAGAAAGCCGGGACTCAGTGCGGTTACAGCGGCAACGCAAGCGGTGACGATAACAGCTGCGCTACTGGCTTGATTTGCATCAACTACACTTGCACGTCACCAACTACGAACGACCCAGACAACTGCGGTACCTTCGGCAACAAATGTCCTACCCCCGCCAACGGCTCGCGAACCTGCACAGCAGGCAAGTGCGGCATTTCATGCAATTCTGGATACACTGCATCCGGAACTACCTGTGTGAACACTGCGAACGATCCCAGCAACTGCGGCATGCCCGGTACGACGTGCTCTGCTAAAGGGCTGGGCGTCGCGTCCGCCTCCTGCGTAAACAGTAAATGCCAGGTCAATTGCCAGTCTGGCTACACTGCAAGTGCCGATGGACAGTCGTGCTCGTCTACTTGCAAGGATGGTACGACGTTCAATGGCAGCACATGTGTTCGATATCAATGCTCGACCAGCGCTCAATGCAACTCGCTCACCGGCCGCACCGACTCAGCTTGCTACAATGGTCAATGCTTCACGTCGTCGAGCAATTCTGGAGGCCTTTCCGAGGGAAAGTCGTGCGGAACTGCCGCTGTCTCCCCGGGCGACGACAATCAGTGCGCTACTGGTCTGGTCTGTGTCAATTATGTCTGCTACAATCCGAACAGACCGACGGCTTGCGGCGCTAATCAGGTCAATTGCCCTGTTCCGGCCAACGGCGTAGCTACCTGCACTATGGGTACTTGCGGAATCACTTGCAACACGAACTACCTTCCTAATACTGCTGGCACCGCATGCGTACTCAACCCGTCCAGCAAACCAAAGAAGAAGCGTGGCCAGCATGCCCTCGAGTTGTGCCCTGCAGGCGAAACTGCTTGCCCTATCGCTGGATCTGCAAGCTTTGGATCCTTCATTGGCTCGTCGGACCGCACAAAGGAATTCAGCCACTCTGCAGGCGGCTTTGAGTGCATCGACACGACTTCAGATCTCCAGTCATGCGGCGGCTGCGCATCAATGGGCACCGGCGTCGACTGCACGCGGATAGCGCACACGACTTCAGTCGGATGCTCCAACGGAACATGCGTCGTGCTCAGCTGCAGAAAAGGATGGGCTCTTTCAATCGACCAGAAGCAGTGCGTCAAGTCTGAAACGAGCGCAAAAGAACAGCGTGCAGCGCATCTTCGGCAGCGCGCTCTCAAGCGGAAGAACCAGGGCGTTAGCCATTGATGTAATCGCAAGCGTTTGGATGGACATCTCACAACATAGACGAAGCTGCCTTTCAAGTTGGCCGCCTCTTTATGCATACGCACATTCATGTAGAACACACTATCTTCTTTCCAGTGTATGCAATTTCCAACATATTTCCTTTACATCCCTATAGCTACGCTTATAAGGTCGCCCGATCTGTCTTCGCAGCCATCTTGCCCTGCATGACGGAGAACGCATTTCGTCATAGCCAACCACGTATCACACGGCACTGTCGACGTTCTGAAGTGTCTTCTTGGGCACGAGTAGGTAGGTGATAGACAGTGATGACATAATCCAGCTGCTGGATGTCACTTTGCCGAATGACAAATCACTCATGTAAAAGTGGAGCATGCGCGAGACTCGCTTCCTTGTGCTTTTGAAAATCAAGCTTCTGCCCAACTGCGACTCCCTGCATCTCTGCGCTGACATCTCTTGCACCGTCAGATGGCCGGCCACGCTTCAAGCTCTGCGTCTCAGATCACGCTGGCCTCGGACGCGCAAGACTCGGACAGCAAGCCAGGGAGACAGCAACAGGTTGAGCAACCTGGTCGCAATCATGCCAGCAAAGCCAGCAGCTTCACCCAGCGAGATGACCACTCGGTCCTTGCAGCCAGTCTGCCACCCACTACAGAACCTCCCATCAAGCAGCAAAAACAGTCTATAGCGAGGACAGTCGCAGAAGCATTCAGAAGCAAGACAAACAGGAAAGTGGCTGCTTGCTGCGTGCAGGCGGCTGTCGCAGGATGGCATGGTGCGTTGGAAGACATGGTCTTCGCATTTTTACTTTTGCCACAGTCTTCTTCCCAAGTATATTGGGAGTGCCTTGCTGATATGCTGCTTTGGCTGTATTCGACGCTTCAGACGCAAGCGCAGGTAGCTTGCTGCCGTACATGGAATCATACTACAATGTACGTTCACTTGAAGCTCGCTAATACACAGCGTGCCAGCCGATGACTATCTTTCTGTACCCACAGATAAATTACACAGAAGTCTCCACAATTTTTGTCGGCGCATTTGCAGGCTTCGTCCTAGCTGGCCTCTTCAACAACTTCCTGCACGACCGGCTGGGCATGGGAAAGGCCGTTGTCCTCGGCGCGACACTGCAAACCTTGGGATATGCGGTTCTCATCGCTCCACCGCCATTTGCAGTCTATCCTGTAGTATGCGCACGTTCTCCTCCTTAGCTCGTGCTAGCTGCTGATCTCACTGCCTTTGCACATCAGGTATATGCACTTTTCATCGGAGGCGGCATCGCGATTCAGCTCGCGCAATGTGTCACTTGGCTGAGCGGCCTGCCTAATGCTAGGTTGGTCATGAACGGGGGTCAAGCCGCATACGTAGGGATTATTACCTTTTCGCTGTCCGAACATCCAGACTGACATCCGGACGCGTACGTCTAGGGCTTTGGCGCGCTATGCTCCCCCCTGGCCGCCACTGCATTCGTCACCGAGGGCTTGCGCTTTTCCTACTTCTTTAGCGTCTCTCTAGCACTTGGCTGCCTCAACATCGTTTCGCTCTTCTTAAATTTCTACCTCGACCCAGAGCACGCGGCACCTCGCCATCAAGCCAAGACGGGCACATCGAGGCCTGACGATAACACTGCAGCAACTACAGATGGCAGCCACATCGCCCCTGCTACAGTCGAGCTGGGCGCAGATGGTACAGAAGCCGTCGGTGCAGACGTTCCCCTCGAAGAGCGAATGACCGTCAGTCAGCGTAATGCTGCGATCCTGAAAAATAGGATCGTCTGGTTGATAGCTGTTTTCCTGTTCTTCTATGTGGGGTACGTCGTTCCGTTCATGATCCTTCGTCTTAGTTTGGCGCTGAGAGCTGCCCGATTGCCCTTTCTTGCAGAGCCGAGGTGTCCATTGGTGGATGGGCGGTAAGCTTCCTACTTGAAGATCGTCAAGGTGGTAAATCCGTTGGCTATGTCGCGACCGGATTCTGGGCAGGAGTGCGTCGCATCCGAAGCTGTTCCATAATAGAATCAGCATCAGCTGAGCCAAGCATTGCTTTGTTTCGCTCATAGATAACCATCGGCCGGCTTACATTGCCTCGAGTTCAGCAGCGCTTCGGCGACCGCCTGTGCATGTACATCTTCATTGCGCTTTCTATCCTGCTGGAGATCTCAATCTGGACCTGGCGTCAACTCATTGGAAACGGTGCGTCTGAATGTCCAGGCAAAAAGTATGGTAAATGCTCTCGACCTGACTGTCTGGCGGTCATCTGAAAACGCAGCTGTTGCAATCTGCTTGGTTGGGTTTTTGATGGCCACATTTTTCAGTATCGGTATCACAGCACTCACCAAGCTTCTGCCACGGCATCTGCACAATGGTCAGCTTCGATTCCACTTCACTGTCAAAGTTGCATTCAGTCGCGCTGACTCCGTTCTCTTTGTGACTTTCAGGCGCAATTGGGCTGGTCACTGCCATGGGGTAAATTGCAATGCTTGCGTGGCATAGTCCCGACTCTCGTGCTGAGTGTTTGTCGCGCTCACAGACAAGGCGGCTCCGCGGGTTTCCCCTTCAGTAGGTGTCGCTCACAGGCTGGCAAAAAACAGACTGAGCTGACGCAGTACACTCAACCCATCAGTTACCGGCGTGCTTGCTCAAAAGTTCAGCCCAATCGCACTGCAACCAGTCATTATCGCTCTAATGGTCGGCATGGCTGTTGTTTTCTTTTTCATTCCTCCCGTCGATCGCAGACAGGAGTAAGACCACTGTAGCATTTCGCATTCAAACAAGTCAATACAGATCAGATTCGTTTCTCTGACAATTAGAAAGGCTGCTATAGTACGCTGAATGAGGAACTAACGAGCTGGGATCTGGTTAAGCCCAGAAGGTCTGGCTGAGGTCATGCGAGTTGCTGCCCAAGTTAAGTGTGCCGGAGGTAGAGGCAGGTTGAAGCGAGGTTTGCGCCTCGTACACCCTTTGCGCCTACGCGAGGAGCAATAGACGCAGTCTGATCGTGCGGCCTTCTGCATTCTGCCAGCAACACGCGTGCAGTGATGAAGCGGGACGACGATAATGCAATGAAATTGGGGTATGTGGGTCGCAGGAGTGAGATGAAAGCCATAGTAAGCTAGCTGGTAGAGGCGGCTACTGCGGCCGATGCTCCGGCCGATGAGGATGCCGCAGCAGCAGCCGAGGCCTGCTGGACATTATATCTCCAAATGGTCTCTGCCACAATGGCCATATCGAGCAATTCGGTACCTTCGCCATTGTGCATAAGCGCGTGCTGTTTAGGTTTTTCTGTTGTCGAGATTGAAAGAGGCAGGATCTCGATGGTTGTTTTGAGAGGGCCTCGCAGCTTCTTGGTCGGCCTGAACATGCACAAAGGCGTGTTGGCTTCGTCGTCTGACCATGTGAGCTGGAGTGGGTTCAGAATAGCAACGTGCGGTGGACCACGAAAATCAACGAGACATACGATGACTTTGCCGGACCAGCTCTTCATGACCGTTTTCAAGCGGTATTCTGTACCATTCACGGTGAACAATTCCTGTCTGTATCGACAATCATACGAAGGAAGTTAGCATCGTCTCACTAGTCACAAATAAATTATCAGCACACACCCCTTGTACCACTTTGAGCTATATAGGAACTTGTGGGACTTCATTTTTACGAGTTCGGCGCCTTCTTCTCGGCTTCGAACTTCGACCTTTTCCGGCTTGAAGATGGCATAAGGTTGAAAAGCAGCAGCGTCTCTCTCTTCCTTGTCGAGCGGCACCTCGCCTTTGTAGAAGAGCGTCCCGGAGCCCATGTTGAATAGGCCATACCGTTCGCCAGCGAGGGTATAGTGGACCTGTTTGGTGGCGCGGTCAACAATGACGCTCGCCTTTTGCTTGCGGACCTTTAGCGCATCCAGCCAGACTGAGCCGTTGTCGAGCACATCAGGGACATCGTCGGGCTCTTCCTTTGCATCGTCATTGTCGTAACCTTCGACCTCGCTGTCGGACGCCGAGTCGTCCTCGAGCTTGCCGTCTGTCGTGGAAGACGTACTGGGCTTGCTGTCGGAGCGGCTTCGGACGCGGCTCAAGAGGCCCATGGTAGTAAATGTCAGCTATCAGTGTGAGTGTAAGAGAGTCTAACACGAAGCAGAGGCAAGATGTACCACTCGTCTGCAGGAGCCGACCGCAGCCGGGTTTTGCCACCATCAGCTAGGACTATTCCGTCACGTGCGGCGCTGCACGTATCACATTTCATTTGAACAATGAAGACGTGTCAGCTGTGGAAGATGGACATGCACCCCTCAGTCACTCATTACTCCGCCTTCATAGTGCCTTCTGGGCAGGAAAGCGGATGGGCCACGCAAAAAAAAGCTCGAATCACAGATGCAAAGTGATGAAACCGCTCAAGAACTTCCCGGAGGAACTAAAAAGCATGTGCATTGCTTGCCCTCTCTTGTATAATTTTAGGCTACATCAATGTGAAAGGATTCCGAGGTGGAGAGAGGGGGAGAGAGGCGGTTGGGTGTGTTCGAACAAAAAAAGCCGTGGTTCGCGAGCAATGCAAAGGAGGGCCTTGAGAAGAGAAGATGGCAATTGGTCGTGGAGAGGGACTGGATTTGGGCGTTCTCCGATAGTTCGATATGAGAGTCGAGACAGGTCGAGGCTTCGTGAGATGGCTGCGGGGGTTGTTGGTGGAGCAGCGTGCCCACACAAAGGGGTAAAAGAGGTCGGCTTGTCCCAAGGTGGAAGAGCGGCCCACGGCGAGTTAGGAGAGGTGGCGCGAGAACGAGAAAGAGAGGGGTTCGGCACGTAAAGTGGATTCAAAAATTGACAAAACAGTCGGTTTCCTGGTATTCCCTGCGCTGTTTTCTTTTCCTCAGGCTTTGGAAAATAAAGAAGGAAGAAAAGAAGACAGATCCCGATTGGTGGTTCGAATTAAAGAGACGAGTTGGAAAAAGAGGTGACATTTTTATTGCTACAATTGCATGGATACGTGGTGGAAAACCAAGGACGGAATCGTGACAGTAGATTCGGTCCGGCCTCTTGAACGTAGGCTGCGGGTGGTCTAGGTTGTTTGAGCGTGTTCGTTCTTTCTCCAATTGTAGGAAAAAAAAAGGGGGGGGGGTAAGGTAACAGGAAGGCTGACGCTTCGCACGGCCATTCAAGTGGAGCCAGTCAAGGCGACCCGGAAAGCTTCGAGGTAGCTTTGTTCCCTTCAGGCGAAAATTGTAGGGGCCACCCAAGCCCAAGGATGATGAAGATTGTGTAGAGTCGACGAGGGAGGAGATGGAAAATTGTTGTTGAAAACCATAGGCGTCGACCAGCGCCCGACGTAGAGTAACGTGGAAAAGCGGCAAAATGAGATTTGGAGTTGCACCAAAGAGAGTAGAGTGATGTCAGAGCCAGGCGACGACTGGGTCCGTAGCAAAGCAGGACCGAGATGTTCGCCGAATCCTTCATGGATGTCTTCGAAAAAAGTAGATTGAAGAGGTGTTTAAGGGATACGTGGGGATTCTCTACTTGGTACTGTATGCTGGTCGAGCAGTTGATGTGTGGTGATGTGGTGCACTAGCATGATACTTCCTTGTTGATGATAAGAAATGGCGATGGTACAATTGCAGATCGTGGAAAGCCCTTTGAACAAGGTTGTGCCCAGTATAGTAATCAGGAGGCGAGCGCCCAGCGCGAGAGTCGTGCGAAGAAAAGAAATCGTTTCGTGTTGTGCGCTGGGATGTTCACGCGCTCTTTACGCCCGCGAACCTGTCGCTCTCGAGATAATACGCATAGAGCCATTCAGAAGCCTCTCGGATCTCCCGCTTGAGCGTCTCCAAGCGCGACTTTGCACGTCCCAACTTCTGCTGTTCGAAATGAGCAGCCGTGTCACGAGCTTGTGTCGCTGGACTCGCAGAGCCCGAAGCGGCCGAAGAAGAGGAGCCAGAGCCAAACGAAACGCCTCGAGGCTGGAAGTAGTGCGAAGGCTGCTGCTCCATCCTGGGAGAATGCTTGGATCTCGCGAGCGCGGTTGGCGGGGCCTCTACCGAGCTTCGGCGCAAAGGACCTAAAGGCGCTGGCTTGCCGTTGCTGTAGCCCTTGGATAGGCTCTCGTTGCTGCTGCTTCGTTCCTGTTCAACCGAAGAAGCCGACGAGTCTGAAGCATACGACGAGACAAAGGGCGATGGCGATGCGGAAGAAGACGACGACGACGACGAAGAGGCGCCAAAGGACGAGAAGCCGCTCGAGGATCCTGATCCGGATGACCCATTCGAGTCGTTGCTGTTTCCTCTATTCTGCGCGCCGTGATTGCCGGCATAGCTCATCGCGCGTGCCTGAGCGAGCGAGGGCGGAAAATGGATGTGATAGATGGACTGGCAAGTCTGTGCGACCTTGATGAGACCAAGAGACGAGCTTGATCCTTTGAGGTAGTGCGCCTTGTCTGCCATGGGTACGATTTCTCCCGCTTCGAGGAAGAGTTCCATTTCTTCCACTGCCAGTTCCGCCTGGTCGCACCATGCCCAGACAAGAGCTTTGCTAAACTCTCGCGTAGGGTCGGTCTCGTCGAGTGCGAGGATTTGTCCAAATGCAGCCATGTCGACCACACCCTCTGGCATGTAGATTTCGCCGGGCTTGCTGCCGTGCGTTACTTGGACGTCGGAGCTGCCTTTTGCGCTTGCGCTTGTGTTTGCGTTTGCGCTCGCGGTTGCAGAGCCAGAGACGGACCTCGACTGGTGAGGAGCGGCGATGATGGAAGCCTGCGCAGGGTAGGCGCTGGTGCGCGAAGTGCTTGGGCTCCGAGCATGGTGGCTGTGGCTCCGAGACGGGGTTATGGCTGGCCTGGCAGCCGCCTTGTGCGACTAGCGTGGTGTGTCGTTTCCGAGTCGCGAGTCGCGCAGATTGTGGTGCACGGTATGACATCGTATGTATCACGGCGTGCACACATGATTGTGCAGTTTTCAAGCCGCATTTTAGCGTAATTTGTTGTGCATCGATGTCGAATCGGGTGTGCAGAGATGGTGGCAAAAAGCAATGGTAAGCAAGGTTCAGCGCTGATCGAGTGACAAGCGCGGGTGTGCGCAAACTCGGCACTCACAGAAGCGCCTGCAGAGGTGTGCTGATGCTGCTTGAACATCTGAGCGACGAGGGCTGTGTGCCTGGGGGATGGACCTGCTGTGCCGGGTCAAAGAAGTGCATGTTGGTGCGATGATTGGGGGTGTTGATGTAATGGTATGTAGAGGGCTCGGGTGGGTGGTGTGATTGATGCAGCTATCCACTACGAGTGTGTGTGTGATGCACTTGCTCGTCTTGTGATTCACTCCCTTGACTGCCAGTCTGGACGAGAAGCGATGAACCTTTATACAGGGATCACCAGGGCGTAGCGCGTTCGGACGCCGTGCTTCTCGACAAGTCTGGGTGAAGGGCGAGTCTAGACGAGTGTGCGGTTGTTCACGGGGTGCAAGGAGTGGTGCTACTTGTTTGCTTGCTGCTGCTTTTGAGTGCCTAGTTAATCTTGAAGGCTGCTGTTCTGTCCCGTCTGTCTAGGTGTCCGACGACTGGCGCGAGGATCCAACCAAACTCAAACAAGGTCCAGACGTGTATCCGACAACGATGGATAAAGGGCGTCGAGTATCCCGAGTGCTCTGCAGAACAAATCTGAGAGCAAACAGGCGACGAAGGGTTGTCGGGGGTGTAGTCTGGCGGACTGGCTGAGAGGGCCGGAACTCGAGCAAACGAGTCGGCTAGAGAGAGTACGGAGTGGACAGCTGTCCCTAGAGAGTGTACTTTGGCGTGTGCCTGTAGTCTCCCTGCACGCTGGTTTGTGCGTGTGGGACGTTGCGAGTTGGGGGACAGCAGAGAGACGACGAGCAGCGAGTGGGCGACAAGAGATGCGAAAAGGGCGCAGTGTGGCACTGGAGATCTGGATATCATCATGGGACGGGGGGAGGGTGTGGTCGTGTACATGGGATAGAGACGCTCCTCACAATGCTGTAAATATCCTCGCCATGTCCCTAGCACATCTGTGGACTCGTCCAGCTCGCCCTCCATCTGCAGCCATCCGCCACGCCCCATCCAGGCAGAGGCACCGCACATCGGGGAGTGTACAGGGATGTACACGCATCAGAGACTGAAGCAAGCACACTCATTCAATAGATGTGATTATCATGCAATAGTCCACCGACTCTCATGCCTTCATCCTTCCTGCTGCACCAGCTGCAAGCATCCAACTGAACGACAGGGAGATCCCCCTCGCCTGACGAATGAGACGGACAGTCACGAATGCCAAAAGGCACACAGGCACGCACAGAGTAAGTAGTCAGTGGATGGTGAGGAGCAGCTGTCAGTGTATTGAACCCGTCACTAATACGCCAAACTGTTAAATCAGCGACCTGAGAATTACGCTTCAGACGCCAGAGCCCGAGAAGAATAGCATTACACGACTGCCCCCAAACACATTCTTTCCCCTTGCCTTCCTTCTTCTTCATCGACCAACAAACGACGTTTCATACTGGTACAGAGAATTGCATTTTGGCTTTGCTTGGCTGGCTTGTTGCGCCTTCGAGGGAGCGAGTGAGAGCGGGTGAAAACAATAGATCATGGAAAAATAGAGAGGGAGAGAGCCCAAACGGACTGATTGTTGATGCAGCGAGGCATCCTATTTGCCCGGCTGGCGCAGAGAAGGCGAAAATGAGGGTATTGGGAGAGACATGTGCCTGTGTGAACCGACGAGACCTGGTGACCGCTGATACTCGATGGAAAATTGCATCATAGCAATAGAGAGCGACCTTGCAGCTATCTTGCGGAATTATTGTCTTCGAATGCATGGAAGCGCATGAGCAATAGTATGGATACACGGGGATATTGTTGTGGGAAGGGGCGTCCTCGAGAACGGGATGGGCCTTTAGAGAAGCGGTCATCTGAGAAAGACGGGATGCGCTTTTGATTGTTTCTTGGCGAGCGTGTGTGTAAGAGCTTGGTGAAAACACTAATTTTAGGCCTCCGGACGTGCTTGCGAGTTTGCTTGCAATGGCTCATAGTCTTCAAACAGGTTTGGAAAGTCGACTTTGGGGTAAAGATGATTTTCGGATTCTCGGCGACCGCCAGTTTGCAGATTGCAGTCGAACTGACGGCTGGGGCGGCCCAAAATCATCTGACCCTACTAGCCTTGTTCCCCATACCAGCAGGAGCTCCCATCGGCGCCGCGGTAGTATTGCCCCTCGCGACCGGTCTACGCACCGTCCTATCGAACCGTGTAATCTTCCTACATTCCCCATCTTTACCCTCCATCCATTGAATCTCCATAGTGTCGCTCACTACCAAAGTGTTGTACTTGATTCTTCGTGGCTGCTGGTGCGATAGCGGCATTGCAGCGTGGTGGTGCGGGTGGTGGGGCTCGTCGAGCTCAGAGGAAGAGAAGGAGTGCGCTTGTAGATGTGAACAAGTGAGTTGGGAACGTGCTTTGCGTTTTCGAGGGCTTGAAGAGTCGAGAACGTCGCTGCTTGTGTCGGCTTCATTGTCGCCGTCTGCGTCTGCGTCTGCGTCTCCATCTCCCTCCATCTGACCTTGCTCGTCCTCTCCACCACTAGCATAGCTAAACGCGCTATTCTCCGATTCCGCCGACGGACTTGGGTAAGGCGAAGTGTTTGGGCTCGACGACGACGAGCTCGTTCCAGAGCTGGTACTAGCTTCCGACCTCGCATACGAAGGAGATGGCGAACTCTTGCCAGCGTTTGAGGAGAGCAGCAGCGGACTAGACTCCCATTTCGCATGGATCAGGTTAGCAAGCACGGTATGTGCAGCTAGATATCCTTCTCGACCTCCATTTGTAGAATTTGCTAGGAAAGGACCGAATTTGAGGACTGAACCATCGGGTGCGAATGGACTTTCGAGACTCCCTCCTTTGCCGGCGTGGCCGTAGGACAGACTTGCTGAAGATGCAGTGTGGTGGTGATGGTGGTGCGAACTCGAGTTGACATTTGAGCTCGAGGAGGAAGATGCAGATGACGAGGAGGAAGAAGCGGAATGCCCCACACTAGCCGCATATGCGCGTCGAAGACTAGCGAAATGCGCTCGCAATTCGTTGAATCCAACTGTCTTCCCATTGATGTTGGCTTGGAGTTTGCGAGAAAAGATTTCGCTGAAGCAATAGTTGAAGAAACTGTCGTTTCGACAGACTAGGAGGTCTGATAGGACTTTTTTGTAGAATCTGCGGGTTTCAGGATGAAGGGATTGAGTGGGCGAAGTGGAGATGGTTGCAAGTCGGTGAGGGAGTATAAAGGCGTGTCGGGTGATGATGTGGCAGAGCGTCGAAGAGAGAGGAGCGGGAAGAGCGACCCATTGACAAGGGCAAGCATGTCGCCGGCAGGGAAGGGCAGAAGAAGAGACAAGAAGGAATGAGAAGAACCAAGTCATCAGCAACGCTTGTCTCTGATCCATCATCTCATCAAACCCCTGCCCGTCCCGTCTTGCACGTGCCATGTTTTACAGGGAAGGACACGTGCCCGGGAAAAAAGTCGGGGAGGGCATGAAGAGCGTTAAGGACGGACTCACAGTTCGAGCGGGAGGACGGTAGGCTGCGCGTCGCTGTTGTCGTAGAACGATGCGTCATTGTCATTGGTGTAGTGGGCGTCGTCGATGTCGTGCTCGTTGTCAGAGCCAGAGCTTGAGCTGCGTTGTGTACATGGTACATGTAGATGAGCGAGGGTGGCCGAGGATGAAGCGAGGGTGAGAATGCAGTGAGGAGCATGGCGAGGGAGTGGGGGACATATGTCAGTGATGTGGTGATGTATGCTGTGTCATTGTCCTAGCACACTCACACGTCTGAGCGCATGTAGGTGGCCATGTTGGGGTGGGTCTCTGGGTGGTTGTGATGATGCGTGTAGGCGAGTGTATGCTCGTCCGGACGGCCAATTGACGAGACGAGGTTGGAGACGAGGAGAGCAGGTTGACTAGACTGTGACTATGACTACCTGGCCGACTGCGTGTCTGTCCGTCCGACTGTCGCCAGGTCACCCTTGGGTCGTGCGTGCTCCCTCCACGGCGGTGACAGACGTGACAATTGGGAATTGAGGGTGACTGACTAGCGGGTGGTAGGCGAGTGGGCTGAGATGGTATACTGTAGATGAGAGATGAGATGGGGCGTACACTCACTGTGAACAATGCCCTGCTTGTTATGGCCTGCGCAGTCCACGAGGCTCCGGAGACTGGATAGCCGCACACGAGTTCCGCTGTGTACTTATCCTATGCCTATGCCCTCGGGGGAGTTCGGGGGGTTTATTTGTATTGCCTATTCAAATGTTAATCCCTGCTAATCCACGTTAATCCCACTTGTTAATGCTCTGGAATGTTCCTGCTTTAAATGGTAATTCACCCGCTGAAATGGCACGCGGTGCGGTGCGATAGCCGGGGGCCGGAGAGGCGTGAGACCCTGTAAAAGAGGAAAGAAGGCAGGAGGGAGGAGAGAAGAGAGAAGAGAAGAGACGAGGCAAGCTGCAACTTTGTCTCTCTGTCTTCTCTGGCCAGACGTCCGTCCTCACCGCCAGTCTCGACACGGACCACTCCAGGAAGACACAGACAGAAGACCGTCTTCGCAGAGTGCTCCGAGACAATTCCACAGGCAGGCGGACAAAGAGCAGCACAGCAAGCACATACAGTGGAGCACAGTAGCACAAGTATACACCCGTGAGAAGGTCAAGCGAAGACGTTCAACAGCTTCGTGGACGCCGTATTGTATGAGTGTGATGGTGTCGCACATCTTCTGCACGTGCACTTTGCCACCAACGCGCAACAGCCAGTCTATGATACCAGTCTCACGGAATAATTTATGATGCGGCACGAGTACAGACACACAAAGACAGACTGTCCATACGCACGACATTGACCACGTCCTGATCCTCACTCCCTCGCTCTCTCGCTCGCTCTCCCGCTTGCCGGTCTGCAGCCCGCGTCCTCGACAGCCGCACTCACGTGACCCCTCCGCGCATTATTCTACTTGATTGATTATTCCGCCGAATCGCGCGCGGGCGGGCGGGAATCCCCCCGTGTGGCCCCGACATTCAACAAACGGGCGAGACAGAGACACACACACACACACAAAGAGAGAGAGACAGACACAAACACAGTCGACCCTGTACCGCTCGTCGTCAATGGTTACGCTGAGGCGCCGCGCCGTATGTATCCTATCGTGACTCCCGAACACGTACGACAACTTGCAGTTCAAACTGACAGACCACGGAATTCACCTCCATGTCAGTAGTGGCCAGCTTTTGTTCGCGAATCTCTTGTCCAGACAAGCGCTTCTCCACGCTCTCGTTCTCGCTTTCCCTCTCGCTCTCGGCGAGATTGCGGGCGGTTTTATCTTCTTCAGTCTGTATCGTAGACTCGCGGGGCACAAGCGAGCTGCTCAAACAATTAATGCATGAGTGTCGCCTCGTCCAGGCACTGGCAGACATCTCCCCCCTCTCTCGAACGCGACTTGTAAGCAGCAACAACATCTTGTGCTTGAAATGGCGCCGAACGAAAGATGTCCACAAATTGCAACTTCATGGAATGGCTGATCTTCTCAATTCATTCAAAACTTCTAGGTCGTCATGGACTTGTTCCCGGGTCTGCCGAGTGCTCCTTTCTTCTTCTCTTAAACAGCATCCGCTTTCACTCGTTGTATCTTGAGCGGAAGCTGTGCGCCTTCAGAGAGCTTGCCTTCCACAATTGGTCTAGCTACAATATGGCTTCGTTTCGTCTATTGAGTGCAAATGGCGCCAATGAAAGGAAAAAGACCAGGCAGCATAAGTCGATATGACTTGCAGATATGACAATAATTGGGAAGCTTGTGGGAAGAGAAAACTTACGATTGGCACACCGGCTTCGCGGACTTCGAAGCGATAAATCAGTGTTGCCAGGACGGTCTTGACTTCTTGTACAGCAAATTTCCAAGCAACGCATCCTGCGCCGTCAAACCATGATTTCAATCCTCGCAAGTGAGCCTGTGAGCTGGCTTAGGAGAGCACGAGAAGAAGAGGTCCCACCTCTGGGCCCACCGAGAAAAGTGAAGACAGGGCTGTAAGCCATATACCCCCTTTGGACGCCTTTCAGCTCTTCAACCTTTTCAAGCCACCGCTCAGGCCTCCATTCGTCTGCATCATCTCCGAAAATTTCGACATCACGATTCGCGACGTGCATGTCGATGCTGAAGACCGTCCCTGCAGGCACATAAAGCGACGTCACGATGCGCCCGCTTCGTAAGCTGAGTGGAGTGCTGAGGGGTAACACTTCTGAAGTGATTGCTTCGCGGCAGGTGAGGAAAACAGGTGGGATGTAGCGGAGTGTCTCGCGCTGCATCATGTCGTCCGGTGAACGAACAGATGCAAGAAGGTCAGTCCCCCCATCCGCTGTTGTATGCTCGAAACAAAGCCAAAAAGGGCTCACGACGACGGCGTCTAGGTATGGGAGCTTCGCAAGCTCTTCATGGGAAGGACCAGTCTCGCCACGTGGCATTGCTTCTGAATACGCCTGTTGCACCTCTTTGCGAAGCTTGTCTTGCGCTTGTAGATGACTTGACAGCATATAGAAGATCCATGACAGTGCAGTACCTGGACAAGCGAGACAAGCAAGATGAGCACGACAATGAGCGAATGTGGGGAAAACATTCCATGCTTGAATAGCCTCACTTGACGTTTCGTGACCCGCTATCAGTGCAGTCGTGACCTTTGATGACAAGTCAGTGTCAGCTCATGCACTTCTTGCCTCAGCGGCTGAATCGGAAGAAAGAGCTCGCACCTGACCCAACACTTCGTCATCTCTCATTCTCTCCTTCGCCGACGTCTCCAATTTGTTGGCTCTTATAATTTGGCTGATGAAGTCTTTACTGCCGCTCCCATCATCAGCGCCTGCCTTCAGATCCACCTCGTCCAGCTTATCGCCAAGCATGTCCCTCGCAGCTTCATGCAGCGCCTTCATGCTCTCTTTGAACGGCTTCAAGACCGGCAGAGGAAGCTCTGATACCCAATCGGGTAAACCATTGATGATTCGCATGATGACCAGCCGGAAGGGCGTAAAATTTGGTGGACGAAGCATCCGGTTCAATACGACTGCCAGAGGATGCAAGGGATCGTCGAGCGTCTTCAATGAATAACCAAAGCCAGCCAGAGCGATGATGTCCAATGTTGCACGGGAGAGCCACCCGCTGATGTTGAGAGTCGTATAGCCTTCGTTGTCGATATTTACACCCTCTTCTTGCAGGGCCGCTTCAATTCGATCTGCCAGCTGAAGAGAGCAGACCAGCACTTTCAGAATTGGCATTCAAATTGACATTCTAGCAAAATCGCTAAGCAACGGGACAGACCTTATCCGACTGCTCCTGAAAGATTGGCGCATACCCCGCAATCTGAGTCTGCAAGAACGCCGGCGCCATGATCTTCCTTTGCCGTCTGTGGTCGGCGTCCGTTGAGGTAATCAAGCCTCGTCCCAGCATTCTCTCAACACCTTTCGCCTCGTCCAATGGTTTTGGGAACGCGTATGGCTTGGTCAATAGCATGTAGTTCATGGCTTTGGGATCGGTGACCACTAGCATGTGTTTACCGCCCCAGGTGCGATACTGAAAGATGCGGCCATATTGCTCTGATGCAAACGCATGAATTACTTGGACATGCCCTACTCGCATTGTTAAAGGATGAGATCAACTCACTTGTCCATCGCTTGTGCCAGTATCCTGATTCGGCGACCAGCTCTTTGAGCATATTCCCATAGAGGTAGCTATCGTACTCTGGTCCAGGCACATCCGCCAGCGGTGACACAAAGTCGGGATAAATTAGCAGCTTCCACAGTACATAGGCACTGAGAGATCCAAGGATGTATCTGTAGGGTGAACGTTTGTTGTCAAGTCAGACGAGCGGCCTGGCCATTGGCCAAACAAGCCTTACAACTGGGAGGTCGACTTACAAACAAAGTGTCCATGCTTCGGACGGAATCAGCGCAACCGTCAGCTCCTTCAGCGCCGCGAACATCGCGTCCATTAGTGTCCGATTCAGTAGTAAGAGAAAGCAGAGAGGCTCATCGAAAAACAGCTTCCAAGAGGTTGGTCAGACATTGAGCACAGAGTTCTCGCCACAATCTCGAAGCTAGTCCGCGTGGTTCGCAAACGCCGTGTGAAATGCCTTTCATTTGCTATAAAGGGATACAGCCAAGCACGAGTACATCAGAGGAAGCCTTGACATGAGACAGTGAGCACTGTACGTACTGGGAGGGGTGAGGCTGGCTGCTCGCTCTTGCCGGCCGCGTTAAGTCCGAACCTGAGGCAGGAGCTGAGTTCAAAGGATGCTGCAGGACACTGCTCTTCTTGAAATTGTTAGCAAATATGACCCTCGAGTCTTTCAGGGACGGTGTTACGAGGAACAAGAACAAGATTTGCACGTGAATGCGTTGCATAGACTCTTTTCGACCGGGTTGCCAGTACCAGCAGCCGTAATCTTTGATCCAAGTGGCAAGTCGGGATGCTACTAATTCTGCGGAAAAGTTCGAGATTTTTACACGTAAGACTAAGTATTTGGAGGTTTTCAGGCGGCTTTCGCCAGGCGGATCTTGAGAGGCAGTTGGGCCCCTTCTTTGATTCGACCTTGTACGATTGGCCTGGCCACGATGTTGCTGCGCTTGCTCTGTGTTCGCAGGCCGTGAAAAAATCAGCGTGTACTGAGATGCAAATATGCTACACAACAGTAGCGTCAGCCATACGCCCAGCAACTCACAATCGGTAGGCCAGAAGCTTCCACTTCGAAACGCTGAATCAAAGTTGACAATATGACCTTGATCTCTTGTATCGCCCTGTCCAGAACAGTCCGTTAGAGCGGAACTTTGCATAAGCACAACGAAGAACTTGCATGCGGTAGCCTATGCAGCTTCTGACACCGCCGAGGAACGTGAAAATTGGGCTCCAGGTCGTGAATGCTCGCTGTTTCTTGCAAAGGGCGCCATCGTCTTCAAGCCATCGTTCAGGCCGGTACTCATCCGCGTCCTCTCCAAAGATTTCCTTGTCGCGATTCAAGAGGCTAATGTCGATACCAATTGCGCTATCTTTCGGCAAGAAAAGTTCCGACGCCATCGTTCCGTCGCGCATCCGGATGGGCTCGCTCAAAGGCAGCACCTCGTCTTGCATATTTTGACGGACGGTGAAGAAGACAGGTGGGATGTATCTCAATGTTTCCCGCTGTTGCCGCATAGGGCCGAAATGGTCAGCTTGTATCCGGGGCAGGGTTGGGCAGACTGTAATATGCTGACTTACCACCACTGCATCGAGATACGGGAGACTGCTTAATTCGTCGCCGGACGGATTGGTATCGCCTCGTGCAGCTGCCTCTGTATAAGCCTCTCTGACTTCTTTACGCAGCTTGTCTTGAATCTCCAGTCGCTGCGACAACATGTGGAATACCCAAGTCAGGGCGGTACCTGGGCAATCGTATTGTTAGGCCTGGACATGACAGATACTACCAAAGCACATGTTACGCTACGCACTTGATGTCTCGTGACCAGCCAAAAGGAAGGTTGTGACCTGGCGTGCTTACCGTCAGTACACGCCGTAGAGCCAATTCTATGCAAGTACACCCACCTGACCCAAAACCTCTTCATCGCTCATCTTGTCCTTTTCTGCAGTCGCCAGCTTGTTGGCCTTGATGATTAAGCTGAGCAAGTCTTTGGCATCGTCCAGGCCGCCGCTATCGACCATCTCCAGCTTTCCGCCGAGCATATTCTTCGCTTCACGGTGCATTGCAGCCATGCTATCTTTGAATGGCTTGAGTATCGGAAGTGGCAAACTTGCTACACCAGGGAAGATGTTGAGCAGACGCATAATGGTCAATCGCGTTTGAGTAAGGTCGGGCGGCTTGAGCATTACGTTGAAGACTCGGATGAGGTCGTGCTCATCCCTGTCGAGGCAGCCTAGAGGATAGTCGAAGCCGACTAGGCTGATGATTTCGAGCGTTGCTTTCGAGAGCCAGGTGCAGATATTGAGCGTAGTGTAGCCATCATTTGTCTTTTCAGTGGACTTCTGCAAGGCCCCCTCGATGCGGTCGGCGAGCTATCGTACCGGCAAACCGTCCACATTGAGCTACACTTGGCTCGGCACGGAGGAAGAAGGGAGCACACACCTTGTTAGATTGCTCCTGGAAGATTGGCGCACAGGTATTGACCTGCACCTGAGTGAATGCACTTCCCATGATTTTTCGCTGCCGTTTATGGTCATCGCCCTCCTACAGGTCGAAAATGTGTCAGCGCAGCTCTGTTCCAGTGAGAAAATGCAAGGACAGACCACGGTCACTAGTCCATTTCCTAATATTCGCTCCAAACCTTTTACTTCGCCTGGCGGTTTTGGGAATTGATTGGTTTTCTGGACAAGCATGTAGTGGATCGCCTTTGGATCGCTGCACACGACCATGTGCTCGCCTCCCCAGATGCGGTACTGATAGACCTTGCCATACTTGTCTGCAGACGAGGAGTATTGAGGATTGCATGCCATTCGAGACGTGCATATCGTCCAGGATGTGCACAGTCCAATTGCGTGTCATACGAATTTGAAGAAAGTGTGTCAGCCCGGCAAGATGAAAGCAGCACTAGAGCAGAGGATCTTCTCATCCATAGCTGCATGGCAAGATCCACGCACCTGCCCACTCTCTGTGACATGCGCCCGACTCGTTTGTGAGCTGCTTTACCATATTCCCGCTAAGATAGCTCTCATAGTCTGGTCCATCGATCCTGCGCAGCGGCGAGACGTAGTCCGGGTAGATGTAGAGGGTCCATACGAGGAAGAGAGCGAATGTTGTGCCCAGGGCGCTGCGTTATAGGAGGGAAAGGTGAATTGCCCATATTCATGCCGATCAGCCTGGATTGACCAAGGACGCTGAGCAGAACGCACCACGCCAGCGTCCATGCAAAGGGCCATGCGAGGAGACCAGTCAGATCGTCGACCATGGTGTGGCTGTGCCGTGGATTATAGCAGAGCAGAGGAGCAAAGAGCTCTCCGCCTTTCTTCAGCCTGTCCGGCCTCCATCGAGCAAACGCCACCACCTTCGCACGAGATACTCGGCGAGCACCTCGGAGCTGTCAGAGGCCTCCCTCGAGTGCCGTGCTGGTATGTGTGCATCTTCATCTGCAAGAAGCGAGATTCCGACCTCGTTCAGAGCACTCTACGTCGTCCGGCGTTTACACGGACCTCCGAGTGCGGGTACTTCGAGTTTCAATAACCGGGACCAGGATTGGGCGCATGTCTCATTCGTTTCATGCATGCATGTATGCTACGGCTGTATGCTACATAGGGGAACAGATGCAAGTTCACAATACCACTCATCCAAGTGCTTATTGGCAAGCGCATTTCCTCACCGCCGAACCCGCCTCATTCTGAGCGGCAGCTGGGAGCCCTTGTCCTCCTCGCCGACGACGACGGGTCTCGTGACGATATTGGACTTCTTCGTCTACATGGCGTGCTCAGAATCAGCTATGGCTCCTTTCTTTGATGCAGCCGGATGCGTGTCCTGGTAAAAAAGGACTCACCACTGGCGTCCCTCCGACGTCCCGCTCGAGGAATTCAAACGTCATTACCAGTTTCGCGAGCATGACCTTGACTTCGAGTATGCTAAATTTGTATCCGATACATCCATGGACGCCGCCAAGGAAAGTCAACAGCGGTGCCCACGCCGTGAATCCTTTTCCTTTGTCGATACTCTTGTCCATTGACCCGTCCAGCCATCGGTCGGGTCTAAACGTCGCAGCATCTTCCCCGAATATAGCCTTGCTCTGATTGAGCATCGATATGCCAATCATGACTTGCTGGCCTCGTTCTACGTTGATCGCAGAGATGCTCTTGCCATCCCTCCCGACGACTGGCTCGCTGAGTGGAATCACGTCACCGTGTGCAGACTCGCGCACTGTTAGTACCACAGGTGGCGAACAGCGTAGTGACTCGCGCTGTTGAACAGAAGGATGGCATGAGCCTGGCTCATGCCTGGTGCGTTGGGTAGCATGAGCTGGATAGGGTAGAACTCACGACCACGGCATCTAGCAGTGACATCCGGGCAATGTCATCCGGATTAAAAGCTTCGTCACCTCGTGATTCGACAGCCTCTTGAGCAGTCTGAACCTCCTTTCGCAATCGCTCTTGCAGATGAACATCCCGCGCGAGATATAGCAGCGTCCACGTCAAGGCCACTGCGCTCGTCTCGTGCCCTGCGAGCATAAAAGTCGAGACCTGCCCCTGGACAGATTCATCCGACAGCTGATCTTTCCGATCTTTCGCCTCCATATTCGCCTTGACAATCAAGCTGAGCAGATCCTTCTTGTCGTCTAGCAAGCCGTCGGCACTCATAGCTTTGCGCTCAGCAATCATCGTCTCTGCATGTGCCTTCATCACTTCGCGACTGCGCTCAGTATCTCGTACGCTTTTAAACGGTATTCTTGATACTGCCGGGATGTACCGCGATAGCATGAATGCAAAGACTTGCGCCACGGTGATGGATCTTGGACGCGTGAGAGAGTTGAAAGCGTTCGCGAGCTCGTTTTGCTCATTGTCGAGCGAGTTAAAGGCATAGTCAAAGCCGGCGAGACCGATGACGTCCAGCGTTGCCCTTGAAAGCCAGCTGGAGACGTTTACGATTGAATATAGATCTTTGGCTTCGGTCTTGTCGGTTTTGTCATTGCCAGGCACTTTCGGCTGATCTTCGTCTATTGCCTTGCTGATCTTGTCACACATCTTATCCGTCTGTTCGAGAAAGATGGGAAGGTACGAATTGACTGATGCCTGAGTAAATGGTCCGTTCATAATTCGCCGTTGCTTGCGATGCTCTTCATGCTCGACCACGAGGACGCCTTTGCCTAGTATTCTAGCCAGCTGGTCGCGTGTTTGAGCGGGCTTAGGGTATTCGTACTGTATAGTGGCATTCGAATGAAGAATCAAGGAAATCACAGGATCAGCTCGAGCAGAGGAATTGGCAGAGTACTGAGAACTTTGCCGTAATCCGTCCGATATAGGGAGAGGATGCCCATCTAAAAGCCACCACTTACCGCCTTGTTCACCAAGACATGCATGAGTGCTTTCGTGTCCGTGATGTACAGTCTGTTTGAGCCGAGGAAGCCTCTGTACATGAGGACTGGGCCATATTTCTCTGCATACCAGCACAAGTACGATGAAGTGAGCGATTCAGCGCAGTTCCAATATGCTACAGCTCTCGGATTGTTGCCACTCACCGACCCATTCCTGATGCAATGCCCCAGCTTCAGCTTTAAAAATGGCTCTGAGGTGTCCAGAGATGACAGATCCCCCATCGGGACCAGGGATGTTCTTGATGCTCGAAAAGTAGCGCGGACGGAGATATAGCCAGTAAAAGGCGAAGATCGAGGTGACCAGAAGGGAGAGGCTGGGTGAGCGAGGGAGAGGGAGCAAGGAAGGTCGAACAGCAGAATGTCAGAGATTGGATATACGGCTAATGGATGCCGTCGCCATGCTGCGTAACTGCTTGCTTGCTGGTCGCCGACGTGGTCGATGTGGCGCTTTTCCAGCAATTCGATGATGAGGCATCGCAAAGACGACTCACGCGAGCTTGGAGTGCGCCAGCTCTTGCAGGGATGAAGGGAGAATGCCAGTGGTGTACGCCATGTCGACCTTGCGGTATGATGGTGCAGAGGCAAGCCGCGTCATGAAGCGCAGCACCCGGCAAAGAGGAAACACGTGCCGAGCTGGTCGCGGCGAGAGAAGCAAAAAGACCGCCGAAAGGTCGCTAGGTCGCAGTCATACTGCACATAGATTGCCTCGACTGGTATGATTACTTCTTACATACTGATACAGGTGCACTGCTGTGATACTAAACTGCCGAGACTGACAGGCTGAAGAAGACGCGCTTGCAAGAAAGATACTGCATCCAAGGGGCTAGTGAATGCGCAGTTCACCCCACCTCCACCATCGGTATGCGCTCATAGTTGCCTCCAACCGCAGAAGGTGCGGAATTGCGTCTCTGTCTCCTCGCTTGGGGCTGATTATAGCTCGGGAGGCCATCTTCGTGTCTCTCGTCCGTTTTCCACCCTTGTCCGAGTGTAAATCCCTCCTTCATCTCCCTCCGTACGCAGAGCTGTTCTGCCCATATGATCTGTACCGCAGCTGAACCCGCGATGACGGCCCAGAAGAAGAGAGAGGTTGGAAAGGCAGATGCGTAATAGGTCGTGAGCACAATGTGGTTGAAGACGAGCGTGAGGCTAAAGTCGAGGATGTGTGTCGGGCGGCGGATGAGGTGGTACATGTATAGAACACTGTAATGCGTGCGAGCGATGATCATAAGCTGGAGCTTGGTTGCATGAGGAACAGTGAAGATCCACCCACTCCATCGCACTGGCTGCTATCCAGGCTGTGCTCAGCACCCAGCCTCTCCGCGGGTCTGCAGAGTGGTATCCTTTTAAATGAGTATCGCTCGCGGCGTCTCTAAGTGTCTGCGCGAGGTCTCTCCCTCCGACGTCCTGTTGTCCCTGCTGTTCCTGCTGGTCGTGCCTTTCAGCATCCCGCCAAGGCTGCTTGTGTCTTCCCAGGCTCGCAGGAAGGCGCATGTAGTCCTCTCCCATGCCAGCAGATGAATGAGACGTGTCTATTGTACCTCTGCCGACCATCTCTCGCCAGTCCATGATCATTGCTACATTCGAGGCGCCACCCTCGAGGGAGAGCGCTGTCGGTTCCGCAAAGAGATGGAGCATGGGCGGTGCGATGAGTGCGAGGAGGAGGTAGTGGCATGACTGGAGTGCGACGATCTGCGTGTCAGTGAGAAGAGGGCGAGTATGTCAGTTCATCGTGCTGCTTGATGGGCCAGCCAGACTCCAAAACAATGCCAGGACAGGACCCAGCTTGTTTTGAGTGGGCGCACCTGGGAGATGATGACGAGGGGGTCCCTGCATGAATCAACGAGGGTATTCATCATCAGCTCAGCCTCTCCTTCTGCCAATGCTAGCCCTGCATACCATTCTGCCCGCTTCGAGGATGCCTTCATCTGGGATGGACGGCCGCCGTGATTAGGGCAATCCCCAGGTCGGCCGTGGATGCTATTGCGGGTCTCTTGAATGTGATGAATGCATCAAGGATGCGCTTGTCGTGCGTGCTGTTGGTTGTTAAGAGTGAAATAGCAATAAAATGTCCAAAAGCGTCAATGTGCTCCCTCGATCACGTCCAGGCCGTGCAATAGCGTGCACAACCTCACAGACAACAGCAGCAGGCTAGCAATGACATGCAAGTCAATGGGCGTACAGCTGAGAACACACCAGGCGATGCGCTTCCAGCGTGGTTGGGATTTCCAGTACTCACGGCGGTGGCGTTGCAGGCAGGATCAAGGACAGTCACGGCGGCAGACAGGCCTGGACAGCTTCAACAGGGCACTCACATACAGAGACATACTTTCATCAATATACACTGCATCGCATACACTCGCAAGCTCGGACCCATCGACGCCTCGTCTGACCGCGCTTTGTCTCTCTCTCGCGCGTCTCTTGACAAAAGCCGCCAGTGCACGGACAAACACTGACACTCGCTGGACAAGCACACACTGATCCACTGACAAGCGCCTCGCTGATGTCACCTAGACGACGAGATTGCTCACTACAGCAAGGAAGACTTACTCGCTCGCTCGCTCGCTCGCTGGCTTGCTCTGCAGCATCACCAACTGTCACAGCTCTGACAGCACGACAGTAAAGCAGGCAACCCTGCAATCCTGTCCAACAAGACCCCCGCTCTTTCCAACCTAGCAAGGCCACCACAAAAGGTCCAAACCTCGCTCTTTGTCCTCTCTCTTTCCTTTAGACGCCTCGCTGGGCTCGTTGGCTGGTTCCATTTTCGAGGCGTCTCACATACCCGACATCTACATCCACCTCCTTGGCTGGTCCATACATACCTCGTACACTCTATTTAGTCCACGCTACACCCTTTCTGCTCCTCTCCTCGGAGTTACACCATGCTCCTCTCATCAGGCTACCTCGCCCTAGCGGCGGCGATGATACCCTCCCTCGTCGTCCACGCAGCTTCCTTCGACAAGCGGCACACACCAAATCTGCGCCCGATATCTGACGATTATACCGAGCGAACTACGCTAGAGGCACTGCCATTGTCCAAGCGAGTGAGCGGGACCATATGCTATTCCCGTCTCGCACTCGCAGCTGACCTGGTCCCCTGCGTTCGTGCTACCCAGCAAACGCCTCTTGCTTGTGGACACGCCTCTGGAGCGCAATTGGACATCAGCGCTCTCGTAGCCGACTGTGGGTGTCACCCGTCAAATGCACCTAGTATACATGCTGACTACCGCTTCTGCCTATTACCCCACAGCCGTCAAAGCTGGCCTACCGTCCGCTTCTGCAAGCGGCGTCATTTTCATGCGAGCTTCAGTCGCAGATGCCCAAGGCTGCGGGCCCTATCAATGTGAATACTATATCAAATCCTGCTCCTGTACCGTGCTCCCCACTGATGGGTGCTTCTACGGCCAGGCTACGTCTCTACAGACGCAACCGGGCAAAGCTGGTCCGAAATGACAATTGTACAAAACGTACCTAGCGTACAAGATGGCTGTGCGGCTGGGCCCGAGACTTCGTCAGAGGCAGAAGAGACTGAATACCCACTCGTTGCCCGATTGGATAAAGCTACTACTTAAACAGGACAAGCTGGCGCTTGTCTGGTATTGTGCAAGACACAAGTGAGTCTTAAGACTTTACGAATACAGGGTCGTTTGACTCGCAGAGACTGAAGGTTTGTGCGGTCAGACCATGCAGCTAGGGAATTGCGCCGCTGTGCAGTTTAAAGATTCTTCCAATTCAAACGCTTCCTCCTCATCCGATAGCAACCACTCGACCTCTGAAATCGTCAGTACCCCTCACGCTGTGACAATAACTTCGCAAGTAGATGCCACACGCTACGTCACTACCACTCGAACGCTCGATACCACGCCTGCGGCTATCCCTTCACCCCAAATACCATCACCGACCCTTTCTTCCACTGCTTCATCTGCTGCAAAGACACCCCGCCCTTTTGCAGGATTTTCAGGCGAAAACGGCCCTGGTGGACCTGTCGAGCAGCACATCAACTTTGGAGTAGGCTTGAAGTCTGCAACTGTCGAAGATGACGGTACAAGTAACAGCAAGGCGAACTCACATACCGCCGTGCAGTCGACAGCGTTGGCGCTTGTCGCTGCCTTGGCGGCTCTACTGCTATGCAGCTATACCTGAGCAAGTCAAGTTTAGATATCCTTTCATTGCATCAGCAACGCCATTCCGGATGCTCGACTACATATGCGACATCAGTCATAGAAGCTTTTTCAACCGGCAATTGCATGCATTTTTGCTTGTTCATTTCCGTCATCATAATGCCGTGCAATACACCGTTCCAAATCTCCTCTCCACGGCTGCCTCGGATATTTGGGAGTTGGTCCTTCCTCTTCTGTGGTCACGTCCGTCCTTCACCTCGTTCTCGCCGTCTGCTGCTTGACTCTTCTTTGCGAGTAGCACCGCCAGCAAGGGGCAGACCCAACCGACCATATATACTATTACTGCCGCTTTTCGTCGTTCCCGAGCTGCTTCTGGCGCCCGTCTTATTGCTCTCATCCGCACGAGGTTGCCGTGGCGCAGTCGGCGGAGGGGCTTCTTTCGCACGAGGGGGACTTCGGAAGCCATTTTTGCCCTCTCCTTTTTCTTCATCGCGCATGTCAGCTTTTGATGTCGTTGCTTCTGGACTGCGGCGACGTTCTGTGCGGCTACGGTGCTCGTCTTTCTCGCTGTCCCGCTCACGTCGCGAGCTTCGACTGCCATGCTCGTCCCTGTGTCGCCGAGTGGACGGTGAAGCTGAACGCCTGCCACGATGCCGATCTTCGTCTCTCGAACGAGAGCTGCGGTGCTCCTCCCTGTGACGATCTCGGTCGCTGTGCTCACGATGCCGCGAGGAAGGTTGCGAGCGTTCTTCGCGTACTCTTTCTGTCCGAGCAGGCTTTGCAGGTTCTTGAGCAGGTTCTTGAGCAGCGTAGACCTCTTCGATAGCAATGTCGTCGCCAAGATCAATCTCAGCTTCGTATTCATCTTCCTGCACTTCTGCAAAGGGTTGCTGGTCTGCTCTTTTGCTATTATCAGCTTTCAAGGCTGCTGCTGCGGCCGCACCGTTGATAGAAATACGCCTGTCGTTGACAATCGGCTCTTGAACTACTTCAACAGCTTTAACAGCGTTGTCATACACATCGTCTACATCTTGGCTTGGCAGCGTGTCCAGTTTGTGAGCTGAATCCCGTCGCCTGCTAGTAGAAAACCGTGAAGAAGCGACGCTGGTTTCTCTTTCCCTGCGTCGGTCGCGCTCATAGTCTCTATCTCTGCTGGCATGGCCATTCCGCGCGCCATCGTCACGATAGCTGTGGCTTGACCGATGTCGTCTATCACGGTCAGATTCAGATTCGCGACGCGAGGATCGATCTCGCTCTGAGCGATCTGACGGCTGTCGACTGCGCGAGGCTGAATTTTCGGGTCCGTTGTGACTCTTGAGATCCGAAATGATCTTTGCCTGTGCATCAAGCTCTTCTTCCTGCTTATGCAAGAGGGAATGCGCATCTGCAACACAGATATCGTCAGAAACAATGAAAGCAAGAACCGAGAACGCAAGGGATCCCGCCCACCCTGAAGAGCCATCTCAGCCGTCTGGCTGGTTTGTTGCTGCGTCTGAAGCTGTGTTCGTATAGCGGCCAAGGTGTCTCTATTCTTCCTCTCTGACGCCAAGAAGCGTGTATTCTCGGCATCGAGCTCGACCAAGCGGGAAAGCAGGGCATCCGTGAGGACTGCATTCGTGCCTACAATCTCGAGAAGCTGCAAGCGTCCGAGTGTGTATTCGTACAAGGCTAGCAAGCTATCGTATACAGATTGTACATCTGAAGTCGGCTTGTTCGCTAGGATGGTCTGCAGCAGCGCATGAGCTTGGTTGTGCCTCATTACATGTATCAATTGGCTCATGTCACCTTGAAGTCCTCCGAGGAGACTGTCATTGCAGCTGGCGCATGTCCTGCCCCGGCGCCACTTGAGAGTCGCGGTGGGCTCTTGTCGACAACGAGCTGAGCAGGAGGAGTGCAGCGACAGAGCGGTGTGCATCCTATCAGCCCATTTCAAATGGATTGAGTGTGCTCCTCGCCCACCTCGTTGTCTTGGTCACTCAGCTCCAATGCAGCTTCATCCTCATCTGCGAGTTTCGGAGAGTAGGCCTCGAGCGAGATGTCGCCTTCGTCCATGGCGGCGATGATGTTTGAGGGTCCTAAGATGTGAATGGCCGTAGTCTGCGCAGTGTCAGATGCCTCATGCTGTCATTCTTCAGAACAGTCAGTTGATCAGCGGGCAACCTGCAGAGTGAAGCGGCGGCCTTTCTTCTTGCTTTTGCTCCATCGACAGGAACGTCAACGACGAGGAGCACAGAGGACACTGCAGTGCACAATAGCACGTTAGACCACTGCCCAGCATGGCACAGTCGCTGCCTCGGCCGACCGGCAGCCAGCTGGCCACTGCTGGAGGTGCAGCAGGAGGCCAGGCAGGAGCAGGACAGGCGTCGACGAGCAACAAGGACATCCCGCGAGATGCGCGCATCATTGGACTGCTGCTCGCGAGTCTCGGCGTGACAGACGCAGAGCCGGGCGTCGTCGCCATGCTGCTCGAGTTTGCACATCGTGCGTGGCTTCTTGTAGAGGTCAATGGAGATATCTCTAACGTCTCTTGTGGACGATTCAGGCTACACGCTCGAGATCCTTCAAGACGCACAGGCATACGCAGAACACGCACAGCGGCCACGCGACCCCAACAACCCATCTGCGTCGAGTTTCCCGCTAGAAGTCGACGACTTGAGGATGGCCGTCAACTCAAAGCTAGAACACAGCTATTCCGCACCGCTGCCAAAGGAGTTTTTGCTTCCACTAGCTGCGCAGATCAATCGTGTCCCTCTACCAATCATTCCCGACAGCTATGGCATCCGTCTGCCACACGAGCGAGACCGTCTGACTGCTGTCAACTGGGACCTGGCGCCACTCTCTGAACGGAGAACATACCCAGAGCTGGACGCGCAGATGGCTTTGGACAGCCAGATGGCTTCTACGTCACAGATTCAAGGCCCGAATGGCCAGACGATGGGCGACATTACCTTGCCGGGTCAGGACTCCTTCGCTACTGGCAATGAAGACGAAGACGACGACGACGATGACGACGACGACGACGAGGACATGGAGGAAGTTACAGGCGTAGAAGGCCAACCGCACGATACAACGGCTGGAGAAGAGGGGGACGAGGACGATGCGGAGAATGACGAGGATGGAGAGGAGAATGGGGACGACGACGATGATGAGGAAGACGCAGAAGGAGGGGAGGATGACGATGAGGGCGAGTTTGAGACATGACAAGTGAGGGGCGGTATTGTCTGTGACCTTGGAAATCCAAACGAACCCCGCTTCTTGGTCTGTGAAAGAAGTGAATGATCTAGCTGAAACTGCAGCTAACAAGTCTCTGCCGTGCAAGTCCGCTGAGATCGTTCGACATCGCTAACATCGGTGCTACAGCTGATACCTTTCCCAGATACAGCTCTCTGCAATTCAGTGCCCACGAACTACATGGCTGATCTCAGCAAAGCGGATTCGGACGATGAGGCCGAAGTAAGCTGGTACCAGGCGATGCACTCTTACATAGTCTTGTCATGTCGCATCGGTTCCCCAATGGGGAACCCAGAAGAGCTGCCCTATGCAAGGAACGTACCTCGTCACGTGCTGATCCCGTCGGCACTGAGTCCAGAGTCTTGGAGTCTTATCTTTCAAGATGGAGTAGATGGAGTATCCCGTCCGTATGATTGTTGGACGGAGTTCCTGCTAATCCGAAGTACTAAGCGCCCATCATAGGATCTTGTAGGCCTTGCAGCATCAATCTCATTTGAAGGATCTAAAAGGCTTGGATAAGTGGCCGTAGGGTCGCGCCACAATTGCCTGCGGTCTGGGCACAGCCGCGCGACTGCGTTTCCGCAGCGACCACCTGTAGAGATGGGACGAGGGCTCGTTTGATGGTCAACAACCACCATCCCGTCATCCTTTGACTTGCGTATTGAACACGGCAGCGACTTTGCGTCAATGCAGTGAATCTTTCCTGGACAATTGGGGCATACGCGATGCTCTCTGGCAAGCTGCGGGCGTGGCTGCGGCGACAGCACGACCAGCACAAGGCATGCGTGTACGAGACGCTCGCAGAATACTGGAAGTACCACAAAGCTCTCAACAAGAAGCAGGTGGGCGAAAGTGTCTCCATTCTTTTCTTTGAAGACGCTCCCGGGCAGGCTGACCCCTCCCCCGTCTCTCGCATTGTCCAGTTCTTCAAAGCAGCCTTCTCGCGCCGATTCTGGGGCTGGTGGCTCCTTTTGGCAATCAGTGAGTAGCAAGCTCGATATGTTCAGATCGTAGCTGACGCCCGCAACGCTAGTCATCGCTCTGTCTGTCGCTCTTTCCGTCTACGTAGGTCCTCCAGCCGATCACGCCCGCTCAGCCCGGAAGCAGCTGTCCAGGGAAGGACAGCTTCGGAAGACCAGCTATAAGAATATCCAGCAGCGCATAGTGGGCTGACTTTCTTCTCCTTCGTACCTTCTACTTATTGCAGCATGACAAGATTGCACTCGCCATCCGACCTGTGGCGGTGAGAATCCGCACAACGAAAGGAACCTGGGCCATTCCCATCGTAGCCCTCATTGTCGTGTCCGTACCGCCTCTTATCGGTCACGAGATCCTATTATTGCTCGTCGGCATCATATGGGACCTTTGGCTGGGTTTCGCTATCGCATGCGCTGGTACCTTCCTGGGAGAGATTCTTTGCTGTGAGTGAATAATTCGTACAGCCCGTCCATCCCGTCCGCTTGCTATGATAGTATGATTGCCTGACTGCGTTCGCCGCTCTGACCCGTCCCATTAGACTACCTCTTTAAGTATACCCTTCGCCAGCGAGCGAAAAAGATTGAAGACAAATCCAAGCTTTATGCAGGCCTTGCCAATATAATGCGCAGAGATGGTCTCTGGATGATCTCACTTGTCCGCTTCTCTGCACTTCCTGGCCATATTACTACTGCGATGCGTAAGTCTATCTGCCGTTGTTCTCAGCCAGGAAGCTGACACTTTCCGACTGGCGTCTTGCCTGTCTCTTAGAATCTACTATTGGCATTTCCGTTTGGATCTTTGGGATTGCATGCGCCATCTCGCTCCCCAAGCAGCTCGTCCTCGTTTACCTAGGTGTTCTCTTCGGCCAGTCACACGAAGAAAAGGGGCATGCTATGACAGAAGAGCAGCGAGCGAGCAAGAGAACACACACCATGGTGACATGGACTGTTCTGATGCTCACCGGCTTTTTGACGGTTGTCGCAATGTACGTCATCTGGTTCCGAATGTGGCAGGTCCAGAAAGCTGCAGATGCGGCAAAGCAGGCAGAAACGCCTGCAGATAAGGATACAATATCGATGGATGAGAACATGCGCTATACGCTGCCGTATCACGCGAATACCGGATCCTCGGACAGCATCAAGGGCGAGTCAACCACGGCACTGCTCGCGCCGACGATACATAGCCACACGGGCAAGCCCAAGCTTGGCCGTTCGAGAAGTAGCACGCTCACATCACTTGCGCTTTCGAGCAATTCGCTTCCTTACCTGTCCTACACTCCCATGCTGGAAATGCCGCGGAATGGCTTCCAGGGCATGCCTTCACCGGTGCCGAGCGCTGTGGTATCTGTGCCAGCAGTCGCGGGGGGCAGCACGAGCGATTATTTTAGTCGCTACGGCGGTGGTACCGTCGCCTCTGCCCAAAGCACGAGCCAGGCTCGTGCCAAGCCTCAGAACGCGACAGCCAACGAAGCAAGTTTTAGGCTGCGCAGGATGCAGATGGAGCGGTCAAGCTCGGACGTGATTCCCCCAGCGGACGGCAAGTACTCGCTGCAGGGTGATAGTGACAGTGGGTCGTTTGAGGACCAGTTCCCGCCAGAGATGCTGGTGCGGTCAGTCACGCCGTTGGAGAGGGTCGCATCTCCTGCCGGACGGGCGAGAGCGCAGAGTCGGGCGTCGAGCTACCTATCAGCGACTTCCACCATACACGAGCATCAGTATCCGAGGTAGTCGGTGCATTCAATCACCATCAGTGTACCCTTTTTCAATTCGCATTTCTCGCTCAACCCATCATCCGTGTACCATAGGAAACGGCTGGTCTTCCAAAAGGTCAGCTTCACTGTCAATCAGTCAATGAATATCAACATCAGCTTGCAGTGCGGTGTGGTGGAAGAGCAAGCTTGCTCTTCGCTTGAAGCTCCACCATACAGCGTGCCGTATATTATGCCCCAAACTCACTCTCCCGCCAGAGTGCCGTAAATTGCCGCCTTTTCTGCTCTAGCCGCGAGCTCGCGCACTACCTGCTCTGCACCAACCCGCGGGCAGCAGCGACAGACGACGTCGAGCACATCACTAGGTACGCTACTGTCCACACGCAAGTCTGGCGCACCCCCCACGTTACCCCCCTGGCGAGCGAGAATGGCGCCCTGGCAAGGCGTGGAATGGACTTTGGAAGGGCAGGATGGACTCGAGACGGGAGCAGGATAGCTGAGAGAGAGAGGTGGTGCAATGACAGCAAGTCTGGTCTACAAAGTGTGTCGTCAAGGAGTTCTCGATGATCTCCGTCAAGCAGCAGCGATGCTCGAGGTCTGCCCGTTCATAAGCATGGCCGTGCGTGGCCCAGCACAAAGGCAGTCTGCGGTGACAGCGCAGACAGATGTCACAAACACGCCAGAAGACGCCTTGCATGATCACAACTCAATGGAAAGCAGCAGCAGTTATCGAGCGCCCGCCTCCATCCGCCTCCGCCTTCTACCAAGAAAGGGCGCCATTCTCAGCCGCAATCTCGTTCTCCCACCTCAAAAGTCGCCCTCGGACGCAAGAGCAGCTTGATCATCCACACTGCACCCGCACGATAGAAAGAACGATTACTGACTCTCTGGACTCCGCCATTACTTTCAACCCCGCCTCGCGCTCCCCTGCTCGTGTCGATTTCATTCGCAAAAACGGCATCTTCCATCTCGATCTTTCCCCCTGCAGCAGCTGTTTAATCTCCCCCTTCTTCCCTCCTTTTATCATCCAAGATGGCAGCTGCACACCCCGAGGAGGACCTCATCGACTACGAGGAGGATGACACCACGGTGTCCGCCGCCGCCCCTACCAACGGCGCCGCCGCAGGTGCCACTGATGGCGCCGCAGCCGAGTCGCGCGAGCAAAAGGGCTCATATGTCGGTATTCACTCGACTGGCTTCAGAGACTTCCTCTTGAAGCCCGAGTTGTTGAGGGCCATCTCCGATCTCGGTTTTGAGCATCCTTCAGAAGGTGAGCACTTGCAGAGTCTGTCTAGCTGCAAGACTTGAACTAATATTCATCCGAATCCACAGTCCAGCAAGAGTGCATTCCTCAAGCCATTCTCGGCATGGACGTTCTCTGCCAAGCCAAATCAGGAATGGGTATGTCACCGGTCACTTACCAATGTACTCAAGCTCTTTGCTGATTCGACTTTCTGCGCTCAGGTAAAACCGCTGTCTTTGTCATTGCTACGCTGCAGCAGATCGAGCCTGTCGCCGGACAGGTCGGCGTGATTGTGCTGTGCCACACCCGCGAGCTTGCTTACCAGATCAAGAACGAGTATGCGCGATTCAGCAAGTATATGCCAGATGTGCGGACCGCTGTCATGTATGGCGGTACCAGCCAAGCCAAGGATACCGAGCTTCTCAAGAACAAGGACACTTGCCCGCATATCATTGTTGCCACGCCAGGCCGTCTCAACTCGCTCGTCCGCGACAAGAGCCTCAACGCCAGCAACGTCAAGCATTTCGTCCTCGACGAGTGCGACAAGCTTCTGGACACAGTCGGTCAGTCTATATTTTTTCAGCAGCAGCAACGCGTATGTGGCTCTTCTTGTCGGCCTCGGCGCGTTCCTCGACACACAAGCAGCACAATTTCTACCGGCTCGCAAGTCGACGGTGGCAAGGGTCAAGCTCGACGCAGTGTCATACGACATGCTCGACAACGGCCTGCAAGAAGAGACCTAACATATCGCCCGCGTTGCCTTTGGTAAATTATGAGGAGAACACGTCACTTACGCATCTTCTGGATTATCTCTATCTTTTCGGTCTTTTGGATCTTTTTGTCTTGTCGACTCGGACGGCACAATTGAACATCGTGCTTGGGACGTTGGTCATTGCAGACATGCGCCGAGATGTGCAGGAAATCTTCCGCGCCGTCTCTGGCAACAAGCAGGTCATGATGTTCAGTGCCACGCTTGCAAAGGAGATCCGAACCACCTGCAAGAAGTTCATGCAGAATGTGAGCCTTGTCCACGCACAAGCGCTTGAGACTCGCAGCTTACGCGTGACCTTGTCTGTCAGCCCCTCGAGATCTACGTCGACGATGAGACGAAGCTCACGCTTCACGGTCTTCAGCAACATTACGTCAAGCTCGCTGAAGCCGCCAAGAACAGGAAGCTCAACGATCTCCTCGACTCGCTCGAATTCAATCAGGTGCGCCAATACTCCTTTGCCAATTATTCGGCAGAGAAGTTAACCTCGATCTCGGTCACAGGTCGTCATCTTTGTCAAGTCTGTCAGCCGTGCCACTCAGCTTGATGCTCTCCTCCGGGACTGCAACTTCCCCAGCATCTGCATTCACTCTGGTCTGCCTCAAGCCGAGCGAATCAAGCGATACTCGCAATTCAAGGCATTTGAGAAGCGTATTCTCGTTGCCACCGATATCTTCGGCCGTGGTATTGATGTCGAGCGCGTGAATATCGTCATCAACTACGACAACGCTGGCGATGCCGACTCTTATCTGCATCGTGTTGGGTGAGTTATTGAAGCTTGAAAATATGATAGTATTTCTATTGCTGACCCTTGCTTGCTGCCTTTCAATCTTCCAGTCGTGCCGGTCGTTTCGGTACAAAAGGTCTCGCAATCACCTTTGTCTCGGCCGAGAGCGACCAGACCGTCCTCGACGCCATCCAAGCGCGATTCGAGGTCGCCATCACAGAGTTGCCAGACAGCATCGAGTCGAGCACGTACAGTGAGTGTTCTGCCTTTGACTAAGAGGTGTTTAAACGGCAAGGCAGACCTCTGACCCTGTCTTGTATTGTCTGGCAAACAGTGAACGCCTAAGTCTGTGTTCAAACAGGCTCTGTCTAGTATGCGAAAACGACCTGCAGCGACCAGACTGCAGGGAAATCGGAGAGAATTGGCAAATTGCGCTGTACCCTAGTAGCTCTTCTTTGAAAGCTTGACTGCAAGAATTATTGTCGAGTGGAATCGGATGATGGAGCGTATGGGAGGACCGATGTGATGGTTATAACAGTCCTTACATGTCCTTGGTGGGCGTCGTTTGCGATGTCTTTATTCATTTACAGAGCATGCTTCGATCACGTAGCTTGTAGCGACGACACCGCTTTGCAGCGTTTTACGCACTCGATACGACAGCAGCGACCATCTGAGCTGGTTCAATTGGCTGACACTCGCGTACATGGCCAGCGCTGATGGCTTCCTCAGCGCGCTCCAGGCCGCCTACCGCGAGAACAGGCACGACGACCTCGCGGCCCTGCTGGACCCGCTCAGTCAAGACGCGGTGACCCTCAAGCACGGCCTGAACGTCAGCGAGCATACCGATAGTCATATCGCTGCCTTCGATGCACTGCTGATGCTCCCCTTGTCTGTCCGCCGCGAAATCTCCATCTGCAGTCCCAGCCACACCTCCGCCCGTCATCCTACGCCTCGTTGACCAAGACATTCTTCCAGAGCAACGTCGCCTTCGCCGACTTTGTAGCTGCATATCTCCTCTTCATACGCGATGCTCAACTGCAAGGTGATGGCATGAGCGAAATAGCCGCTCAGTCGGCCTTGAATGCTTTCGAGCTTCTCAGTTCCTGCTACAAGTGAGGTCAACATTCATCACCCACAAGCTTCCCTGGCTGACGGTGGTCCTTACGTGCCGTCCGCATAGTCTTGCAATCACTCTGCTTGCCGGCCAGGAAGCGGCTTGGTTCGTGCCCACACTGCGCAAATTGGCAAACGCATTGCCGACGCTGGCATTTCGGGTATGTCCGCACGGCTTGTCACCTATCGCGTCGTACTATGCAAGCTCAAGCTACGCTTTTCTCAGGCCGACCGCGCTTCTGGAGATTTCAAGGACACCCAGGCTGGCATAGCTGTGCGGCTACTGACCCGTAGTTTGAGCATATGTGCAGCAGAGAGGTGTGTCCGATATATTCTATAACTTCCATGCACTTGCAGGGACTAGTCACCAAAATTGCGTTTGCCTCGTCCAGGGACGCACAATGGCCCTCAAAACGAAACGCTGTCTTCTTTCTTGCAAATCAATCATTCAAAGTATACTTCCACGTAAGCTAGCTCAGCCTTCCTTCTTGCCAAGGGTCGGGTCAGCTGAGTCTTGAAATCCCCGCTAGCTCAATAATCTGCGTCTCTGTGATACTGTAGTCAAGAACGTCAGGGACGCACGCGATTACCTCGATACGCAATACCCAAAAGCCGACCGTGCGACCTTTGCCTACTACATGGGCCGGATGTACCTGTATCAACGACGGTTACGGAAGGTGCGACCCGGGCCTCTATGACCTCGATTCTGCAGCTATGCTAATGTTGTATGTCTTCATAGGCAGTGCACGAGTTGCGCAAGGCTTTCTCCCTATGCACAGATAGACACCCAGCGAACAAGCGGTAGGCTAGGCGACCCTGGACGACCATTACAAAAGCTTTGTCAGAGCTTATCATGCTGATGTCGACTTACCTCAGTCTTATCCTCATCTATCTCATCACGGCCTCGATGCCGCTGGGCAATTTTCCTCATGCAACACTTCTCCAGCAGTATAACCTCTCAGCGCAGTATTCCCGTCTGATTTCGGCAGTCAAGGTACGTCTTTGCCAGCATTGACCGAAAGATTCTGCGAGAGCCATCCGCTAACAATAGACTTTGTGTAGGTCGGCAACTTCAACGCAGTACTGCAGGAGCTTGGCACTTGGCAAGAATGGCATCTACGAAAAGGCACATACCTGGTGCTCAAGGAAAAGTTGGAGGTCGTATGCTGGCGAAATCTAGCTCGAAGAGCGTGAGTCGCCAGAGTTGATAGATGAGCATCGCGTGCATGCATCTGATATTTTTATCGTAGGCTCCTTGTACATCGGCAAGCTTCGGGCATTTCAGCCGATTCCTCAGGTCCGCCTACTCTTCCGTTGGCGGCGCTGTTGCCGGCAGCAAAAGTAGCATTTGACGACACTCCCGAGTTGGACGTCGATGATATCGAAGCCGTGTGCGCCAGCCTGATGGAGCAAGGCTACATCAAGGCTTACATTTGGCAAAGCAGAGGTCTGCTTGTGCTGCAAAAAGGCCAGCAGTTGGGCTTTCCGCCAGTCAGCACGGTCAGGATGCAAGGTGATGATGCTTAATTTGAAGAGCGGCAGCAAGTGCTTGGGGTGCACTAGTATTCCGACTTAGCGGTCGCCCGTTCTATTGTGTCGTTGTACATCAGAAGGGACTTGCTTGGTCGCAGCTCTGGCTGACTTGGAAAGCACATCTCGGTCAGTGTCAGCTACTCTTGTTCGTGCCAAATGGTCCATGCCGCGAAGTGAAGGCATCAAGGCAAAGGCTGAGCGGGCGCGATAGACCAAGTTGCCGAAAGCACTGCGCGCTGATACCGGCTGCCAGCAACAGCTTCTCGACCCTTGCATGATCCATCACATCAGCGCACCGAGGCATCCTGCACGTCTTTGCTCATCACACTGCCTTGTCGGGTCTGGTATCGTCAGATTCGGCAGTCGTGTGTCACGCTCTTTCGTTCTCGCATGCCACTGGACGCCATGCACTTCGAGTGTCCACTACACATCCAAGCTCGCAACTTGGACTCACGCGTCCGCAATCGCATCGCAACTACGCCGGGCTGTCAGCCTGCGCCTCGGCAACCTATATCTCGTTTCTGTGACTGCCACTGACTGGTCGAGCTGTCGTGTGTCGTGTGAGCGCGACAAAACTGTGCGTCTCGTAGAACCGTATCGCCTCACACGCAGGCTCCAACTTCGCAAATGCTGACTTTCGTTCCGTTCACCATACGCATAGATTACAATCTCATGGGCTATACCACCTCGCGTTACCTACGAGTACAGATGGTCGCAAGTGCGGAAATGGCGGAGGCACCCCGTCGACATACCTGGGATATGAGTTGGGACGGCGTCGTTACCTGTGTCCAGCTTGGCGACAATTTATCTGCATATTGTCTCTGTCTCAACAAAACCGGGTTCAAGAACCTCACTGGTCATTCACCTCCTCATCGAAAGAGGCGATCCGACTACCTCCTCAGGTTCAAGTGGGTTGGGCAAGAAGGGCGAGACTTTGAAATGACACGGAGGGGTTGGGTCGAATCTTACACTCGGCCAGAAGCTCTGAATAGCCAACTACAGCGAATCAACGTTTCGCAACATGATGACGAGGACTGGAGAAATTATTGGGTGGTGCTGTGCAGCATACCTGGCAAAGTTCACGACGATCACTGGAGCCCCTCTCCAGGCTTCAAAGCATCGCAGCATACCAAAGACACTTTCTGCAGAGTGCACGCGGTCATTTTGGAGACTCTTCAGCAGCTAATGGTGGTTACGAAACCTTCAAGGCGAGCCGAGCTGGTACTAAACTGTATCAATGCTTGTGAACAAGTAGTTCGAGAAAGGGGTGCTGAGACCGGCGAAGCCACGTCAGAAATCACATCTGTCGCTTGTGCTGAAACAGAAGCTGACGGTCATATGCTGGCGCAATCTGGCTAGAAGAGCGTAAGTCCCACAACGGTGACCTTCAGGAACCGCACAAATGGAGCTGATGATATGACGCAGACTTCTTGTCATCGCCGAGCATCGGGCATTTCAGCCGAATCCTCGACCCCGCCCACTCTGCCTCTAGCAGTGCTTCTGCGGCAGCCAAAGTGGTTTTTTACGAAGCACCGGAGCCGGACGTTGACGATATCGAGGCCATGTGCGCCAGCCTGATGGCGCGAGGCTACATCGAGGCATATATCTGGCAAAGCAGAGGTCTGCTTGTGCTGCAAAAAGGCCAGCCATTGGGTTTTCCGCCAGTCAGCGTGGTCAGGATGCAAGGCGATGATGCCTGATATTCTGGCATGGAAGTTAGTTTGACACTGCGCGATTTTTTGTTGCTTGGATGGCCATCTGTGTTGTCGTTGTACAACAGAAGCAGCGAGTTTATTACAGCTTGACACCTGTGTGGATGGCAGCAACGCCGAAAGTTCTGTGGTAGAGAATCTTTAGATTTCTCTCTCTCGCAAGCGTCGATTCACGAGAGGCAACTTACAGATCTGTCCATCCAGCCTTGTTCTTTGGCAAGCTGAACCCGGCTTCCTTGATCATGGCTGCGAACTCAGGCTGACTTGGGAAGCGTTCAATTGACTCGACCAGATACTGTGCAGATACCAGGTCAGTGAGTGTGCTTCTTTAAACCTCTTGAAAGAAGGGCCCGACGGCACTTACCTGGTACGAGTCGCGATCTGCAGCAATGATGTGCCCAAGATTCGGGATGACTTGGAACGACCACTCCTTATAGGCCCTGAACGGCAGAGACCGGCAGGCAAGATTGGTAAGCCAGGTGAAGACGGAGAACCTCGTACTCGTGCAACTGC